>JAGSXJ010000041.1:0-231979 GCA_020726575.1 Plectosphaerella plurivora
ATTAGGTCTGCGCGTTCCTTTGGCGGCTGGTTGCTGTCAAATGAACCTGCAATCGCAGCTATACCCTTCTTTTAATGTGAGTATGCCTCAGTCCTCCAGCGCAATCCTCCCTGGCATCACACGCGACGGCTCCTTCGGATCTGGTGGCAAGGTCAGAAGACGAGAACCTCGCCTCAGGTGTCAAGGTGTCGATGCTGCTGCCTCAACCTCCGCTAACAGCTTCCCAACAGCTCCCCTCCCCCTTCGTCTAAATGCCCACCATCTTCTCCAACCTCCACCAGACCCTTTTCCGTCAAGGAATCGCAAAGTCTCTCGGTCACGGATACGCCCAGTCACTCGTCGCCGTCACCCACCCGCACACCCTCAACGCCCAGAACCGACCATCCTTCGCACGGAGGCACACCCGCTTCGGCCGCCTTCAGTCTCTCCAGTTCCAGTCCGCCTTCCACCCCGAGCGGACAGCTACCGGTCTTTCGCTAGACCATCGCCACGAGAAGCTCGCCCAGAATGGAGGGCTAGACGCCTACTTTGAGCACCTGCGGAAGCAGGAGGCCGCAGGTGAGGACGTCGCCGAAGAGTGGGAACAGTTCGAGTTCCAGAGGCAGATCGAATGGAAGCCTTCAGCCGCTTCCATCCTGACGGGCGGCGACCCCAAGCTCGCCGAGGCCGTCGAACAGGCTGTCCAGGATGAGGTCGAGTCGGTTTCTTCGATCCCCCGCGAGGCCGAGGCCGCGCTGGCGCTCATCGACGCTGCTCTGGAGAGGGAACTCGAGGTCCGGAATCGACAAGAGGCCCTGGAAGAGGCCATCGAGGAGTCGGTCAGGTCCGGCACCCCCATCGACCCCGCGGTCCTCTCTCGCGCCCTCACACCCGAGATTGTTCGCTCGGCAACCCCGGCAAGCATCGCCCGCTCTGCGACGCCCCCGATTCACCCCCAATCGCAAACATACGCCGACCACCTTCTGAAGCTCTCCGAGGATGGCCGCTGGGCCGAGATCCCCGCCGTCTTCGAGGCCATGCTCGTCGCTGGCGTCACACCCATCGCCGGCGCCTACAACGCCCTGCTTGTGTCGCGCATCAAGCTGACCACAGAGAAGAACGAGATCGTCTCCAAGGTCCGCGATGTCTACGCTCACATGGTGCGCCAGAAGGTCATCCCCGACTCGGACACCTACAACATCCTCGTCGGCTTCCTCGCCTCGCGCTCGCTCGACGTCGCCGCACAGATGAAGGACCTCGAGGACAAGCGCGTCCGCTTCGGTGGCATGGAGGAGCCCGGCAAGTTCATGCTCGACTCGCAGGAGTTTGACTACGCTATCCTCTCCGAGGACGACCCTCTCGACTGGGCCATGAGCCTGTTCGAGACCTCCGTCTCGACCTTCCGCGCTTCTTACTCCTCCGAGGCCTACCACCACCTCATCACCGCCTGCGCCCACGCTGGCCGCCCCTCGGACATGCTTCGCCTGTACGAGCACATGGAGCTGAACCGCGCGACACCCTTTGCCGCCATGTTCCCCTCCATGATCACCTGCTTCGCCGCTTCTGGTGACCTCGTCAGCGCTGTCGAGTGCTACGAGGAGTACCGCGCGCTCGCCATCTCCCATGACGGTGGCGACAACTCGCTGCACGACCGCATGGACGCTGAGGTGTACGCCTCGGTTGTCGGTGCCTACGTCATTTGCGATAAGGTTGAGGGTGCCATGAAGTTCTACGAGAAGGTCATCCAGGAGTACGGTGCCGATGCCGCTGCCATCAAGGACGCCCTCATCGTCGGTGGCTTCGTCAAGGCCTTCGTCGACCGCGGCATCTTCCAGGACGCTCTCCAGTGGGCTCAGATCATCGAGGGCGAGAGCCCCGCGCGCTTCTCCGCCATGAACAACGTCGCCACTCGCGCCGCCGACAAGGGCGACAAGTTCACCGCCATCGCCGCCTTTGCCAACCTGCCCGTCAACTACACCGAGATGAGCACGCCCGCCATGTCCCTCATGGCCATGAGCGTTCGCCAGGGTGACGTCGCCGCTGCCACCCGCTTCTGGCACATCCTCAGCGCCCCCGACATGGAGATCACCGCCGCCTTCATTGAGCCGACAGCCATGTTCGCCGTTGCCATGATTGGCTCCGGTCAGGTCGCCGAGGGTCTCTCTCAGTCCGAGGCCATGTTCCAGAGGATCAAGGCTGCCCAGCCTGACGCTGCTGAGTGGGTCGATGAGGCCTTCGAGTTTGTCGCCCGCTTCATGACCACTCGTGGCATCGCCGATCCCCGCGAGGTCGTCTCTCAGGTCTCGAGCGGTCCCCAGCAGTCATTCGCCGCCTCCACCTACGCTTCGAGCGCCACGGCATCCAGCTTCGAGGACACCTACGACCCCTACGCGCACAACACCGACTTCAAGGGCTCGTCGCTCATTTCGGACGAGCTCGAGGGCAGCCACGGTCGCAAGGGCCCCCGCCTCAGCGACGCACTGACCCGCTTCCGCAACATGCGCCGCGCTGGACGCCACCCTCGGTACATCACCTACGCCAAGCTCATCTCGGCCGCCGCCCGCGACGGCAAGATGGAGCTGTGCCACGACATCCTCGGCATGGCGCGCAACGATGTCCCCCTGCTCCTCCAGTACTCGGTCGTCCGCTACGGCTGGTCCTCGATCCTCGACGCCATGGTCGGCGCCTGCCTCACCCTCGGCAACCGCCACCTCGCCGAGCAGTACCACCAGGAGCTCCTCCAGATGGGCGCCACCCCTTCCGCCAACACCTTTGGTCTGTACATCACCACCCTGAAGGAGTCCACCAAGACCTTTGATGAGGCCTCGGAGGCTGTCAAGATCTTCCACCGCGCCAAGGCTGAGGGTGTCGAGCCCAGCTCGTTCCTGTACAACGCCCTCATCGGCAAGCTTGGCAAGGCCCGCCGCATTGACGACTGCCTGTTCTACTTTGCTGAGATGCGCGCCCTGGACATCAAGCCTACGTCGGTCACCTACGGTACCATTGTCAACGCCCTCTGCCGTGTCAGCGACGAGAAGTTTGCCGAGCAGCTGTTCGACGAGATGGAGGCCATGCCCAACTACAAGGCCAGGCCCGCCCCGTACAACAGCATGATGCAGTTCTTCCTCACCACCAAGCGCGACAAGGCCAAGGTGCTCGCCTACTACGATCGCATGACCGCCAAGGGCATCTCGCCCACCGCCCACACCTTCAAGCTGCTCGTCGACACCCACGCCACCCTCGAGCCTGTCGACATGGCTGCTGCTGAGACCGTCCTTGAGCAGATCCGCGCGTCGGGTCAGCGCCCCGAGGCCATCCACTACGCCTCGCTCATCCACGCCCGCGGCTGCGTCCTGCACGACATGGAGGGCGCTCGCAAGGTTTTCGACTCCGTCGTCGCCGACCGCTCCATCCAGGTCAACGCCAGCCTGTTCCAGTCGCTGTTCGAGTCCATGGTCGCCAACCACCGCGTCGCCGACACTGAGCCCATCCTGGGCCTCATGCGCCGCCGCGGCGTCGAGCTCACCCCCTACATCGCCAACACCCTGATCCACGGCTGGGCTGCCGAGAAGAACATCGACCGCGCCTTTGCCATCTACGACGCTGTCGGCTACACCAAGCGTGAGCCCAGCACGTACGAGGTCATGACCCGCGCCTTCCTCGCCGCCGAGGAGAGGGAGCGCGCCAAGTCTGTCGTCTCCGAGATGCTGTCTCGTGGCTACCCCAGCGCCGTCGTCAACAAGGTGCTGGAGCTGCTCGGTGGCGGCAGCGCAGAGGAGGGCACCACCACCGCGTGATGCCCTCACACAACCCAATGCAACACACCGCCTGTACATACCCAACTGGTGTGCTTGTCTCTTTTTCCTATCATTTCCTTTGTTCAGCCCTCGTCTACCTCGCTTGATACCCCATTTTAGTATGCTGGACGGGAGGTAGTCGAAAGATGGGGTTCCGGTGGTGCGACGAGCGCTATCTGGCGTCATTCTGCGTCTTGTGTTTTTGTCTGTTTGGTCGAATTTTGTCCGTCTTATACCAATCGCGCGTTGGCCTTGGTTTGCCTCGAGCTGGGAGAGGAGGAAAGAGGCGTTCCGGCGGTCGGGCCCAAAAAAAGAACGTGGCCCCTTGATTTGCAGAGTCGGGGCGGGAAAGGAAGCTATCGCGGTGGCCAATTGGCCCGGGTAGATCACATCTCCACTACATGACGAGCGAGGGCGAGAACGGATCATAGAGGGTTGGGTAGCATTGCATCAGAGAGCCTGCGCAAGGTGCAGGCGCCGGTGTGGCTGCTTGTAACATAGCGACATGAGAAAGAAATTTGTCGATGTGCATTTGTGCATTTGTGCCACTTGATGAGAATTTTTGGTGTTTTGGAGAGGGCCACTGGTCAGTGGTGGCTTGAGCGTTGATCCCGCACCAGCCATTGTGTGGCAGGTGGCTTTTGACACGTGATGTGGCGTCGGTGCGACGGACCCCCGGTCCACATTTTGACTCTACCCCTCGATCACCATTGACCAGAGCTCTCATCCGCAACCACTGACTCTTCCCCCCCATTGTCTCATCCCAGCAGATCGCCAGGCACGGCCCGGTCCACAATCGATTGCAAGGAGTCCCCCACGCAAAAGTCCGACACGACACAAACGCCACGATGGCTTCAATCGCAGAAGATGTCGCCGCACCCGTTGCCACGGCCGTGTCGGCTCCCGGCAAGGTACTGCTGGCCGGCGGTTACCTCGTCCTCGACCGCGAGTACACCGGTATTGTGTTTGGGCTGACGGCGCGCGTGAGCGTCGTCGCGACGGAGATCAAGACCGTTCCTGGTGTTCAGCTCACTGAGATGGTCGTTGAGAGCCCGCAGTTCATCCGCGCGGGGTGGCGTTATGGATTCCATCTCACCGGTGAGGATGGCGGGATTGGCGTTACGGAGTTGAGGGTGTGAGTGGTCATGGTGCCTGGAGCTTGGAGATGTGCTGACAAGGTCCAGTGGAAGTGGCAACATGTCGCCCAACCCGTTTGTCGAGACGACACTCACGTATGCGCTCACGTACATCAACCGCATCGGCCAGCACCGCCCTGCGCACAGCATGACTTCGGCTCGCCTCACCATCCTCGCCGATAATGACTACTACTCCCTCCCAGCGCCTGCCGCTGGCGCATCCGCGCCTCCCATTGTTGGCTCCGGCCGCTTCGCGCGCTACCCCCACACTCTCGGCGAGGCGCACAAGACCGGCCTCGGGTCCTCCGCCGCTCTCGTCACGGCCCTCACCGCCGCCCTGCTGACATACTACCTGCCCTCCACGCTCTTCGACATCACCTCCGACGCCGGCCGGCAGACGCTTCACAACCTCGCCCAGGCTGCTCACTGCGCCGCTCAGGGCAAGGTCGGCAGTGGCTTCGACGTGGCAGCTGCGGTCTTTGGATCGTCGCGCTACCGCCGCTTCTCGCCGAGCGTGCTCGAGGCTGTGCCGGCGCCGGGAACTGCTGGCTTTGCTGAAGCTCTCGTGCGCACTGTTGATGGGTATCTTGAGTGGGACACCGAGGTGGCTGCTGACGGCGTTGCGCTGCCGCCTGGTGTTGTGCTGCGCATGTGCGACGTTGATTGTGGCAGTCAGACGGTCGGCATGGTCAAGAAGGTGCTTTCGTGGCGCGCAGCGGACCCGGAGGGCAGCAAGGCTCTTTGGGATAAGCTGCAGGCGCGCAATGAGGCGTTGGCTGATGTGCTGCGCGAGGGGCGGACGGCGGATATTCCGGCGGCTGTTGGCGAGGTGAGGGCTCTCGTTCGCGAGATGGGTGTGGCAAGTGGTGTGCACATTGAGCCTGAGAGCCAGACTGAGCTTCTGGATGCTCTCAGCGGCGTTGAGGGCGTCTATGGCGGTGTGGTGCCGGGTGCAGGCGGTTATGACGCGCTGGCGGTGCTCATGGCTGACGATTCGGAGACGGAGAAGCGCGTTGAGGCGTTCCTGGCTGATTGGAGTGAGAAGAAGGATACCAAGGTCAAGTTGCTCGCCGTCAAGGGCGAGATTGAGGGCGTGAGGAGGGAGGAGTTGGGTGTTTATGAGGGATGGTTGCCGTAGAGGTGAATGCGATTCGAGGCAATCGGAGGGTAACTTCTCCACTTTATTTTGGGTGAACGACCGACGATGGGAGCGTGGTGTGATGACATAAGCGGGAGAGTCAAGGCTTCATCGCCTCATGGCTCATCTCAATTGTTTGTGCATCTCACATCCTTCTCACAATTGTGAAGCAATGCCGGGCCAACTCAAGCGCTGGATGCGGAAGCATATCCTTTCTCGTCCTCAGGATGACACTCGCTTTCCATCGCTGCCAAAACGCGACCGGCCAATCACTCCACCATGTGACGCTGCGAACCCCGCGACCGCCAACTCCCCTCTTTTCACCGTCCTCCCCGCCGAGATTCGTCGACAGATCCTAATCGAGGCATTTGGCAACTCAACCATGCACATCGACCTCATCTACGACCACCTTCCCCTTCTAACTCACGACATCTCCCGCAAAGGCCCGATCCCCAAGTTCCCCATCGAGGGAGGCGGCTACTTCCACACCGCCAACTACCACTGCAACCGCCTCGTCCCGCGTCCAGAGCACCGACACTCCCCGCGTCGCGTCGACGATAGAAAACCCCGGCGCTGGCAATGGTTCGGCAGCGTATGTCATTCTCTCGCACCGTCGGATTTGCGTCTTCCGCGCCGACATTACCGCCGCAACGAGCCGTGTCTTGACGCCTGTGGCGGAGAAGACCCGCTCTGTTACCTCTGGAGCGGCGAGACACCAGCCCATTGCTTTGTCGGTGCCTTGGGGTGGCTGAGGGCTTGTCGGAAGGCGTACGTCGAGGGAATTGAGGTGTTGTATGCGACCAACACCTTTCGCATACGAGATCTGGACATTTTGCGTCGGGCGGAAGAGTTGTTCGTGCCACATCGCTGGGAGAGCGTACGACGGCTTGAGATTGTCTGGTGTATGGGCCCGTGGGGGCCTGAAGCGCCGGGATGCGACGATCTTGGTACATTTCTTGCGACGCTGAAGGAGATGCCGTCGATGTTTGCGGGGTTGGAGACGTTGTACCTGTCGTTGCAGGGCGGCGTGGGCCCGCGAGGAATCTGGCCGATGCCGCCGATGGAGGAGGGCGTGTTTTTTGAGGAGAAGAATCGGAGGAAAGGCCAGGCAGGGATTGAGGCCGTGCTTGTGCCAATGGAGGCGATGATTCAGCAGTTGCCGTCAAGTGTGGCGTGCAGCATTGCGGTGCCGAGCTCCATGTTTGTGTTGCTTCAGGACGAGGCACTGCGCGAGGGGAGGAAGGTTGAGAGGGCTGTTTTGGATCAGATGGAGCGTTGCTGGAGGGTGACGGAGGGGAGGGGGTATTGGTTGAGGCTTGGGCAGGTTGATATGTCTAGTGGGCATGTGCCGATGGCGTGCATGATGGGAGGGTGGATTGATGATGATCCGACGCCTGAGGAGGATAGGGTTTTGTATGAGGGATACCATGTTGCATAGCAGTGTCTTTTGTGAGTTTGGCTGTTCAACGCCCAAAAGTCAATTCATCCACCTGCTGTGGTGGCTGGGCCGGGCCGGCTGAAGCCTGGCCAAAGGCGCTAAAATTCACATCAAGCCGGCCAGGCCCCCACTTCCTTTGCCCGTCCCCAACCCCGATCCCTCCTCTTTCTTCCACACCTCCCTCCCTCATCCTCTTCGGCCCCCATCTCTAGGTACCAAAACCTCGACTCTAGTATTGTTTTTAATTACCTTACGACATCATGGCGTCGGGGTCGCATCCCGACGCCTTTCCTCAGGCTTCCGACGAATCTTATTATTATGCCTCCTCTCAGCCCGCCGGCCTCTCCTCCCAATCCTCCGATGCATCCTCGCAAACCAAAGCTTCCTCTCTGGTGGCCCTTGCCTCCTTATCCTCTGCGCCACAATGGCTTATCAACCGCCACAGCAATGCCACCAACTCTGGCCTTTGTCGCCTGCCCCAGGACATCCTCATGGAAATCATGATTGTCGTCTCGGAGGATCGCGTCGCACTCTACCTCCTCCGCCAAGTATGCCACTGCTTCGCCGACCTTTTCGGCATGGCGACATTTGAGCGCTTCCATGAGCGAGAGTTCTCCTTGATTCTCGGCCCAAACAAACAGCGGGTCGAGCTCCAGAGCTTGCCCTTGATAGCATTCCGGGCACGACTCATCGACGTGGCCTTTTCCACACACACCTGGCGTGCTCGCCACATCCTCATGCGGGATTCTGGATCCCGGCCTATGGAGATCACATATCCCAGCACGGGCAAGGAACGACTCGAAGAAGAGGAGGATGAGGCAGAGATGTTGTGCGACTACTGCGCCGATGATCCGAGGCCGACGAACAACACACACGACTGCGACGAATTCCCACCATCGCAAAGGAATTTGAGCGACGAATACATGAGAGCATGCGACATGTGGTTTGGCAACATCAACGCCTGCAACCACTGCGATCATCATGGCGAGCACTTTCAGACCGATCGCGAAAACTACTTCGAGATGAAAGTTTACTCCGGCGACAGAAGAATGGGTGGCAAGGACGAGTTTGTCGAATATCTTTGGGAATGCGAGACCTGTTTCAACGACCTTTGCCCTGAAGGAGTCGACATCATGGACGCATATCCCGGCACCGAAAGACCACGCATTCTTTGGAGAGAGACTGGCGACTCTACATACCAGCAATTCGTCGTGAAGCGCAAGTGGGTGATGCCACTATTCTCCAAGGACGAAGTCGGCAACAGCCCTACAATCATCACACGATTCATGGTCCAGCAACGCCTGAGAGAACTCAGCGAGGGGCCATACGAGGACCTCCTTCGACTTTGTCTCGGACCATTTGCGTCATTCCGAGACGAGCCCTTCTTTGCGCCCTTCAAGCACGACATCGATACAGCGCATCTTTGGGGCGCACGACTGAACTTTGACGAAGACCCCAAGTACGACTGCGACAACCAGACCGAGATGACATGGTCCACTGGGGAACGCAACATTTACCTTTCATTTGAAAGCTGGTTGTGGACTGCTTACCAACAATTCGACCCGACAAATCATTGGGGTCAATGTTCGGACAAATATGGGTGTGGAGTTGAGTACGGTTATGTATGAACCATGACCAAAGGGCTTGGAGATAGCCTCGATAGTACGACTCAATGAATGACGAAATAACGAAGACTTGAGTTTGGGACCACCTGGACCAATCCAGTGTGCGCTTTTGGCCCTCAAGGGTTGCAATCTCTGTAGTGATACAGTTTGGCCATCGTCCCAATCTGAACAAACGAAAGTTCTCTCCTCCAGCTGCTGCATGCGACAGGCCGAGCCATCACACAGACGGAACTGACCCGACCATGCGAATGATGTGCAACGGCGTTCCGCGCTCAGCTGCCAAACCAAAGTCAAGGGCGGAAGCTACCATGAAGCCCTAATAATCAAGTGCCGAACAGTGCTTGTGAGTACATCCTCGGACGCCTCAGTGGAAGCCGGGCTGACGATGAGGCAATGCGCCTCCTCGGATGTGGCCAGTTATCTCCACAATTGAGACGCGAAAGGAACGCGTACAGTTCACAAACAGTGCCGACAGAACACAGACTGGGTGCTTGGAGGTACTTCATCAACTTACAGGGGCTTCAACTGCCGCTAGCTCGCCTGGGGCCCCTGCAACGTCTTACCGCCGTAGGGCAGCATGGGCGCCACATGGCCCCAAGGGTCCCCGGCACGGGCTGTTCCCCCACGTAAGGCAACCCATTTCTTTTATTTCAACGACACGCGCTAGTCAACGATCGGAACAATGCGCCACGTCGGTGTGGCGTCATCAATGAGACGCTGCGCCTTGCCGAGCCCAGACCTCTTGGCTTCTGCTCAGCCGGGCGCTCAGAGGCCTTGGCCAACAACTAGGAGCCAATGACTGCCACGACGATGTCGTCACCCGCAATCATTGCCAATGTGCGCCCAGCCAGGGCCCGGGCTGTGTGTCCCGGAGCCACGTCACCACAGGCCTCCCACTGCACTTAACAGAAAGACGCTGCGCTCCTTCGACTGACTTCTTTTGTTTGTTTGAACAACTCTTCTCGACGACGCGGAACGTTGCGTCCTGAAGAAGTTGCAATCAAAACAGTCCCCGAAATCACCCCAGACCGCGACTCTCAACAGCCACGATGGAAGCAGGCCCAGCCCATAACCCGAACAGTCCAGGCGACTTTGGAGGCAACGGCATGAGCCCGTTCCTTCTCGCAGGCATGGACGAGGGAAACCGGTCCTCCATCATCGCCTCCGTGGCCCTGATGGCCCTCGCGACCATCATCGGCATCACCCTTACCGCCCTGATCCTCCTTGGTGTCCGTCGCCGCGCCGATCCTGCCCGCCTCGGAACATACTCCATCAAGACAGGCATCATCTTTCTGACCTTGTACGTTGCACTTGATTCTGACCACCATACCCCCAAAGTTGACCCTGCCTCTAGGAGCATCGTCACCGCTCTCACGACAAGCTCCATAATCCTTTATCTTTTCGAAAATCCCATCCCCGTCGGCGAACCCGTGTACTCCATCTTCAGAGCCACCGAGCACACCGATTTCCTTTGGGAGCTCTTCGATTTCCTCGCTCAAGTTAGCATCTTCGTCACCCTGACTTCCATCGCCGTCAGCGCTCAGAGCGTCTCGCGCGGAGGTCCCAACGCCTTCGGCCGGTTCCTGCGCCTGGGCACCTTCGTCATGGCCGCCATCGTGGTGTGCCTTGCCTTCGCCACCTACGGCCTCCGTGTCGCCGCCCTCGAGGCGGGCGACAGGTATTACAACTTCGATCTCTATCGTCACGCCGACCGCGTCGCAACCTCGGCGAGCATCTTGAACTGGATCATGTCGCTGTACAACGCTGGCCTCGTTGTTCTCGCTATGAGTTCAGGAACAGGAAAAGGAGTGAGTGCCACAGCGTTTCTCGAGTGTCCTTGGCCAAGGCTAACATCTCCTAGATCTTCTTCCTCCTCGCCTCTGCCAATTTCTTCAACATCATCGGCACTACGTGGAACATGGCTTACTACATCCGCTGGCACCTCCACGACAACCCAAGGCCAGCCTACGTCCCTATCCTCCACGCTATGCTGCAGATGTGGACATCTCTGGTGGTACTCCTGCTTGGCTACGTCATTTTCAAAAAGAAGGCTGGTGGCATCTGGACTGTCGGTCAGTATGGACGGACTGATAGAGTCGTGAAGGAGCCTCACGCCGGTCGTGTCAGCTACTAGGCTCATTACGAATTCATATTCTTTTGGGTGGGATGGAATTTGGAGATGAGCAATCACAACGTCCGCCCCGCGGGCTCCGAAAATGAAGCCTAGATTACTGTGCCTCGCGCCATTTCCAGGATCAGGTGTCCGTCCGACGAGTAGATCACGCTTGCTCGACCCATGGCTATGTCTAGCAACTGCATTTCTTGTACCAAGAAGGATGTGTGGCCACTTCGTCAAATAAATACCCCCAAGCTAGCCATGCAACAACCCCCTAGAATCACTCGATCAACAGCCTCACTCGATCAACGACGACAGCAGTCAGTCCACGACAACGGTAGGTCAACGACAGCAGTCAGTCAACGACAGCAGTCAGTCAACGACAGCAGTCGATCAATAAATCAAGGCGTCATGTCGAAGCTACACAAGAACAAGCCGACTATTCCTCCAACTCATCTCTCGAAGGGGCCGAGTAATCTACGCGGACCTCAATCGGTGCACCATTAGCATGGCATTGAGTACAATGATTCATGTTTTTTTCTCGTATTCCTACAGGTAAAACAGCAACTTAAACGAGCCCTGAGTCAAAACACTCAGAGGCAGTATCTTCGCCGACCAAAGTCCAAATACCCTCCTTCCTGCCAAAACTACTGCCTCACACATTCGGGGCGGGGCGCTCGCCCAGAATGGACCGCAGAACAGAGCTACTGCGAGTGAGCAGCCCCTGCGTTTCTCCAGCCTGTTTCTTGCCACTCTCAGTCGCCTTCTCCATAGGCCTCTTCGACTTGAAAGACAGTTTGGAGGTCAAACGCGAAAGCCTTGACACCTTGCGGGTGAGAACACTCGTCTCGTCTCCGGGGCCTGGACGATACTCTCCGTCCAGCTGATCCAGGACATCCGCTGCACCAGAAACTGACGCCATCTTCACGAAGACTTCCTGGACTTGAACCATGGTCTTGGTCGTCTCGATTGCGCTGGTTTCCGCGAGCGTCGGGATGATATGGCCGTCTTCGACCTTTCGGTGAGGATCGTCGTACGCTGCGGTGTGTGTCTGGGGCAGCCTCTCGTTCAGGGCAGCCTCGATCCTCGCGCGTTCCTCAAGAGTCTCCACCATCACCAGCTTGGCCGCGTTGCCTTTGTGAGTGTATCTCTTGGGCGCAGGCTTGCAGGTCTCGGCCAGGCGCTTGCTGATACCCGAAGGCAGCCAGTGCCAACGGAGGCGATACCGGGTGAACTTCACCCGATTCTTGTCGTCGTCGAGAAGAAATGGTGCCTCATGATCAGGCACTGGCTCGTCATCCTGATCGACCCACTCAACGTAGAAAATCGCCTTTCCCCAGTATTCGTGAAGGTGCCTGTTCATACTGAAAATATTGGCCGCTGAGTGGGAGGCGCCAGGGATCACCCGACCGTTTTCGTCGAGAGGACACAGATGCATCTCCCATCTGGCCTGAAGATGGGGACTCATTGCAAAGGCGACCTTGCAAAGGATCTTGCGGATGTTTGTCGCTGAGTCTTCCGAGGCGTTCATGGAGTACGGAACAATGTGGCACAACTCGGGGCACTGGCTTCCCAAGAAAATGCACAGTCCTCCATCTCTTGCGGTAGCCTGTGTATCATTTGAAGTCAGTATGGTATTCTTCTTGCTCATCTGAGGGGGCTTTGGAACTGACCCTTGTGATTCCCTTGCTGACGCGGGCCACGAGATCGCTCGTCTGGGCTTGTTTGTCCTTCTTTTCCTGAGGTGCTACTGCCTTGCCCTTAGATGTGGGCGTCTTGGACTCTGAAGGTCCGGCGTCGGCGTCAACAGACGCCCTCTTCCTGGACTTCTTCTTGGCAGGCGGCTGGTCGGCCTGCGGCTGTCCGGGCGGTGGTGGAGGTGATGCGTAGTCGTCGGTCGTGGCCGCACCCGAACGGAATGCACGGGCTGGGACCGATGTGTTGGCCATCACTGAGACACCATAATTAGCATCCAAGAAGAAGCACGATGGGTGAGTATTTGGGCTGAATTACCATTCTTGATCAGTGGCTCGACGTTGTTGAGAGCGTCGTACAGGAGATCAGCCCTGAGATCCCTCACAGATGCTTCAAGATCCTCAATGTCCCAGCAGAGGAAGAGGGACAACTGCATGAGGTTCAGAGTAAAGTCCTTGTAAGTTTTGCACCAATCGGCTGAAGTTTCCTTTGGTGGATGGAAGTTTCAGATTTTTCTCTGCGCGTTGGCAGCAAGTTCAAGCCGACGGGATAAGTTGTCCCATTCACGGCTGGGAGGATCCATGGGAATGACGGAGGTGAGAGCTGAGATGGCACTCTCATACTTCTGGCGCGTGACATCTTTCTTCGTGGGAAATGCTTTCGCAGCTTCAACGAGTGCGTTGAGCTCCTCTGCGGTAATAACGTTGGCCCTGTAGGTGGCCATGGTGGGCGATTTGTGACAGACAGTCGCGATTGTCGGGCTGTTGTGATTCGGGTTGTTGTCTTTCGGGTTCGCGAGCGATCGCGAAGCAAGGTTGTGGGCAGAGATGAGCCGGATGCCCAGTGGACACAGGCTGTTCCAAAGTGCTGCTTCCACGGGCACTCGTCTGACTGAAATAGAGGGTGAAGACAGGAAAGTTGCAGGAAAGGTTTGGCAAAGTCGTGCGCGGGCTGGGAGCCCAAAAGGCACGGGGGTGGTGGTTGGGGAAGAGAAGAGTTTTTGTTTGCAGGCGGAAGCAGGCAGGTGGAATGGGATACAGGCAGCTCACACTGCAGATGAGTGCCAACGAGGCGACCTAGTGGAGCCGGCACGTGTAATTTAAGTGAATTGACTACTGCCCCAACTGCCATAGTATTCGAACGATCAGGCTAGGTGTGGGATGCCTGTACTGTTCGGCAGCCCGAAGCAACGAGGCAGTCACGTGCCCCTTCTCGGTGAGACTTCCAGAAATCTGGCGAAACATCCAGGTGACTATATGAGTCTGGAAGGCAAGGATCTTTTGTAAATAGAACATTCCATACAGGTATAGAACAGAGAGGATCAGCATGTCTCCTTCACGAGGACGTATCTACTACCGTGCACAGCAGGAGCTGTATGCAAACTAGGTGTAGGAGCTGTACGCGAACCAGGTGATGCAGGTTTCCTACGTGACAAACACCGGCCACCGGGGCTTCTGAGACAGTTGTAGAACTCGCTAGAAGCGGGATGCTGCTGCAAAATTATCCAGTCGGGCTGCAGAAGGTTTCAAGATCAGGATCAGGGGGTTCCATCAGACCACGCCCTCCGCTTCGAGGCACGGGGAACATCAACACGGTAAGAGGGTTGCTTTCGGGCAAAGGCTCAGGAAACCAAGGTGAAGAGCCGAGACACTTGGGCGAACTTGAGCGAAATAGATATCAGGGGGGCATCTGTGCCCATCAAGGTTGTCAGGGCCCAGCACATGTTGAACCACCGAATGCGGGGTACAGGGTTAGTTTCAGCGCCCGCACTCATATATTAGGGGCCTGGCCCCCCTCCAACTGCTGGAGGGGGCCAGAGATCAGTTTGTACCATACCTCCTACCTACCAGCACTCGTTTGAATACACCCTTGGAGACTCCATCACTCTGCTGGAAGACCGCACCCTGACATACTGATCTCTCTCTCCCGAAGAGGGCAGCAGACCGGTGGAGCTCCAACTGCGCGAAGAAAGCGAATATCATTATGTCGAACAACGGCCAACGAAATCAACCGCGGGCAAGGCCTCGTACCCGTAGTCAACCCTCTCCCGAAGAGTCATACGACGAACCCGAACACGTTGAAGGCCCAGCACTTGAGCTAGAAATCGATGAGGCCCAACAGCTGGCCGAAGAACAACAACGGCTGGAAGAAGAGATACGCCTTGCGGACCTCCGGGCTAATATCCAACGCCTACGCAACCGCAGAGCCGAACAACTGCTGGAAGAGGCCAACCTCGCCGTGGGCGTGCCACCGCCACCGGTTGGGCCGGTGATTCCACCAGTACAATCCGATGTGGCCGCACTTGAAGGGCTACACATCGACTCTGCCAGTCAACCGCGCAGCCAGGTCCCGAAATACAGCACTCCGTCTGCGTCCAACCTCTGGGACTTTATATACGAATGCCAGCGGATCTTCACCAACACTCCCAGCAGATTCGCCACCGACAAAGCGCGGGTCTCCTTCGCTATCACTTGCCTTAAGGACAAAGTTAGGAGCCGCTGGGTCAACGTGGTGAAGAGGCGACCCGAAGGCGCGGAAGCCTACACCGCGGCCATCAGCTGGGAAGAATTCCACGAGGTGCTGGAACAGCAACTCGGGTCGAAAGATGTGCGGGCAACCCAGGCTACCCATCGGCTGCGCACTTTGAAGCAGAAGGAGGGTGAGGAAATCGGCGATTTCGAACTCCGGTTCAACCGGATCATCGACGATATGGGCGACCCTTTTACCCCGCAGCAGTTGGTTCGAGAACTGCGGGATAAGCTCCAGCCCAGCATCCGCCCCTTTCTCGCGGCATTCCCTCCAGCCAACAATACGCAGGAGCTAGTAGACCAAGTACGCGAAGTCGAGGCAGCGACTGCTGGCATTGGCCACAAGACGTCACATCGCCGCGGAAAGCGCAAAGCTGAAGCGCTGGTGGTGGATTGCTCGGACGATGAGCCCACCTCCAGCCAAGAAGGAGAACCTCGAGCGACTGCGGCAGTTCGCCCCGGCAAGGGCAAAGACTGCTACAACTGCGGCAAGATCGGGCACCTGGCGAGGAACTGTTGGAAGACGCGGAAGCTGGCGGCTGATTCGCCACCGCCGACAACTGCGGGCAGGAAGCGCTACCCTAACATTACATGTTACAAGTGCGGGGAGAAGGGGCACTACTCCTCGTCAGCGGACTGCCCCCAGAAGCACGTGAAGAAGGAGGAGGGCCCAGCAACCGGGGTCAACGCCTCCGCAGTCAAGGGACGGACGGCCACCACCTAGGAAGACGGACCCTGCACCTCGCTCAGCAACGGGCTGATGGTGACAGCGAGGCTCAGGGTCAAGAACCGCTGGGAGACGCAGCGGGTGCTCCTGGATTCAGCGTCTGACGTGAACAGCATTTCATGGAGCCTGATACAGCACTTGGGGGAAGATGGGAACCTTTTGGCGCTGACGGACGAAGACAGAGGGCTGAAAACAGTTGTTGGGACGGAGATTCCCTGCAGAGGGAAATACCGCGTGCGGATCAAGCTCAAGGACGAATGGGGAGTGGAAAAGCAGCAGTTGGAGATCTTTTATGTGCTGGAAGGCGACAGCGATTTGATTTTGGGGATGCCTTGGCTTACTGAAATTAACCCGAAGATTGATTTCCGGAACCGCACCTGGCGGTATCCGTTGACGGCGGATCGAATCGAAATACAGCACTCGGGCAGCTTCAGAGGGCTGCGGAACGCAAGGGCGATTTTTCAACTGCGGGCTCAGGGCCACTTCTCTCGTGACCCTCGGGGCTACTTTGTCCGCGCTTTAGTATGCGAAGAAACGACCTATACAAATACAAAAACAGGAGCCATGCGAATCTGCGCAGTTCAGCAGAAGGAGGGGTCGACGACTGCTGGAGACGACAAGACCCAGCAAATACCCGAACCATACCGAGACCTTCACGAGTTCTTTTCCGAAGACCAGGCGAATAGTCTTCCAGAGCACAGCGCGGCAGACCACGCCATCGAACTGCTGGAAGGCGAGGAACCGCCCTGGGGACCTCTTTACCCACTGGCACAGGCAGAATTGGAAGTACTACGTGAGTATCTTGACACCTTTCTAGCCCGCGGATGGATCCGCCATTCCGTGAGCCCAGCCGGGGCGCCGGTGCTATTTGTCCCTAAGAAGGGAGGCAAACTGCGCCTCTGCGTTGACTACCGCGGTTTGA
Organism: Plectosphaerella plurivora; assembly: GCA_020726575.1. Classification (NCBI taxonomy): domain Eukaryota; kingdom Fungi; phylum Ascomycota; class Sordariomycetes; order Glomerellales; family Plectosphaerellaceae; genus Plectosphaerella; species Plectosphaerella plurivora. The sequence goes on from JAGSXJ010000041.1 coordinate 17,102, forward strand.
ACAGAGTCACAAGGAAAAACCGCACCCCGATCCCCCTCATCAGTGAGATCTTGGACCGGTTGTCCAGCGCGGAGATCTTCACAAAGCTGGACTGCCGCAACGCTTACCATCGACTGCGGATTGCAGAAGGGGACGAGTGGAAAACCGCTTTCCGCACTCGGTACGGCCATTTTGAGTACATGGTCATGCCGTTTGGCCTGGCAAACGCGCCAGCCACTTTCCAGGCCTTTATTAACAAAGTGCTGGCTGGCCTGGTTGATACCATTTGCATTGTTTACCTTGACGACGTCCTCATCTACAGCGCCAACTCAGCAGACCACCACGACCATGTGCGGGCGGTGATCCAGCGCCTTCGGGAGGCAGGACTGTACGCAAGCCTTGATAAGTGCGAATTCGGCACGAAAAGCGTTGAATACCTTGGATACATCGTCTCCACGAGCGGTATCTCCATGAGCCCGGCCAAGGTACAAGCGCTGGAAGAATGGCCTCTCCCGGAGAGCGTCAAGGACATCCAGCAGTTCCTGGGATTCACGGGGTTTTACCGCCGTTTCATCCGCAACTATTCGAAAATTACTGTCCCACTGACCGATCATTTACGGCAATCCAGCACTGCGAGGCCTTTCCGCCTAACGCCGGAGGCGGCAACAGCGTTCCATGAGCTGATCCAGCACTTCAAAAAAGGACCCCTTCTGCGCTTCTACGATCCAACTCTGCCCACAAGGCTGGAGACCGACGCTTCCAAGTACGCCATCGGGGCGATACTGCTGCAACAGCACCCAGAAGGCTGGTTGCCAGTAGCCTTCCGCTCACGGAAGCTATCACCCACGGAAACCAGGTATGATACCGGCGAAGGAGAACTGCTGGCGATTGTGGACGCCCTCAAGGAATGGCGCCACTACTGCTGTTATTCACAGTCAGCGGTGAGCGTCCTCACAGACCACTTCAATTTGCAGTTTATGAGGGGCGCCAAGAACAAGCGCTCCAGCACTCGGCACTACCGCTGGCTGGACACCCTCGCCGGTTTTGACCTCGAAATCACGTTCAGGCCGGGGAAAGCCAACAGCGCAGATGCGCTCTCCAGAAGGCCTGACCACAAACCGAAAGCCGCAGACGAGACCGCCCTGGACGATGTTTCCCAGCGGTTTGAACAACAGCTGGCGCTGGCAGAAAGCGGCAGCGTGGCACGAATTGCGGCCATCAGAATTGCGCCCAGAGGCCAACTCAAAGTATTGCGGCAGACGGACCGCAGTCAACCGCAATCAGCTCGAGGGCAGTACGCGCAGATTGCTGCTACGCGAGGCAAAGCGCTGGAACCCCCCTCTGGGATAGAGGCAAGAGATGCGGGCAGTGAGCCCCCCGCTGGGACCGCTAGGCTTGATCAGCAAGCGCTCCCTGAAACAGCAGATGGACAGCTGGGAGTCCCTTGGGTTGACTACTTCCGCAGGGCGCAGCAAGAGGACGCTTTTTCTGCCGCACTGCTGGAACAGCTCAGGGAACAGGCTGCGGGCCCTGGAGAGGGCAAAGCATCTGCTGGAGATCCAGATGGGGCACGGCGCCGGAAGCGCACGCGAGGCGCCGCTGCAATGGAGAGGCAACTCGCCGAGAGCGAAAGCCAAGAACTGCTGACGGACCCGAAGTTCCACCCAACGGAATGGTACCGCCCAGCAGACTGGACGCAAGGCCAAGATGGGCTTCTGCGGTTCAGAGGGCGATTGTATGCACCACAAGTTGACGCCCTGAGACAGGAGATCCTCGAAACCTTCCACGATGCCGCAACCGCGGGCCACTTGGGTGCCAACAGAACCAGGAAGCTGATTTCCAGCAGTTACTTCTGGCCGGGTCTGCCAAAGGATGTACGGAAATGGGTCAACACCTGCGAGATCTGCCAGAAAACGAAATCCCGCAGGCACAAGCCGTATGGAAGACTGCAACCGCTGCCAATTCCGACGCGACCCTGGGAGGAGATATCCATCGATTTCATCACTGGATTGCCCAGTTCCAGCACTCCAACGGGACGCAAGCGCTGCAATGCCATCCTCGTTGTGGTGGACCGGTTCACGAAATACAGCCTGTATATCGCCACCCACAAAACGCTGACCGCAACAGGGCTGGCAGATCTGATGTTTTCCCGCGTTTTCAAGTATTTCGGAATGCCTGCGGGCATCGTCTCCGACCGCGGGTCCCTCTTCACCAGCAGATACTGGCAGACCCTCTGCTGGAGGCTGGGGGTGAGACGGCGCCTCAGCACGGCGTTTCACCCACAAACGGATGGCCAGACGGAGCGGCAAAATCAATCTCTGGAGCACTACCTGCGCAGTTACTGTTGTTTCCAGCAATGGGACTGGGCAACTCACCTTAACCTCGCGCAGTTCACATACAACAATGCGAACCATTCCAGCACTGGAACGTCACCAGCAATGGCACTAATGGGATTTAGCCCAGCGGCGCCAGGAGACGCCTCTTTCAAGGAGGAACTGACTCGACAGCCCGCACTTGCAGCCGAGGAACGAGAGCGGGAACTGAGGGACACGAGAGTCCAGATTCAGCTTTGCCTGAAGAAGTCAGCAGTTCAGCATGCCAGATGGTACAACAACAAGCGCTTGGATCGTGAATTCGCAGTTGGCGACTGGGTTCTGCTGGCAACCAAGCACATCAAGCAGCGCAGACCCAGCAAGAAGTTGTCGTATAAGTATCTGGGCCCGTTCCAGGTAACTGCGGCAAGAGAACCGCACCGCTTGGCGTATCAGCTGGATCTCCCCAAGGAGTACCGCATCCACAACGTGTTGCCAGTCTCAGTGCTGGAACCCTTCCACCTCAGGGAGGGTCAACAGCTGGAAGACGTGCGCAAAGAGCGGGAAATTGTCCCTGAAGGCGAAGAACCGATGTATCAAGTTGACAAGATTTTGCAGCACCGCGGGCCGAAGCACAAACGCCAGTACTTGATCCGCTGGCAAGATTGCGAGCCTGAAGAAGATTCCTGGGAGCCAGCAGTTAACCTCACTGAAGACCTAGTTGAGCAATACGAAGCAGCAGTTAGCGAGTCACGGAAGAAGAAGAGCAGCCAGAACCAGGAGTCAATTCAGGGCCGAAGCCCGCAGAGAGGAAAGATGGCAGAAGGCCGGGAACCGCGCACCAGCGCAAACCGAAAACAAACCCAGCAGAAGGGCCGCAGCCCGCGGTCGCCGCCGCAACACAAACGAAAACGAACATCTTAGGGCCGTAGCCCGCCCCCGCGGGGGACTTGGTGCCGCCCTTTAAAGGAAGCGAGCCTGGGGAGAGAAGTCAGCACTTGGACGATCGAATGATGGAAAACAGCGCGTACAGCGATGATCTCCATCGCGTCGGCGATGCGCCTGTGCTGAACTGCGAGTTCAGCCAGGGAGGCACCGCCGAGCGATGGGTTGGCCGCAACTGCGGCACCCGCCTCAAGGGCAGCGGCACCAGCAGTCACAGCCGCCACCAGGGCAGCAGACTCCTCCTCATTAACGGCCGGAGCCGTCTCAACAGCGGCCGGAGCCGCACCCTCCTCCTCCTCAGAACTGGAGGACTCCTTTCTCTAACTGCGGTCAGACGAGGCGAGCCCAGCACTCCAGAAGAACTTACAGCGACCCTTTGGCCGCGGGCCAGGCGCAGAGCGCGAGTCGCGCGGCGGCAAGCCTTGACGAATATATGGCGCAACTACATCTAGGGTCAATACCAGCACTTCTAGGACGGGCCGACTGCTACCTACGGCCGGGAAATCGGGCGAGCCCAGGGCCTCAGCTTCGGCCATGCCCCGAAGGGCGGCAACGAGGGCTCTGCCCCGGGAAGGGGCCTGGTGGGAGTCAGGAATCTAACTGCGGTCAGCACATGGAGTCTACAAAACCAGACAACAATATCGTACAGCCGAGCACTTGTGGCCACCCGAGGCACAGGCAAAGCACGCCTTCTTGGGAGCTACATGAAGGTCAGCACTTGACTAGAGCAGCTACAGCAGTTGACAGACGATCTTGGTGGAAGCAGCCCTCCACCTGGCCTCCCACAATGCGGCGAATGCAGGAGGCGCAGGGGAGGTCACGCTCCTCGCCCTGGACGATACCGCGGCCACGGGCCTGATGATCCAGCAGTTAGCCACCCCCACTAGAGTCCAGGACCATGAGAGCACCTACGGAACTGCCAGGCGCGGCAGGGGGGCTCTCGGGAGCAAGAGAGGGGGTCTACCAGCAGTCAGACAACCAAACAACCCAACAGACCCAGCACACGTACGGCGACCACAACCGAGGGCGCGTCGGAGAGAGGAGACTTCAGCAGTCAGTATTGTACAGCCGCACTTGCGGGGAACGCGCATACAGAGGCCGGAGCCGGAGACGAGACAGCCGGAGTGCCCGGCTGGGCGACAGGAGCGGGCTTCCCAGCAGTCAGCAACAGAATCGCACACAGGAGGACAAGCCAGCACTCACAGAACCCTCGGGCGAGGGGGAGGCGGAAGCAGGCTGCAACCGGTCAGACGGGGAACGAGTGCGGGACAGCAGGGCGACTGCGCGTACAGAGGGCGAGCGGCCGAGGGCATCAATCTCGGCCTCAATGGCCTCGAGGTCGCGCTTGCGGAAGGTCAGCAATTGCGCCAGCGGCAGCAGGGAACAACAGCGCGTACGAAGTTGGGCATTGTGGGCTACGGACGGGTCAGCTATGGAACTGCGGCATCTATGGGGGCAGAAAACAACGTACGAATCGAAGATTGAATCTACCGCAAACGGACGAGCCAAAGTCAGCAAACCGCACAAAACAGCGCGCGCAACGCAAAAAGCCAGCACATACATGGCAGATTGAGAACTGGAAACAAAACAAAAAACAGCAGTCAGCAAAAGGATCGAACAGCGCGCGCGCAGGCGTTGGCGCGCCGACGGGGTGAAATACGCACTTCGTGGTGGCCATGAAATAGGGAAAGGAAGACGCGCGAGGGGCCCGGAACCAAATTGCAGATATATCGGCGGCGCGCCGCGCGGTCCAGCTCCACCACCGGCAGTGGGGCCGCACAGTGGGGCCGTGCCTCGGGCACCCAACTGAGGGCATTCAGCACTTGGAACACCACCAGATTGACTACAACTACGGCATCCTTGGAGTGTCTCAGCGGCTCGCGGGGACGCGAGCCCTAAGGGGAAGGGCTATGTCAGGGCCCAGCACATGTTGAACCACCGAATGCGGGGTACAGGGTTAGTTTCAGCGCCCGCACTCATATATTAGGGGCCTGGCCCCCCTCCAACTGCTGGAGGGGGCCAGAGATCAGTTTGTACCATACCTCCTACCTACCAGCACTCGTTTGAATACACCCTTGGAGACTCCATCACTCTGCTGGAAGACCGCACCCTGACAAAGGTCTTTCTCCTTCTTTTCCCGCTTCATCGTCGAGCTGGTGGCTGTTCACGATGCATGCTCCCGTCTTGCTCAAGCAAAGTAACTGCAAATCAATCATCGAGCCAGTGCGCCTTGAGTGTCGCCAACGTCATGCCCTCAAGATGAATGGAGTTGTGTCTCAGCCAGGATCGATGTCATTGTTGTTGGTGGAGAGACATACGTCTCCCCACCATCAAGACAGTCTTCAGGTTGGTGTTTCAGTGGCGGGGGCTAGTGCAGGTATGTAGGTGTGACAATTGTCCCAGTATAGATGTGCATTGTCGTGACGTTGACATGAAAGTGATGAAAATGTCTCGTGGAACTTGGCAAGCTTGACTTGGGTGATTGTCTTGATGTTGGGTCGGCTGCAGATGTCGTCTGGAGGCCTCAGTGTCAGATGTACTGACTAAAATAGCTGGATGCAAGTTGAATACTTGACCTACCTTGCAGTTTTGTTCTGTTTGTTATGCAGTCACCAGGCATGGGGACCAGAGACGCTTCGAGTAGGCTTCCTGTTGATAAGAACCGAGGTCGGCACGCCACCTGAGATATGCAGACTCCCAGGGCTTGTAAGTTCTCTGGAGGGCTGCGATATCCTTACTGGAGAGCTATAGTATTCAAAACAAAGAGACGTCTTAGCAGAGGTACGTCCAAAGGTCTCTGACTTTCAGTCATTGTTAGGGGGAGAAATACTTTGCTCGCAGTCAGACATCTGCATCCAATGTTAGTACTGAGCGTCCTTTGTCAATTCGGGTAGATGTTTCACCTGCCTCAAAGCACCTGGTCAAGAGATAGATGGCACATGTTTTGATCTCTGATCTAATATCTTTGTTTGCTTGTACTGCGACTGATATTGCTTTCGAGAAGGAAACTTCAAGTCAAATTCTTGTTTCTCCGCTCCTAGAACATGGCTTCTTAGATGTGGAGAGGAACATCAATGATGTTCTGCATCACTCATCGACCAAGTATTCCATCTCCATCGAGACTCGAGCTTGTTGTGGTGTCATCTGTGCCTTGAGGCTGCATCCCGAGGCTGTCTGTGTGGATGGCACCCAAGATTCGTGATGATCCGGGAACCAAGAACCCTCCAGTCACTGCATGAAGTAATTTTCCAATGTCGAGAAGCATCCCAAGTCCAGAATTATGGAATCAGGCGCTAAAGGGCTTGGAATCAAGGTGAGTAGCCCTCCAGGCGCCTTCACGACGACATTTTGGCCGCCTGCAATACCCTCATACCCGTACTTCATGTAAGCTGTCGTTTGACAGCTGTAGGCTCCCTGAAACCATCCTCCGATTGTGTGTGTCGACTGTGCCCTTGGCTCTGTGAGACCAACGCAGCTGTATGCCAGACGCCCTCGGCCAGACAAGGCCACATGATGAAGAAGACTGGTGGATGCAGATAATCGTGGTTGATGCTGATCGATTGATTGAGGTGGATGGTGCAGAGCACATGCCTGATTGACGATGTTGACGGACGAAGAGTAAAGCCACATGAGACGCTGGAGTTCATTCAGGGCCGAATATCTCCTGATAAATCTAAGAAGATGACGTATCTCGAGTCAATATCAGGCCCAGCTTGCCGCGGGCTGCCTGTGGTGAATGAGTCCAGCCCGTCTGATTAGTTGATTCGGTTCATCAGTCAATCTGCATCAACCCTCTTCAACTCACTTCGACGGTCGGACATCCATGCCAGCTGGGGAAACATAAATATGATTGGATTTTCTGTGCGGATTAAGCTGCAGATATTGAAACATTCAACATTCTTTCAATTAAACTGCTTCCCTTTGTTCATGGCCGAATCTTCCTCATTGTCGTTATGAGAACCACTCCGTCTGCCAACCCAGCCTTCTCAGCCCCCTAGACCGAGCTAGCAGAGCTGAAATAACCCTCATCCTCCTCGCTCGAGGAGAAAACAGAAGTAAACGCCGTAGACTCAGTAGATCCGGAAGAGTACCCGGATAGAGAATCCAGGGACGAGGTCGGGTTCACGACAGTCGAGTTGTTGGTCTCAAGATCCCTTTCCTCCTCATCCTCATCCTCCTCGTCGTCGGTGTCAGAGAAGCGAAAATAATAATTCTCCGTGAAAGAGGCGCTGCTCTTCTCCCAATCCGCATCGTACTCCTCCTCGCCCGAATCAAAAATCCGAGGCTCGTAGGCCCGACGGGCCCAAACGGCTGCCATGTTTGCGGTCTCGTAGTCGGGATCTTCTGGGTGGGGGATGTGTCGTGAGACGCGAGTGAGGTTGTTGACTGCGAGGAAGTCGTACTGCTCGGCGAGAGAGTGTCTGGTGCGGCGGGCGATGAAACTTTCATTGTCATCTTCGTCGTCGTCGTCGTTGTCAGAGGTGTTTGGTTGGGTGATCTGGCTGCGGCTCGATTCGCCGACCTTGTTGCTGTTGGCATTGTGGCCCTGGAACTTGCGCTTTCCAAGGGCATTCCTGCCCGGGCCTCCATTCCCTGAAGCCTCAGACTCCAGGGAAGGCCTTCCCTCTCGACGCTGCCGAGCCCAGACAATGTTGCTCTCGCCGTGAGCATGGAAGTGTAAGTTCCGGACATGAGGGTGAATGCTCCAAATGTCTGTGCTGGGATAGCGCCAGCCGAGCAGGAACATTTCACGCTCTTGCTCGACTTGATTGTTGTGTTCGCGAATCTGTCTGGCTTCCTTCCATGCACGCTCCTGCTGGGAGCTCATGTAGTCGTTGAGATTGACCCCGTCTGCCCAAGAAAAGATCATCTCGCGGGTCTTCTGGGGTCGGGAATGCGAGTTGTGACGAGGCTGGAAGGCCATGGTGGTGTTTGTTGTGTGTGTTAGAAAGCTCTCAGTGCTTTGAAGAGATGCTGGCGTGGACGTGGCAGGACAGCAAGTAGCGACGAGCCTTCTTGATGGTCGAGTCGGAGGTCTGAATGGCTTCAAGAAGGCTGAGGTGAGAAGAGTTTGGGCTCTGGGAAGCAAAGAGAAGGCTTTGGGAAGCGAAGTTACCACTCTGGGAAGCAAAAGTCAGACTCTTGGAAGTCAAGTTGGAACTCTGGAATGGCAGCAGATGGTCGAAAACCTCGGGGCATCTTCCCTTTTGTACGGCGGCCGTCGCGGTTCGACTTTCCGTCCATTAGCCTTCACTTCCATCTCAATCAATGCATCACCGCCCCCGGCTTGCAAAAGGCGCACATTGTGGCTGGTCATTCATTTGTATTGATCCTCCACCTCAAAGCCTAATCTTGCCTCGCGGGATCGAGCTCAATGGCGCCAACAATCTCGTCAATCTCCGCCATGATTTCAGGCGTCAGCTTGCCAACCGAATTCAATGCCTTGACGTTCTCGAGAACCTGCTCGGGGCGCGAGGCGCCCGTGATGACGGACGACACGTTGGGGTTCTTGAGACACCACGCAAGGGCGAGCTCGGACTGGGGGATGCCGACCTTCTGGGCAACGGCGGCAATCTTTCTCGACTTCTCGATATCGTCCTGCCACGCCTTGTTGCCGTAGTTATCGCGCATGTAGTTGACAAACTTGTCGTCGCCCTTGGCGAAACGGCTGCCTGCGGGTGGCGCATCGGGGGAGTCGTTGTACTTTCCACTCAACAGGCCGAATTTGAGGGGGCTGAAGGTTGTGAGGCCGAGGCCAAAGCGGGCGTAGAGGCGCTGGAACTCGCCCTCCACCTTCTTGCGCGACAGAAGGTTGTAGAAGGGCTGCTCGACGACGGGGCCGACAAGGCCGAGCTGCTTGGCGATGCCGCAAGCCTCTGCGATCTCGTCTGCGGACCACTCGCTGGTTCCCCAGTACATGGCCCAGCCACGGATCTCGATGACATGGTTGAAGGCGCGCACGACTTCCTCCATCGGGGTGAGGCGGTCGGGGCGGTGGGCGTAGACGATGTCGACGTAGTCAAGCTGCAGGCGGTCGAGGGAGGCGCGAAGACCTTCGATGATGTGCTTGCGGCTCAGGCCGTGGTTGTTGACGAGAACTTCGCCGTTGTTGCCGCCCCAGTTGAGCTTTGTGCTGATGACGATGTCGTTGCGCTTCCAGCTGAGGGTCTTGATGACCTGGCCCATGACGACCTCGGACTGGCCGGCGGCGTAGCTGGCACACACAAATGTCAGACAAGTTTGAGGCAGGGGGGCGCGGAGTATGTACTCACCTCTCAGCCGTGTCAAAGAAGTTGATGCCGCTGTCGTAGGCCTGCTTCATGCACGCCAGAGTGACATCTGCGCCGCCGTCAGCTCCTTATCTCACACATTGACGCCCCCTCGCCGACGCCCCTCCTCTGCGTGCTCACCATTCTCGTTCTGCCCGCCAAAGGTGAGCCAGCCGCCCAGGCCCAGCGCAGACACGTGCAGCCCCGAGTTGCCAAGGCGGCGGTACTGCATGCCTGTCTTGCGCGGTTCTTCCCAGGCCATTGTGAAGGATTGTCGGGTGATAGTCAGACGATTGGTGGTGTGCTCGGCGGAACAGGGCTGGTGATGTGATCGGCGAGGTTGATGGTGCAAGGCGTTCGTTTGTTACTTCGGAGATGATTGCGGCGCGCGCAGAGGGAAACTTTTCTTCCAAGTGGCCTGGTGTTTTCGGAGCGGGATTGGGGCGGAGTATTTCTCGGAGAAGTCAAACCCCTCGTCGGCGTCCTGCGTCAGACCAGCCTGTCGTCCGCCAGTCACAACGGCATGTGCTCTGTAGCGGGGGGCAGGGGCGATGGAACGTTCCCCAGACTCGGCCTAGCCCGATGGCGTGCTGGAGGGGATCCGCTGGGAGGGGTGGCTGCAGGAGGGGTGTTCCTTGGGAGCTCTCCGTTGTCCGAAGCTGCGGGGAAGGGCAGGCCAAGCCTCCGCTAAACGCCGATGCCGAGGCTTGCTTGCTGTCGAGGTGTGCCGTGCCTGCTCAGGTCATCCTGGGACTCGGAGTGCCCATGTTCAAGCCGAGCAGCCAGTTGTCGTTGGCCAGCATCTCGGTCAGCTCGCCGGCAGGCAGTGCGTCGAGGGGGGGCGGGCTCTGGCTCATGGGGGGATCGAGGCCGTAGAGTTGGTTGAGGAGACCGAGGGGTTGCGCGTACCAACCGGCAGCGTTCAGGCCGTTGGGTGTGATTGTGCCCGGTCGCGACAAGGGTTGGGCCTGGTGTCGCGAAGCCATGGGCTGCCCTCCGAGGGATTGCTGCTCCAGCTCGGCAGCAGCGACGAGAGACTGCCAGGGTGACGAGGGCGTGCGCTGCCCGTCCTGTTGCCAATCGTCATCGACCACCTCCTCGACGACCCTGCGTATTGGCCCGGTCGCGAAGGGGTAGTCTCCGACGATGGAAAACTGCGGCGCTTCGACCTGGGCGATGCGTGCCGCCAACAGGCCCAGGAGACTGTTGTTGCCGCCGCGTGATGTAGCCAGGATGCGCTGAAGCTTCATGAGTATGTCGGCGGGTCGCACATCCATACTTTGGAGACCACCTGCAGTGGCGAGCTGGCTGGGAATGGCGTCGGCGACGGCGCTCGCAATCTCGTAGACCTTGTACTCGAGCGCAGGGCCGTGAGCCTCGAGGGCGGCACTCGGCAGACGAGAGATGAGCTCGAGGAACTCGTGGGCGATCTGGATCGGGCTGAAAGCGTGTGTCGTGGTGGAAGCGGACGTGCTGTTCGCCCGCCATCCGCCGAGCGTCGCCCGCCAGACGAGGACCTTCATCCATTGTCGCGTGGCAGCAATGTCAGCCCTTTGTACGTCACTGCCGCCGTCGTCGCCGTCAAGGGGATCCTCTTCCTGAAGGCGGCGCTGCAGGGCGGCCAGCAGCTCGGGGCTCGCGACACCTCCCCCACTTCCCGAGTCGTCGGCGGCGTCCTGAATTATGTCGAATGCGCCGGAGCGGTCGAAGGTCCAGAAGAGATTGACGAGGCGCTTGAAGGCTGGGAGTATGTGTGCCTCCTCGTCGGGTCCATCGCCATCGAGAGGTGGTAAGCGCTCGGCGGACCGCAGCACAACGGGCAGGCGATGCAACATGGCGACGCCGCGCTCGGTGACGAAGAGTAGCCAGAGGATGCGCCGGCGCACTCGCCCCTCGCTGGCATCGAGAGCAGGATAGGTGGCTGGGCGGTGCAGACCCATGACCTGGGCGAGGGTGATGGCTTCGCGGAGGTAGAGCAAGGAGCGGGTCCCGCCAGGCTGCTGGTTCTCGTGATAGATGTGAAGGAAGAAAGAAGTGCGAAGCGCGTTCAACCCGGCAGCGGCGGGCAAACGGTCTCGAACGCGCTGGCATTCGCGTTCAAGAACGCTGGCGGTGACGACGTCGTTGATGCCGGCGTCGCGGAAGCGGTCGAGCTTGAGTTGGGCCATTGTCGCGGCGCCGACGGATAGCGCGAGGGCGTAGGTGTCGAGGTCATGGGCGTCACGCTGCAGGGACGCGATGATCTCCTCGACGGCGATGATGGGCCATACTGGGAATAGGCGGAGGCGGTAGATGCAGAGGCGTAGGACGAGGGACTCGACGGTGATGCCGTGTGTGGGCGGTGCTTGGCCCGGGGGAGGACCGTAGATGCCATGGTGAGGGACCGAAGCATCTGGCTCGCTGTTTGTCGTTGCCGTTTCTGGTGTTCCGCCGCTGTTTGCCCCCGGTGTCGTGCTCGTCGCAGTGCCTGTCGGCAAAGGCATCTGCGCCGTGGGCGTGGCTGTCGTCGCGTAGGCTCGGCCATTGTCATATGCGCCCGTTTGCTGTGCCTCCTGAATTTGCTGGAGCGTCTTTGCGCGGAGGGTTCGTGGACCACGCGTCGATTGCGTCTTGTTAAAGGTGCAGTCAATGCCAATGGCGACACAGCGCTCACATGGTGGCAGCTCGCTGCATCGAACCTTGCGGATCTTGCAGGCGTCGCATGAGCGCGACCCGATCTTGCGCTGCTTGGTCCGCTGGCTGGACATGTTGGCGGTGGGGGACGTTCCCGTCAACCTGGAATTTCGGGGGAGGTCGACCTTGGAAGTCCGGGGATCCCGAGGTTCAGCACCTGCCTCGCTGGTGCAGCGCCTGGAGTGGGGTGCACCTGCCGCCTGAACAGCCGAGCAGGGGCAGTCACGTCCAAATTGGCAGGAGCTCACCAGGTCGCTCCTTCCCTCTTTCTCACTGATTTTGCACGCTGAATACTCGTCGCTCGGAGTTCTCCATGGTGATCATGGATCATCGTTCAATGTCGACTCGCGAGAGAGGTCAATTGCCCAGCGAATCTCTTTACCTAAATTATAAACCAAGCACCCCTGATCGCGCCATCCAGGCCCGCTATTGCGTCTTCACCGCAATCCAGACTTTGGGGTCTTTCACCCCCTGAACCCGGCCCGGCCCGGCCACCTTCAGCATCACAACCCAGGATTCCCAAGCTTCACTACGAGGTGCAGGTCCGAGGAGCAAGTCATTCACGCAGCATTCTTCATTTCATGACAGGCTGATAGCATTGTATTATTCCATCTTAGGGGGGTGCTATCTGCCTCTTCCTTCATCGAGGGACGGGGTATCCTGGCAACTTGAGCACACGCAGCATGAAAACACGGCAATCAACGACTGTGGGAGACGACACAATGGCCCAGCCTAGTAGGCAAAGCGGAAGTCCAGACGCTTGTTGCCCTCGCCCTCGCGCGAAGCCACGTCGTGCTGGTAGGCCAGCTGGTCCTCGGCGCTCATCGCGTCCCAAGCCGCGGCCTTCTTCTTGTTCTTGCGGACCAAGACCTGGCGCTGCACGATGAAAACAACGAGAGACAGCGCGCAGACTGCAATGAGGACTGTGTTGCCCTGCTTGTAGTAAGGACGATCGTAGTTGCGGTAGATCTGGCTGCTGATGAGACTGCCAACCTGAACAATGACGTTGTACGTCGCCGCTGCAAGCGCACGTTTCCGCACGTCAAACGTGTTCTCCGAGATCCATGAGGTGACGATGGGGTGGAAGTAGGGGTAGCCGCTGATGAGGGTGATGAGAGTGAAGCGTCCCCACTCGCGGCCGCCGTCGGGAAGGGTGCGCAGGGCGATGAGAAGAGGAAGGATCCAGAACTCGCCGACGATGCAGTGGATGGTGCGCTCGTTGAAGTGGTCGCTGCTCCAGGCGAGGGCCAGCATGGTGACGATCTGAAGAGCAGCCGAAGGGATGGTGAGCATGTTGGAGTCGAAAGTCGAGAAGCCGATGCGACGGAGGGTGAGGGTGAGGTAGCCCTGGACAGGGCTGGCGGGGATGTAGGCGACGAGGCCGATGAAGAAGAGACCCCAGAGCGAGCTGTCGGACCAAGTAGCCTTGACGTCCTGCCAGGTAAGGGGCTGCTTCAGGGTGGTGAGGCCCTTGGCCGGGTCGTCGCGGAGGATGCGGTTGGTCATGATGACCTCCTGGCGCTCCGTGTACCACGACTTGTTGCCCCAGATCCAGTTCTTGGTGTCGGTGGGCGCAGCAGGGAGATAGATGAAGGAGATGAAAGCCAGGAGCACGGTAAGGATGCCCTCGAGGAGGAACAGCCAGAACCAGCCGGGGTGGCCGCCGACGCCGCGCATCTTGAGGATACCAGCGGCGAGCAGGGCGGAGAGAACGCGGGCGACGTTGAGGGTGCTCCAGAAGACGGCCAGACGGACAGCCAGCTCCTTGGAAGTGTAGAAGTAGGTGGCATACAGGATGGCAGACGGGATGAAGCCGCCCTCGCAGAAGCCGATGAGGGCACGGGTGACGTAGAAGCCGGCGACGGTGGTCATCCAGGCCTGGAAAGCAGAGACCATGCCCCAGGCGAACATCATGGAGGGGAGAACCAGACGGAAACCGTAGCGCTTGGCGAGGAATTGAACGGGAAACTCGGCCGTCAGGAAAGCGACGAGCTGAATGGTCGTTCCGTTGTTGTAGTGGTCGCCGTTGATGCCCATGTCGGTGAGGAAGTCATCGGCCAGGGCGTTGGAGAGGTTGCCGCGATCGAGCTGGAGGCCGAAGAACATGACACAGAGCCAAGTCATGAGACGGAGGTCGGTCTTGCGCACCACCTGGCGCTCCTCGGCGGGCGTCCATTCGGCGAGAGGGTCCCAGCGGTGGCGACCTTCGTACTTCTCATCGGGAGGGACGGCGTTGTAGAGGTTCTCGCGACCGACGACGGCCTCGGGGTTCTTGAGGGAGGTGTTGGAGTTGGAGCGTCCCGCGGCGGGGAGGGCCGTGGACTCGATGTCCTCGGACTTGGACATGGTGGTGGAGGTGGAGGGAGGGCAGCGGGTGGTGACCGAAGATGTCGGGAGTGATGACCCGGGATGTCGACTGAGAGGACAGAAGACTGGTGTCTGAAGGTGTCGATTGCAGGCAAAGGCAAAGACGAAAAGGCAAGAGAGCACACCGAGAAAGGACCCAAAAAATATGGACAGCCGGTGAGAGGTGCCTGGATATTTAGATGCGTCTGTCGTTCAAGGCCCCTGCGCTGCGCTGCGCCAGTTGGTTGGTTGGATTGCCTGTCGCAGGAAGCTATCACCACATGCAAAGAAAGCCGCACACCCTGCGCGGAGAAAGATACGGAGAAATCAGCGCGACATGTCAGGATCGCAGCACGCAATTGATGTCGAGGGAAGAGCAAAGAGAAAAAAACCATAAGCACCGGCTCGGGACAGGGGACTGCCGCAGGGTCACTTTCTCGGAGAGTTCACACGCCCATACCCACTTCCACACCTCTAGCACGCTCATTGCCACCCCGGCACATCGATCGCGGCACAAGGTGGGCCGCAGCCAATGCCCCAACATGGAGGGCAGAGCTAGCGGCCAGCGACGGCGCGGGATCGGGTCCGAGACGGGGTTGGCGCCTGAATGTCCTCATTCTGTCCCCGCGTGACGCCATCGCAACTCTCCGACATTTTCTCCGCCCGGCGCACGCCGTTCGGCCAACGCGGGGGTCTGGAACTGCCATTTCACCACGGTCTTATAATTGCGCCATAGCTGGCCTGCGAATCGACTTTGCCCCTGGGAATGCAATCACCAACATCCCTTATCAAACGACTGCCAGCATATTTCCGCGGCGACGAATCATCGGACATTGCACCACACACACACACAGAGACTTCTTCGGACTTTGCCCATCGCAGACATGCCCTCCGCCGTTGCACACTCCCAGGCTCCGGCCCAGACCACTTTGGTCGGCGGCGATGATGTTGCCAGGCCGAGAATCTCCAAGCCCCTGACCTACTCGGGCTCTCTCGACAAGTACAACAGCAATGACCTCACCCCTGTTATCGGCCGGGAGTTCCTCGATCTCCAGGTCGTTGACCTCCTCAAGGCCGAGGACAAGGTCATCCAGGACCTTGCCTTGACCAGTAAGTCAACCAACCCCTGACTTGGATCCCTCACTAACACCATCCAGTCTCCCAGCGCGGCGTCGTCTTCCTCCGCGACCAAGATGTCACCCCCGTCCAGATGAAGGACTTTATGCTCCGTCTCACCGAACAAGCCGGCTCCGTATGTACCCTTTTCTCAAACCCTTGGCTTCATCTCCTGACAATTTCAGCCCGCCACCTCCGGCCTCCACGTCCACCCCCTCACCGAAGAAGGCAGCGAGCTCGGCGACCAAATCTCCGTCATCTCTTCCGAGAAGCAAAAGAAGGGCGGCGGCCTCACCCACCAGCTCTCCGACGTCAGTCGCCTCGCCAGCGCCGGCTGGCACAGCGACATCACCTTTGAGAAGGTCCCCTCCGACTACGCCATGCTCAAGATTCACACCCTCCCCCCAACCGGCGGCGACACCCTCTGGGCCAGCGGCTACGAGGCCTACGACCGCCTCTCTCCGGCTCTTCGCACCATGCTCGAGGGCTTGACTGCCACCCACGACGCACGCTTCTTCCACGACGAGGCTCGCCGTCTCGGCAACCCCATTCGTTCTGGCATCCGCGGCTCGCCCCTTAACCAGGGTGATGAGCTCACTGCCATTCACCCCGTCATTCGCACCAACCCCGTTACAGGGTGGAAGTCGGTGTACGTCAACCGCGGCTTCACCAAGCGCATCAACGGCATTACTCGCGACGAGTCGGACATCCTGCTGCCGTATCTCTTCAACCTCGTCACACAGAACCACGATGCGCAGGTGCGCTTCAAGTGGAGGAAGAATGACCTTGCCATCTGGGATAACAGGAGCACATGGCACTGCGCGACGTATGATTACGCCGAGGCGCGGGCTGGTGACCGTGTGTGCTCACTGGGCGAGGCGCCGTACCTTGACACGGCGAGTAGCAGTCGCCGGGAGGCTCTGGGACTGTAGAGGGCATTTAATTTCGGACATGACACGCGATGATGATGATGAGTTAAAAGCAGAATGAATTGTAGGATAGAATGAGCCAGCTTTTTACAACCCCTTTAATCTGATGGTGAGCTCCGTGCCCCTTGTCTTAAACCGGCACGAACCTAAGCAGACACTTCTGCCCCCGTGGCCGCGCCGAAATAATCTGGTCATGTGGACTCATGCTCTCCTCCGTCATGCCCGCCGCTGGCACACTCCCATATCGCGAGTATACCTCCCTCAGGAGTAGCTTCATCTCAGCAAGAGCAAGGCTGGTCTGTCAGTATGTGCATGACCTTTGACTTGGACGTCATGGAGAGACTTACTGCTTTCCAACACACCCTCGGCCTCCATGGCTGAACGCAAACAAGTGCCTCTTCCGCTCTGCGTCACCCTTGGGCTGCAACCACCTCGTCGGGTCGAATCGGTCGGGCTCAGGAAACACACAATGGTTCAGCCTCTGCACCGAATATGCCTGGCAACTCACCACCGTGCCCTCTGGAACAGGTACCCCATCGACAATCGAGCCCCCTGGCGGCACCAGACGTGGCAGCGACATCGGGATGGCAGGGAAGCAGCGCAGACCTTCATGAACCACTGCATCAAGATACGGTAGTCCATCCAGAGTCGGGGCGTCATGGAGTCGACGCATCTCCTCCCGCATAGCAGCCTGCACACTTGCAGACCTCGGCTGAGAAAGCTCCCACATGAGGAAACAAAGAACATCGCCCGTCGTATCGATCCCAGCTACCATATGATCAAGACACTCGGCAGCAATGTCATCCGCCCCCAGGGCGTCACCGAGCTTGGAGCGCAACCGGGCGAGGAGGGTAAAATCGGAAGGATCCTCACGAGCAGCAGCCTGGAGGACAAAGTTATCAGCCAGAGGCGTGGCGCGAGGCTCCACGATGCGGTCAATGATGGCAGATGCGCAGTTGTACAAGGTCGGGGCGTGGAGCATGAGGAGCCGGCTGGCGAGACTGTCATCGGCGTTGACTTGGTGCATCATCTCGAGATCGGTGGGGTTGCGGAGGCAGTCTGTGCCGTGGGGGTGGAAGAGGTGGTGAGTAACGCCGTCGCAGGCAAAGGCGTGAAGGGCCGTCTGGGATCAGTTAGGGTGTGCCTCGGGGTTGAGATTGTAGGGGACGGACGTAGATGTCGACGCTTTGAGTGCCGCTTGATGCGCCGCATTGGCGGGCGAATTCGGTTGCTAGGGATTTGATGCCATCCAGGGAAGCTGGCTTCATGACATTGCTGTTGGCGTAGCGGTCCGCGAGGAGGCGCTTTCGTTTCGCGTGCTGGCTGTGTCAGAGCAGGATCTTGACGGATGAAAGTGTTCAACTTACGTTTCCCTTGTCGAGTGTTGAGAACATGGTCCTAGAGCAATCAGCAAGAAGCCTCCACATCAATCTTCGAAGACTCACCTCTTCCCGAACACGGTGAATAAGTCATAGAACGGCGACTTATCGTAGCCACTTCCCAACGATCCGTAAATCTCCTTGACGGCCTCGTATGATGCGAATGACACTTCATTTGGGGCGATTCGTACGACAGGACCATATTTCTGATGCAAGGAGTGGATGTATGAAGTTCGATTGGCGCTGAACTCCTGTTGGCGGAGCGATAGAGATGTGAAGCGTGACGAAAAGGGGCCTGGGACTGACCACAGCGGTGAGGTGAGGCGGCGCCAGAGGAACCCGACGAGGTAGGCGACCAAGACCAGACCGGCCACCAAGATTGATATTGAGGGCATGGTGAGAATCGATATTTCTCAGAGTCCATTGATCATTTTCAGGTCATTTCTGGCATCCTGGTGGTCGTTCAGGACTTTATACGTCCTTGGACGTGGTCCATCGTGACTCAAGGCTCTTCTCGTCTCCAAGATACAGCCTATTCAGGTATAGATATGGAGAGATTCGATAAGACTCTCCAAAGTGTTACCGCTTTGGGTATAGATCTGGAGACATGGACAGGATCGCGGGGGCGGGCAGAAAACATGGCCACGACTCCACAGAGATAAGGCGGATGGCGGCCATTCAGCATCACCGCATTGATTCACGATTGGGTCAGCGACTTGTGCATGTGACAGTTTGGTATGAGAAATACTTAAATATCTAGATCAATCTTGGTTTTGTCCTTCCTTAATACCAATATCCAAGCAAAATTCAGATCATGTCTTCATACTATCATCGTGACCGTCTTCAATCTTTCTCCTCCCGTTCTGCCCTCACAGACTCCTCGCGGGCTTCCTGTTACGCATGCTCTGAGGGCAATCCCACATATTATGTCCCGCCCCAATCTTATCACACGTCGGGCAAAGCAACTCAGCATCGGAATGCGCAAAGGTGCAGCGCATCCTCGTGCACTGGTTTCCCTCCCGGCACATCGCGTACTTTGTCGCCTTCTTGTGACAGTACGTCTTGAAGTACGACCTCTCCTCTTCAGTGTGTCCTCGGGGACAGGCGAGCTCTTTATCGCAGTACAGCCGCATGTCGCAGCGCTGCGTCATCTTCACCTGGGTGGCCTGCAGGCGCTGTCGCTTCCTCTCAGAGCGCTGGTTGACTTCGATAAAGTTGTTTGTCATGTCGTCGTCGCGCACGCGCTCCGTGTCGACGGAGCTGTGCGACAGGACGGGGGAAACGGGCGAAGAAGGCCCGGCGACGTTCAGGGGGAGCTCGCTGAAGCGCTCGGACAGGATCAGCTGGCTGGCCTGGCCCGGGCGGGTGAAGCGCTGTTGGTATTCGAGGTAGGTGACTACCTTGATGCCGAACTTTCCCAGGGCTTTCACAGCCGACTGGAAGAGATTGTTGAGCTCATCATGGCCCATGCTGCGCGCAGCGGCAGGAATGATGACGAGGTCGCAGCTCGCGGCATCATCGCGACGAGGCTCAAACTGGTAGCGGTAGACAGGCTCGTCAAGTCCGCTGAGGAAAGCGTCAATTGCGTCAGCGTGCGACAGCGGGTCGAGGACCACGATGCTGTGTAGGCTAATATGAGCGCGGCTCGTGTCGAAGCTCGTCGCGCGGAAACCAATCTGATCGAGGAACGGGTCGAGAAGATGGACCCGAATGAGGCCGTGAGGTTCCTCGGCGAGGATGCGACGGTAAATAGACGCGAGAGCGTTGTCCCACGACCAGATATGGACGACGAAACCGCACTCTGCGATGGCCGCAGCAGCAGGGTAAAGGTCCGAGTCGCCCGAGATGATGACAAACTCGCTCGACTCGCCGAGCATCATGTCGCGCACGGCGCGGGTGCTTGACTGCACCGCCAATTCGGTGTCGACCTGCTACTCCTTCCCGGTCAAGGCGGAGCGAGCAAAGGTGCTGACGGACACATTCTTGGCGGCGATGGCGCGCCAGACGGTGTCGACGGGAGGGGGCGACGACCCGTAGAGGTTGACCTGGGTGCGCACCTCTTCATCGTCTTCGACGGGCTCAAGGTGGCTTTCAATCAGGCTGATGACCTTGCCGGCGTCGAAGCGCCATACGGGATCGGTGCGAAGACCATGGCGCGAGGCCCAGGTGCGTTGGCCTTGGATCCAGAGGTTGGAGTTATCAATGTAGACGTACGCATTGCGAATGCGTGGGTTGGGGCTGCCCTTGGAGGCCTTGGAGTAGCTGACCATGATTGACAGGTGAGCACCTTTATATAAGGTAATTAATAGCTAGTGCTTAGGTTAATAGGCGATAGGGTTAGATGCTAGCATAGTAATAGCCTAGGATCTAGACATAGTATAGTGCTGACTAAGATATACTATTAGTATAGTAAGCTCGAGCTAGGCTATAGAGATAGAAAGAGAAAAAGAATAAGAAAAGTGGAAGAAAGAAAAAAGTCGCACTTTCATAGACGAAGGAGAAGAGGACCCACTTTACTAAGTTTCATTTCGACCAATCATGATATTTTTAAAAACAGATTTAACATCAATAACTTATTAAGTTTACTAAAGTTATCAACTTTGTATGTTTTACGGGAGCAGAACGGTATGCCCCGCCCCCTCCCACACTTTCGCCGTTCCTCGCCAGTCCTCGTTCGTTTCCGCCCAGAACTGCCGGAGGAAATCGAGTGCATCACGAAAGTTGCGAAAGCGCATTCCTTCGTACAATTGCTCGTACAATCCCGTGACAATTGCTTGACGTGATGCATCGCCGTGACTTTCGACGCCGGCGATAAAAAGCGACCAGGCGATGCAGTGCAGCCAGTCCTCTGGTGCTGTCATGGCGGCGAGCTGGTCAAACAGCGAGTCCAGGTGTCCAGCGCGTGCATCCTCGTCGCCATCGAGCTCCAGACATCGCGCGGCGTAGAGAAGCGCTGCGTGGTGTGTGATGTTGACGACGCAGATGAAATCGCGGCGATGGATTGCGCTTGTGTTGAGAAGTGGCCCTGATGCCATGAGTGTCTCGCCGCGGGCAATGTCGAAGCGGGCCTGGACATGGCGCATCGTCAGGCCCATTCTCAATGAGCGCGCCCGTGATGGAACTGCGACGCGAGATAAAATCGTCACGTCGAGAAGATACACCAAGTACGTCGAGAAAAGGACCGTCCGATCATCGCGACCGGGCAGTACCACGTCGTGCATGGTCGAGGGATCGAATGAGGTGGTGCATGCGAAAACATCGTGAATAGCCAGCTGATTTCGCAGAAAGGCAAACAGCTTGCTATCCCTTCCGGGTCCCGCGGCATCAAACGTATTGACGAGCGACCGTGCAGCGCGACGGTGGAAGTCGGCAGCTGCAGCGCCCGAGTCGGTCATCTCGTAGCACGACAGCAGCATCATGGCGGCGAGAACCCACTCGACTGGCTCACGGTCCAGGAGCTGGCCACCGCCGTCGGCGACGCTGCGGACGTACGCTGAGATCATGGCCACGGCTTCATTCCGGCAGCGCTCGGAGAGGGCAGCTTCTTCACGGCCAGAGGCATGCTGTGAGGAGACGGCGGCGAGGGCGAGGCCAATGACGGGGATGACACGAGCGAGGGGGGCGACGAGGACGCGGTAGGGATTAGAGGGTGAATCGATCCAGACCATCCGACAGGCGATGTTTCGTTCCCAGTGGTCAATGAGGCGGTTGAGAGGTGCGCCGGCGAGGGCGTCCCAGGAGGTGCTGTGCATCCATGAGGGGGTTGCTGGTGAGGAGGTCGAGTCATCTTGCGGTGGAGGAGGCTCTTGGATCTGTAGGAGACGTCCTCGTGTTGCGGCGCCCCCAGCCCATCGCAACCTTTGGCCGTAGCCGGGGCATTCGAGGCCTTTTTCATGACATTTGCGGCAGGAGGGCGAGGCTCGGTCGCAGCGGATACGTCGACGTTCGCAGGTGTAGCAGCCTGTGATGCGTCAGAGATGGATCAATTTAGAGGGAGGGAGGGAACCGACCCTTCATGTGTCGCTGACGAGATGATTGATTGTGTGAGGGTCACCATGGTGGACTCGAAGTTTTGGTGGAAAGCAGCACCAATTGATCTAGCCCACCGCCTCACTCACCCCGCCTTCTCCCACACGATATCCCTCACAGCCGCAGGGTCGACATTCGCGCCACACAGCACAATCACGCTCGTCTGCCCTTGAAGCCTCTCCGCGACCTTGTCGAAACCCGCCAGTGCCAGGGCAGCCGCTCCCTCGACGAACATATTCTCCTCAAGCACCATCCTCCGCATCGCGACCGCAATCTCCGCCTCGCCGCACTCCACCACCTCATCAATCACAGCCGTCGCAAGGCCCAGAGTGATCGTGCCGTCGTCAATGCCACCCGCCACTGCCTCGGCCAATGTCGCGTGATGTTCCGTCTCAACCACCCGTCCTGCTGTCATGGACGCCGCGAGCGCCATGGAGTTTGTGGCAGAAATGCCAAAGACCTTTGCTGATGGCCGGAATGCCTTGATCACCGACCCGATCCCGCTGATGAGTCCGCCGCCGCCCATGGCCACGAAGACATTCAGCGTCTCTGCGTCGGCACACTGCTCCAGAATCTCAAGACCAATTGTAGCCTGCCCGGAGACAATGTCGATGTCGTTGTACGGCGAGACGTACGTATACTCCCCCGACGCTGCAAGCGACTGGGCATGCTGCTCAGAAAGACCCGGCTCAGCACCATGCAGGATAACCTGGACGCCATACGAGCGGATCTTGGCGAGTTTGGCTTCGGACACCGTCTCGGGGAGGACGACTGTGACATCCCGATTGAGGGCGCGCGCTGCGTGGGCAGAGCCGATACCGTGGTTGCCGGAAGACGCTGTGATGAGGCGCTCGTTGCCGGCGGCGGTGGAGAGCTTGGCTGTAGCGCCGCGGAGCTTGAAGGAGCCGGTGAGCTGGAAGTTTTCGGCTTTGAAGAGGACGGTGGAATTGGTGGTCTTGCCGACGGTGCGCGCGGGGAGCATGGGGGTTTCGTAGATGTGTGGTCTGATGCGCGCCCGGGCTTGGACGGCGAGGGCTGCGACTTCATGAATCGTGGGGGCGGTCATGATGGCGGGGTAGGTGGTGAGGGTGAAGATGGAGAAGTGGAGGGCGGTGGATAGTGGCGATGTGGTGGTGAGGACGGGCGGGGGTTGAAGTATTCGGGATCCTGGTGGAGCTCAACTCTCAGGACAGAACGCCTTCCCAATGAGTCAGACTGACTTCCAGAGATCGTCGAAGAGGAAATTCCGTCCCAATTGATTAGAAAAGAACTGCAAGTTCGTGACGTTTTGGCCCGGCCTGGAAGGATTCGTCCCCACACGGAAAGGTCATCCACGCCCTCTCGTCGGGCACTTTGCCCGCGGACAAATTTAGGCTGCAGTTTGACACCCCGGCAGCGGGTGAGCCCACCCGTAGGGCGCAAGACCCCGGATTCCAGCTCCACGACAACAATCATCCCTTCTCTCACCACCATACCTCATCTCGCTATCATGTCCTGCGAAACGCCATTCACCCCCGCAACGCCCCAGGAGGTCCCCCTCCCCGACGGACGCGTCCTCTCTTTCGGCATCTTCGGCGCCGGCGCCTCCCAAAAGCCCGGCGCCGGGGGCGTGCCTGTCGTCTTTTATTTCCCCGGTTTCCCCGGCAGCCATGACGAGGCCTTCATGGCGCACGATGGGGCTCTCGCCGCTGGTCTGCAAGTCGTCGCCCTCGACCGCCCGGGTTTCGCAGGTTCAACGCCCCAGCCGACCCGTCGCATTACAGACTGGCCTGCCGATGTGCTTGCTGTCGCTGACCACTTCTCCATCGCCCGCTTCGCCATCATGGGCATCTCTGGCGGCGGGCCCTACGCCCTTGCTTGCCTGCGCGCCATACCGCGGGATCGTCTTGCTGGCGTTGTTGTCGGGTGCGGCATGTACCCTGCCTCGTATGGCACGGCTGGCATGCGTCTGCCATCGCGGGTCATGTTCACAATCGCTCCATGGGTGCCGTCCATCGTCGCCATGGTTCTCAACTCGACCCTATGCGCGGCAGCACGCAACAAGGACCCCAAGGTGTTTGAGGACATGCTGGTGGCAGAGTTCAAGAGTGCACCGCCGCGCGATCATGCGTTGCTGGACAGCAATGTGCGTGGATGCAAGCAGGCCTTGTCGGCGAGCACGCGCGCCGCTGTGATACCTGGAGGCAAGGCATCTGCCGTGGAGTTTGCCTTGTTTGGAAGTCCGTGGGGGTTCGACTTGAAGGACGTCGGGGTCGGCAAGGGACGTCTGGTCATGTGGCATGGTACCGAGGATGTCAATGTGCCGTACCGCATGGCGGAGATGGCGGTCAAGGACATGCCGGATGCTGAGCTGCGGACGATCGCTGGGGAGGGTCATCTCGGGGTTGTGCTCAAGGTGGAGGAGATCGTTGGCGTGCTCGAGGGGATGCTAGGTGAGGGCTCGTCGCAGTGAGCTTGATGCCCGCCTGGCAGATGGCAGGATACATAAAGATAGCCGTCCTGCTGCGCTCTCTGACTTGACGAAGCTGGTGTTGATTTTTACTTAGAAAGCATGCCCAGATCACTTGCAGTACTGAATCGAAAACGATGGGTCTCCTTGATACCAGCCCTGCTCGGCAGAATCAATTGGAAGGCCATGGGGACCGAGGTGGCAATGCCTGTCCGCGATGTCTTAGACCAAGGCCATCCCCCGAAGTAGACTTATCAGCACGAGGTGAGGATATCGTCGGCCTTAGTTCGATTAGTCCGACAGGACACACGGTGAAGAATCAAAGAAGCCTTCTGCCGCTGTCGTCAATCTGCATCAAGACCTCGTAACGTCGGACATGCACTCGCCCAAGGTACCTCGACCCACGAGAACATCAGAGCGATGCATCTCGTCGTAGACCAGACGAGATGCCCGTCGCTCTTATACGCACCCACACTCGGACTTTCTCCTGAATCCGTCTGCTTCTTGGCAACTCACCAACCCGAGACAAACCGACGAGACCGTCTCAACCCTCTCCACCACGTCTGCACTCCACCCATCAAAGCTTGGTCCGGCAGTCGGGCACATCTCGGAGGGTCCGCCGTGGGTGGAGGCCTGTAGCCTCACATTGGCAACAAGGTGGGTATGCAGGGCCTCGGCGATCCTTTTTGGCATCAATGCGCGTTTGACAATGTCCATGTCGGGCCGATATGAGCATCGGGTTGCCCAAGGGGGGAATTCGCAGATGGAATCGCGAGGCGGACCAGAAGAGAGGAAGTCGGAAATGAAAGTAATGGGCTGGTCCATCTCGTACCTGCGGTCTGGATTGTTGCGATGGCTCGACCGGGCGCAGCAAGGGACATTTCGCCGTGACAAGGCCGTTGAAACACACGTGATGGAGAGACATCACGCGGCCTACTGATGGGGTCAGGATACTGGGGATGTCGGGATGGTCGTCGGGGAGTGATCGTGAGGGTGTGAGGATGTGTGGTGATGATGATGCCAAGGACCTGGATCGATTTGGCCGGCCAGCGGACTGCTCCGAAGGTTCCAACACACCGCGCGCCGGGTCATTGCCCAGAGCCCGACGCATCCATCCCACACATCGAGTTGCCCAGCATTCGGTCCCGAGACTGGCCTTCTGAATTTCCTTTCAACCACGCGTGCGCAAGACATCTTCAAGAGACAACTTGTCGGTGAACTTCAATCCTTCGAAAATGCTGACATGCGTTTGTGCCGCCGTCACAATGTCGTCGTCAACCGCCCTCGCACGAATCATGCGGCTCGACGTTCGGCACTCCCGAGGGAAGGACTCCGCCAATTGGCCTTGGATCCCGTTGGACCCATTGTTTGCCGACGCCTGGCGGAGCACCTTTACCCCTGTAGTGACCGCTGAAGCGAGCTTCCCAAGGCGCTGATTGAGCGCTGGGAGGATCTCTTGCGGGTCTCCTTCAGTGAGTGACGTCGGCCAAGGAGGACCATTTCGAACAGAATCTCGCCGGTTTCGATCTCTCCCCCTCCTCTCCTCACCTCGCGCACCACCCTCACCGAGACACACAATAACAGCCAAGCACCGCATGTCATCATCCATCGACGCCGGCCTGAGGTCCAACTCCCGCTGCGTGTGCTGCGCTGTGGACGATGCAGACGACAGGAGACATCCCGACAACAGCGGCTGCACCCCTATCTTCCAGACCTAAACAGCCCCATGGCCCCATTTTCTCGCTGCTTCTCTCGGAGCCATGGTGTTTTGGCGTCGGCCTCACCTCGCTGGTCCCGCTCCAACGTCTCCAGCCAAATGGAGCCCTGGACAAGCACGCGTCGCGGGAGCCAAGGAACAAGCTTAACCCGTGGTCGCAAACCCAGTTCTTTTCCTTCTCTTCAGGTCACGCACCCTTCCTCCCCTGGATGTGCCCTCGCCGATCGATCAGCCCGGCTGAGGTCGGTGGCGTCGTCGCTTGCACGCACACACCACCGGCTGCCGGCATCCCGGCCTGGCACCGCGGGAAGGGCACTGGACGACAGCGCTGTGGCCGCCAAGGCCCCTGGGCCTAACGTCATACTAGAGAAAAACACCAAACTGATGGCGCTGCACCCCGGACAGCCCACCACACCACACAAAGGGATGCCCAGGACGCCGCTTCTTTCAACCGCGCGAGCCTGTCTGGAGGCCTGAAAGTCCCCTGCACGGAGAGTGCCGGTGTCGAATACCTCTTCCTCCCGCCTCCCGCCCGCCTGCCACCCGGTCCCTCCTCCCGTACTCCGCTACCTGACTCGATACCGTCGCCGTCCTTGCTTCCCTTCCTAGAGCCCCACGCGACACGCCCTCGAACGGCCTTGTCCGTGATTGTTTCCGCCCAGAAGCAACCACCGGCCGGTACGTCATCTGGGCGTCTCCTGCCCGCAAGCCTTGGTGTCACCCCATGGGTGCACCATCCACATCATCGGGGCGCAAAACCTGGGGCACCCTTTCCATGGCGTGCGGTGGCATCGGGATCGTTGCTCGACATCTGCCACTCCTGCTGATCCCTCTCCCCACTTGCTTCTCTTCATAAAGCCGTTTCCCCCTTTCCCATCTGCCTCTGGGCGAACATTTTTCTCGTCAACCATCTTTTCAACAACATCTCCACACATTAATCCATCCAGGTGAAACCTCAAGCTTCGCCATCATGGGTCTCGGCAAGAAGTGAGTGAACTCAGCACCCCCCCTCGCCAAATATTCGCTGACCCATGCTTCACAGGTCCATTCGCGTCAATGGCGCCGACTGCGGCATCGAAGCCATCATGCTGGGCGTCGTCACGTCCATCGGCGGCTTCCTCTTCGGTTACGACACCGGCCAGATCTCCTCCATGCTCCTCTTCGACGACTTCCGCGCCCGCTTCGCCACCGAGGTTGACGAGAACGGCGAGCCTTCATGGCGACCCATCTACCAGTCCCTGCTCGTCTCCTTGATGAGTATCGGTTCCCTCATCGGTGCCCTTTCTGGCGCTTACACCTCCGACTGGTGGGGCCGTCGCCGCTCTCTTTCCTTCGGAGTTATCATCTTCATCATCGGCAACATCATCCAGATCACAGCCATGAACAGCTGGATTCACCTGATGATGGGCCGTTTCGTCGCCGGTCTTGGTGTTGGTAACCTTTCCGTCGGTGTCCCCATGTTCCAGTCCGAGTGCTCGCCCCGCGAGATCCGTGGCGCCGTCGTCGCCTCGTACCAACTCCTCATCACCATCGGTATCCTTGTCGCCAACATCATCAACTACGGCATCCGCAACATTCAGGACAACGACGCATCATGGCGCATCGTCATCGGCCTCGGAATTGGATTCTCTCTGCCTCTCGGCCTTGGTGTCCTCGCCCTCCCGGAGTCGCCTCGATGGCTTGCCGCCCGCCACGACTGGGACGGTGTACGCATGTCCATGGCCCGCCTGCGTGGCATGAAGGACGACCCCCACAACGAGCTCGTCGAGGACGATCTCAAGGAAATGTACAACCGTCTGGAGGAAGAGTCTCGCGCTGGTGTCGGCTCCTGGCTGGAGTGCTTCACTGGTGGTGATTCGGGCATTCCCAAGATTGCCTACCGCACCTTCCTCGGCATCGCTCTGGTGAGTCAGCACGGACCCCATTTCCCGACCCATTTGGGCCAATCATGGCTTCGCCCCAGCCCCTAAGCCCCCAAGCACCAAAACACCACAACACCATCTCAAAACATCACCAACATGATCGCAATCATGTTCTGCTGTTTGCTAACACGTTTCTAATAGCATTTCCTTCAACAATTCAGTGGAATCAATTACTTTTTGTAAGATTTGTCCCCAAGACCCCTGAAACAGCCGTGAAAGCAAGTTACTAACTCTGTATTGTCTAGTTACTACGTAAGGCGCTACTTTCATTCTTTTGGCCTCTGAAGCATTCTAACCGCCAACATAGGGCGCGACCATTTTCGAGTCCGCTGGTGTCGACGACCCCATCATGACTCAGCTCATTCTCGGAGCCGTCAACGTCGTCATGACATTCTATGGCCTCTATGTCGTTGAGAAGTTTGGCCGTCGCTGGCCCCTTTTCCTCGGTGGTCTCTGGCAGGCCGCTTGGCTGTGTGTCTTCGCCGCCATTGGTGTCGCCCTCCCGCCCCAGAACAACAGCACCACCGGCATCGTCATGATTGTCTCCGCCTGCATGTTCATTGCTTCTTTCGCAGGGTAAGCACTCCACAACTCCATTGTGGGAATCTCTTCTGACATTGTGCAGAACCTGGGGTCCAATTTGCTGGGTCGTCATCGGCGAGACTTTCCCTGTCCGTACTCGTGCGAAGCAAGCCTCTCTTGCAACCGCCGGTAACTGGCTCGGAAACACCATGATCTCGCTTGTCTCTCCGCCCGCCGCTGACGGTATTGGCTTCGCCTATGGCTTCGTCTTCGTCGGATGCAACCTCGCCGGCGCCGCCTTGGTCTGGTTCTTCCTTTACGAGTCGCGCAACCTGTCTCTCGAGAACGTCGATCGCATGTACTCATCGCCCGACATCAAGCCTTGGAACTCACACAAGTGGGTCCCTCCCGGTTACATCACCCGCGAGCAGCGCGACGAGGACGATTTCCGCCGCGCCAGCACTGTTGTCGGCAGCCACGCCGGCGACAACGTACCTCCCATGGAGAAGGAGAAGCGCAGCGTCGACAACGATGGTGGGATGTTCCAGAACGGCAATGGTACTGTCTCCCACGACGAGGCTGTTGGTCCCAAGAACGAGGCCCTCGCGCCGCCCAATGAGTCTGGACTCAATGGCGGCAGGAATGTTTAAGGGCTGATGAATGATTGTATCAGTAGTGGTGTATGATATAGCAGATTAATGACATCCATCACGACGCTAATTGTCCGCACCGGTGATGATAATGCCTTGGAAGGAGGAGATAGGAAAAGGGGTTTACTTGCTGAATAAGCCACCATGTCTCCATCCCTCGGTTGCCCACCAGCTCTCTCTGCAGTTTTTTCCTACGACTATCAGCCTATCATACATCCCAGAGGCCTGGCGATGACCAAGAGTCGCAGCTCTTGAACGGGGACTTTTGAAAATTACAGAACCTCCGGTGAGTATTGAATTCGCCCGCCTATCTAACACGCACCGATGGACAGGTTGTCCGGAGATGAAATTGGGCAGGCTGTCTCGATGGACATAATACCTAGATTGACAGGTTGTCTGGAACGACAGGTCACCTGGATCGTCCTGTTATCTAGACCGACCTGTCATCTAGATCGACCGGTTACCTGGATCGACCGTGTCTGGATCGTCCTGTTGTCTGGATCGTCCTGTTATCTAGATCGTCCGGCTACCTGGAATCTTGGATCGTCCGGCTATCTGGCTTGACCGGCTGTCTGGATCGACAGGCTGTATCGATGAATTCAGCCGTTTTAATCGACATCTTGTCCTGATGGACAGCTTGTCTCAATGAAGAGCCGTTGCATCGTCTCGCCATACACGTGGGCCCCTCGTTCCGGTAAGCCCGCACACTGATCCACCGCCTCGTGACAATAGGCTGTCGAACAAGGGGTCTCACATTGGCGAGGCAGGGTTGGCAAGCTGGCCACCGTAGATATGATCCCCCAGGCGCTCGCAGATGGTAGCGCGGCCGCAGATGACACAAGCGTGTGTGGTGGTCGCCTTCTGATCTTCCCAACAGACGCAGGCACTGGGAGAGGGCTCCCCGGAGACGATTCGCTCATTGATCTGGTCAATGGACTTGGCCAACGCTCTCCAGGCTTCCTTGATGTCGTTAGACTCGATCCATGCCCGGTTGGCGGCAGCCATAACGATGTTTTCCCAGGCCATATCGGCAGACGCCAGAAAAAAGTTGCGAATGTCGATGTCGGTGTTGACCCTGACCGTGTCGGACGCGAGAAGAAGTGTAGCAGGGTGACTGTGTACGAATCAACGTAAAAGACAGTAGACCTTTCGCAGATACACACCTAAGGCCCTCCTTCCCCAGAAAGTTCTAGCATCCTAGGCATCTACAACATCCCAGGCACTTACAGCATCCCAGGCAGTTACAGCATCCCAGGCAGTGATAATATACCGTTCAGCCAGTCCGAGTTCTGCTTCTCCGTGACCAATGGGCAGCGATTACGTCTTAACTCTCCCACAATACACCGCGCGTACTCGCATGTCGCCAGACAGCTGCAACGTGCCGTTCAGCCAGTCCGAGTTCTGCTTCTTTGTCACCAATGGAGAGCCGTTGCGTATAAACTCTCCAACGATATACCGCGCGTATCGTTCACCTCGCTCAACTGCCTCCCGTATGTCGTCGCTGAGATCCTCGACGTCACCGGAAAGCAACCCGATGCTGTCCTTCGGGCGCATGGTGTCCGCAAAAGGTATCTGCCCCCTGTACCATATGATGTTTTCGGATGGGGGGATCAGCGCAGCTGAGTCAATGGCCTTGAAGTTGACGGTCTTCGTCTCCTGGCTGAACTTGAGCTTGTCGGCGTCGATGATGGGCACTTGATGAGTACCGACCGCTCAGAGGCATTACCCTCGGGGACGATGATGTGAGGCGCCGTCATTTGTACGAGCTTGCCAGGGAATAAATGGACGACGATTGCGCGGAAGAGAACCTGTAGCAGTGGGCTGGGATTGTTGACAGGGCCCGAGAAGGACATGTCGTCCATGTTGGGCCACCGGTTGAGGGCGTCGACAAGTTGCTGGCAGATGGTCATGCATTCCGCGCGGGTGTAGTCGGCCTTGTTGATCCTTTGCTGATTCTCGGCAGGCCCCTTTCAGACCCTTCCCGCCCTGCTCCGAGCTCCCAAAGAATAGTGCCTGCGTTCTTGTTCGCCCCTTCCTCCTGGTGGTTACTACCGACTTGTACGTACGGTCTTTCGTAATGTCCAGCCTTGTCTCGCTTTTGAGGAAGTTGATAGGCTTCTACGTCGACGGGTCTCCGATTTCCGGGGCGGGCACGAACTTCTTGGTGACCACGGTTTTGAGTGCCTCTTCCGCTCTTGGCTGGTAGTGCTGGGGGCATCTCGACCTCTGTTCGGGGTGTAGCGGCGTGCCAGCGGTGATCACAGGGAGCACGAAATCAACCTTGGGCTTCTCGTCCTCGACCTTGGTGTGGGTGGTATGGGCCAAGACGCTTGTCGACGCGAAGCTTGAGGCAGCGGGGGCGGGTCTCGGGGAGCCGGGCGTCTTTTCGATTGTCTGAAGGCTTAGCAGCCTCTTGCGCGCTCTCTTCGGCCCTGGCGTGTATTGTGAGGGGGTCGGGGCGTCCAGGCGAGGGGTCGATGCCTCGCCGGGCTTGATTGGCGTTGTAAAGAGGAGCTTGGGGGTGCTGGCCTCTTCCTGCTCGGGACTCTTGAAGCGGTCGGCGCGGGCGTCACGGACACGCGGGACAGCTGGGCCAGCATGGAGGAGTCGTCATCGTCTTCAGAGGCTGCCACAATGGCATCTCTGGGCCTTCTGGAAGGAGTGGCATCGTCCTCTAGAGCATCTGCAGTTGGTTAGAGGGGGTGTGATGACGAGATGCCGGAATCACTTGCCTTGGAGCACGGGTCAACCCGGTTGGCTTCAGCGTCGGCTTCTTTCTCATTCTTGCCCGGCTGAGGGGCGTTTGCAGGAGGTTGCTTCCCGAAGAAGCTGGTGATGGCCTGTTGATTCTTGGCGCGTTCTTTGATAACTGGTGCCAAATCAGCGGTGAATCACGACGGAAAAGAGAGGGATGTACTCACATTCCGCTGGCATCTTGAAAACGTGACCTGGTGCCGAGGCCAATAGCGAGCAGCTTCCAGGTTATTCCGTACCAGAAGCTTCACCAACGGAAGCAACGTTCGCAGTCGATCAACGCACCGGTGCATGAATTCGGGACGGGGGACGGGACGAACTTCTCACTAACGCGTACAAGAGTTGCGTGTGTGGTGGTGACGATTAGGAGGGGGGAGAGGCGGGGGAAACCTGGCGGTAGTAACCAACTTGTGGCCGGGGATGCAAACGCAGCGGCTTCAAGGCCCCAGGGGCCGTCCCAGTCGAGCCACAATATTCAGCTCGACATAGTGTTGAGAGTCGCCCTCTGGCAATGGTTTTATAGTAAATCTGGTAGTCCTCGAAATAAGATTTTCGCATATCTTGGTCGTGTCGATGGAGATGTTGTCTGGATCGGTAGGTTGTCTGGATCGGTAGGTTGCCTGGGTCGACTGTTTGTCTGGATCGACTGTTTTTCTGGGTCAACTGGTCGCCTGGATTAATTTTCGGTCTTGATTGACAGGTCAAGCGATTGGATGGGCCACCTTGATCGACGGTTTGCCTGCATGGACAAGTTGCCTTGATGGACAGGTTGTATTGCCGGGCAAGTCATGTGGACGGACGTCTTGCCTCGATGAACAGCGTGCCTGGATCGACCTTATCGTACCTTATTTGCAACATGGGTATTAGGCGGCGGCACTGTCTCGAGATCGGCAGTTGCCTTCATTGCGTTTGCCTGAAAGACGCCCGGGCTGCAACTGCCTGAAAATTCACTGTCACTGCCTGGACTTTAGGGCAACTGCCAGAAGATGATCGCGCCTGCCCGACCAAGACCAATTTAAGCCAAAGCTCAGCACATACCAGGCCACCCGGCTGCTGACAGTCTCCAGTGCCCGTTCGAATTTTTTGCGTCTCTCTCTCCGTTCACTTCCACCAACGTATCTCCAAACATCACCTCCGTCAACCCGTCTCCGCCGCCACATCAACAGGCGCCGCCAACATGGAGTCCAAGAAATTCAGACCATTTGTTTACATGCCCTGCGTCATACTACGCGGCGACACCATCGTGGCTGCTCACCCTTCCTTCGGCGAAGGCTGCGTCAAGTTGGAGGCCCAGCTGTGTTGGTGCCGCCAGACCGACCGCGACCCCTGGATCGGCTTCACAATTCACGCCCCACGCGAAGAACCATCGGCCAAGGATGATTCTGAACATGGTGTCCATTTCAGATATAAGCATTCGATTCATGTTTGTTCCAGAGCTGTATCGATGGCTAACAGCTACTGCATAGTCCATCACACGGTTCTCGGGCCAAAGCTCGCACCGACACACATGGTTACCATCGCTTTCCCTCGGGGCGGCTACACACCGGTGGCCAAGGAAGCCGACGAAGACGTCTTGAGCAAGTTTCCAAATGGCAAGTGGAAGACTTTCTCTGTGCTCTCCGTGCACATCCACAAGGGCGAGCCGCTGATCATGGGATTTGGTGCTCCGTACGCCAATGATGCCGATACCTACCTCCATGGCGTCGTCAACTATGACAGGCCAATCGTCGACGGCCTCACTCTTCGCGACCTATGCGTCTCGAAGAACTTTACCATCGTGGTACCCTGTGGCGTCGACAATCTCCTGAGTGAAATGGACGAATCATCCCTGCCTCCTCCCTTTGCCTATCCCTATGGTGAGTCTCACGGCTGGGACTTGGAGGTATTCGAGAAGCTGTGGGCCGAAACCAAATCCAACGTCCCATTTGTTCCGACTGTATTTTACGCGAACCTCAACTCGATGCTCGCCGCCCAGACCCAGGCTGTTGTTCAGGATATGCTCTGGCTGCATCACGACGCGGAGAGAATCGCCGCGGATCATCTTTCCGCCTACCTTGTCCCTCGTCTTGGACACGATTCCCAATACTACATCGTGGTCCCCATCAAACAAGACTGGCGTGACAAGTACGCATCGGCTTGGCGCCGACTCACAAAGAACGATTGCGTCCATATCCGGGTTGTCAAAACCGATGACAAGTCCAAATGGTACGTCCAGATCCATTGTTGCATGCCTATCACCTCCCCAAATACTGACCTCTTTGTCGTAGGCCATGCCGTATCATGTCAAACCCGGACCATATTCCTGAGCGGGGTGGCCATCACTCCTCTACTTCCGGTACGGACATGGTCCTACTGCCCATGAAGAACGTCGGTGCTGCCTCAGCCAAGACTTTCGTCAATCGTGCCGCGGCCGACCTCGCTTTCGAGATTGACAGTCCGAGCTAGCACCTCGTGTCTCTCATCTTCGACAGCGGGGCCGAGGAAGCAGAGAGGAGGGTCAACGCAGCGATGCAGTATTCTTCGACCGACTTCCCCAGATCGCCGACGCCCGCACTTGGCTTTCCCGATGCCAGGAGTGCCTTGGAGCTTCATCGCCAGGATCTGTGCGGCCAGGGCTTCTACAAGTGGCTGTCCAAGGCGGCCGTCAAGAACGAGTCCTCGAACGGGGGTACCCTCACCAAGCTGCCCTCCATCAACTATCTGGCGATCGACGACCAGGTCTACATCGACGCTCTCATGACAGAGATTCTCGAGGTCGACAGGCCCCGTTTCCGCCGATACGTGAGCGATCTGGCTGTCGGGCTCGGCATCATCATCGCCGGTGCTGGGGTTGGCAAAACCACCGTCGTGGCGGTCGCCGCTTTGCTGATGCAGGCCAGGCTTGGAAAGGTCCTCTGCTCTGCCCCTTCGAACACCGCCGTGGACAACCTGGCAGAGCGCATCTACGCTGTTTCAGCTACCGTCGTCGCCCGATACAACGCTGACCCGGCAAATGTCATTGCGTTTGCGGAACCCATGCGCCGCAAGCTTGTCATTCGTGGATTGAAGACGATCTCCGACATCTCGATCTTCGAAACCCTAGTCAAGAGTCCCGACGACATCGACGCGGCCATGCCTCGTATAGGGGGTGTTTCGGCCAAGTCGCGCCTGCCTCTGTCCATATCGCACTGGATGCTGGCCGTCTTCCGGTCGCCGCTGGCGCATCTCGTCGAGGATGACGCCAAGGTTCTTCACGACATGCGCGACGAGATTGACGGACGCGAGGATTTGCACCCCCTCCGCGATCTTGTCGCTGGATGCATCAAATGGTCGGACTTCCTGGTTCACAAGGGCACCCAGCAAGGCCTGTTCATGGCTCTCGAAAAGAGGTTGACTGAAGCGGCCGACTTTGCGTGCATGACACCGGCACTCTCGACGAACGACCCCGAGTGGCTGAAATGGAAGAACACCTGCCAAGGTGTGGTCGTTGACGAGGCTGGCGCCATCCACCGGACCGACCTCTACGACGTCTGGGGCAACGTTATGACCCCCCTCTTCCTTTGTGGTGATCAGAACCAGCTCCCGCCAACGGTGCTGACAGAGAAGGAGGTCGACATGGCAGGCAACCTGAAGAACCGCTTCGCTGCTGACGGGCGCATATCTGGCCTCGAGCAACTCCTGTGCACTGGCTTCCCGGTCTTCCGTTTGCGCACCCAGCTGCGTATGGCCAAGGGTCTTTTCGACATCATTGCACGCGAGGTCTACGAGAATTTCAAGGTTGACTACGCACCATGCTGCAACATCGACGAGCCCAGGTTCCATTCGGGTCATATCCTCGAAAGTCTAATCCGTGAGAAGTTCCCTGGCATTGAATCACCTGCCGAGGGCAAGTTCAGCCCTGTTTTCATTAACTGCAAGGGCACCAAAGTCTTCAAGAATGAGGCCACGGGCTCGAAACGAAGTGCCGACCAGGTCAAGGTCGCACTCGATTTCGCCGTCGAGCTTACGCAGAAGGGTGTCCCCGCGTCCAGTGTGGTTATTCTGACACCGTACATGGCCAATGTTGACCTCCTCGCCGGATTCCGCAAGCGCAATGCCTACGCCGAACCCCTGGAGGACATGCCTCAAGCAGCGACCATTGACGGCTACCACGGCCAGTAAGTTTACCACCTTGATTCGTGTATCACCACGTTGATTCGTGCATTTATATGACTGACCGCATCCTTCAGGGAGATGGACATCACCATCATCGTCATGGGCACGAACCAGCATGTCGGACCGGGCTTCACCGCCGACAGGAGTCGCCTCAATGTCTTGTTGACTCGCTCTCGCTGTGGTCTTGTACTCGTGGGCGACATCAATGCCGCCGGTCAAATAGACCACCTGATAAAGACGCACGATGCTGGCAAGAAGCCCGTCCTGGTCGAGAAGTCGACTGGCGAGATGGGTTATATGAGCGCCGAGGAACTGAAGAACCTGTACAAGAATCTCTAACGTCCCTCACCCACTTCTGCGCCACCCCCCTATCTGCGCCACCCTTAAAATGGCCTGTTATAAACCAACTACTATATTCAACCCTATTTTCCTACGACCTGCGATCTAACAACAATACAGTCTTCTGCTTCACTAGGTAATTCAGCGTCGCTGGATTTAGCTGTACTGTCAGATTTATCGCCTGCGTCGACCTGCGCCCTGTGGATAGCCTCGATGTCCGCAAACTTGGAATTAGGGCTGATCTGGACCTTCTTCTTTTTCCTGGGTCGTATAGATTTAACCTGCTGTTCGAGAGCTTCTACCCTGCGCTGTAAGGTAGCTAGCTGGTAGTCCTTTTCTTCGAACCCTTTTTAGACCTTCCGGAAGAGGAGCCGTTGCGTATTACTAGGTTGATCTAGGCGGCTGTACTGACCTAGCTGGTTGCGTAGATCGAGGGACTTCCTGGGCGTCGACTAGTTAACCGAGGATAAAGCTATATCCTACTACGGGATAGGTATAGACCTAAGGGCTCGATTAAGGATTGGATTGACGGTCGTGGACCTGTCCCTGGATTTGTGGAGGAGTAGTGGACTTATAAGGGGCTTAGCTGTATTAACCGGCTATAGACCCGTCGATTTCCAGCCCGCCTTTATATTCTACGCCGTAAGGGCTGACTAGCGAGCCTTCCGGTAGTAGTTAAGGAACTGTCGTTTCCCTACGACTATTAAATTATTCTACTACGTTAGATATCCTAGCTCCTTCTTATAGGCTGCCTTTAAGGGTCTAAAGACAGACTGATTGAGCGGCTATAAGACGTAGGACGTATACGGAGGTAGATAGAGTAGGTAGATCTAGTACGTATAGTAGAGATATATAAAATCTATAGACTCGTGGCTACCGTGGCCGTCTAGGACGAGTAACTAGGTCGTAGATAGGTCGGTTGGTTAGGTAGATAGGATGAAGATTTCCCTGAGCTAGTAGACTACCGTCTCGTTATCGGTCTATCTATTATCTATTACGTGGAATCTCTAGCCGGTATAGGGTTATAGATCTAAGGGAAACTACTACTATTAGACTAACTTGCCCTTATAGATAATAAGAGGTGGTGTCGTAGATCCTGTAGTACTAACGTACTCTAATAGAGTGATCTAGGCTCGCGACCCTGGCTGTTTTTTCTGTAGATTACGGCTCTCTATAGATCCTAGGACTAGGCTGTTAGACCCTCGACCTTCTAGGATACCGGTCTCGTTTATATTATATCGGTTAGTTAGTTTAATGTCCTTAATCTAGTCGACGGCGAGATATTTAAACTAGGTCCTAATAACGTTAGTCGACGCTCTATTAATACGCTAGGAATTAATTAGCCTTACGCGCTAGACCTTTATTAAAGGGTTTCGACGGGTAAAGGCTTAGAATTAGTTCTTCCTAAGGGTCGGGGATCCTCCTTATAGGCGTAGGATCCGTTTAGTAAAATCCCTGACCTATACGTGCGTCGGGGGGAGCCCCAGGGAGGCTTGAACCTGGATCCAGCTAGCTAGCTGCTTTTCCTGGGTCTGGGATAGCTTCTACTAGCTCTCGAAGGCTGCAGCCCTTAACTAGACGCCTTGTAGACGGTGTTAAAGGGTACGTCTAGGGACCCCTTATTCGATCGAGACCTTCCGGATAGACTACCCGTTTACGATAGTATCTAGAGCTTAATTAAGCTTATCTTCGGTATAAGTACTTATTATTACTATAAGAAGATACGTAGAAAAAGGAGTGTAGATCGGTAAAGAATTAGTAATGTTGTGGTCGATTAAAAGTAGGTAGGTCAAAACAGCGGTGAGCGATTTAGGGTGGCGTAGATGGGGGGGTAGCGTAGAAGTGGGTGAGGGACGTTACAGAGAGGGTCGGGTCGCCACCATCATCATCGAGAAGCCGCCGAACGCCATGAAGAGAAAGTTTGAGGAGGTGGACGAGTCTGAACAGGATGAAGCTGTGCAGAAAAAGATCAAGCAGGAAGAGGTTGATCAGGATGAGCATTGACGCAATGATGAAAAAGACAGGCCGAGGGGGCCTCTTCAGTGTTAGATGTTAGTTCAGAGAGGCGCCTCTGAGAATCGTTGATCACCGTACATTCGCTTTGTCCGTACCTACGTGATGAAGCGCCTAGCACTTTGACTTGTGATTTCGTCTCGATGCCTTGCGTTCGCGACCCGCTGCATGTGTTTGAGCAACAGTTCGTCTTCTAGTAACACCCGACAGAAGACAAGATGTTGCGTCACGACTGCTAGATCGAGTATTCCCAGCAAGCTGCTTGCTGTCTTTGGTGAAACACTCTTCCAGCCGAAGCTGCACAATGCGACCCTTGATCTTGACTCGAATTCGGACATTGCTGGCTTTATTACTGTGCTAGACTGTCTCTGATGCCGCACTGAAGACATTTTCGCAAGGAAGAGAAGCGCAGACACACGAAATCAAAAGTCGATCCAAAAATCAGACGCGGCAACTTCAATCAACCTGGCGATCTTTGTACTTTCCCTCGATGCTCACGCTGAGAGAGCCGACAAGACCAGGAGTCCGCTTCAGCAATTCGACAGACTCCTTGTAGGCTCCAGTCTCGCGGAACTTGGCCTGCTCCTCACGGCTGGGCCAACCCACGACTCCCATGAGCGCAGCTCCGGTCTTAACTTTCTCGCCTCTGATGGGGAAGTCATTCTCAACGCTCCAGCCCAGGGCACGGTTGTTGATGCCGCTAGCAGCGAGAACGCGCTCAATCTGAGCGGATGCAACGTCTTTGTCGTCCTGGGAAATGTCTCCGGCAAAGTAGGCCAGCGTAACCTCGACCCAAGGAGCAGTGAGTGCGTCGGTGGAAGGCTCCAGAGCCGCATGCTTCCTAATCTCGTCCGGCGTGCAGATCGTGGGGATGTCCTTGACTGCATCTGGGGCAAAACTGGATACAAATGAGCAAAGATGCTATACATGTCTGGGCGAGGGGTGGACTGACGTCTTGACGAACTCGTTGTGCTGCTCGACCGAGTCCCAGTCAAAGAAAGCCCATACACGAGACGGTTCTTCATGCTCAAGGCCCCATACGACACGCGAGGGTCCGCCCGGTTTGGTGGTGACGATGTCCCAGGCATCAGGGAGGATGCGCCCCTCGGGCTTGGAGGGGTCCATAATGTCGAGGTTGGGCTTGACGCCCATGCAGCCGAGCTCGGTGATTGTCATTGTTGCGATTGGGGGAATGGGTCAATTGTCGAAGAAAGGGTGGCAGAGCGAATTGTCGACTCGGACATGATACTGAGTCGTTCTCGGAGGTTCTTATTCTGTTTAAGACGTCGAGAAGGCTGGAGCCTTGGGATATCCGTCTGCCTGTTGATGCGATGATCACTGTGTCAGCGATGTCATTTAGCCGGCATTTGGAGGATGGGGGCAAACAGGCTTCCTTCCTAGTTCTCGCCAGCCTTAGTCTTGCTGCTTGCCTGTTGCGATTCGATACTATCAGGCGGCCATTTCTTGAATGATCTGTAGGTTTCTGTTGCTAGGTAGCATTAGAAGTGCTTTTTTAATAAGGAGTATAAAGAAAGTCTTAGACATACCTTGATTAGTACAAAGGAGTACCCGTATGGGCTTTTATCTTACGAATTAAAGTGGGGTTTCGTGGCTTCTAGTGAATTCTCGTGGTGGTGACACAAGCCAGTCGCCGCCGGAAGGCACTTGCAAACAAGTGACTCTCAATCTCTGCTGCTCCGGACCGCCACAAGTCATCTACCTCCCCCAACCGCCACTTCCATCCTCACTCTTCAACTCTTCCTCATCTTCCACCACCGAAACCTCTCCGAACTCTCAACACACAACCCCCCAAAGGCCCTGCCCACGATGGCGGGCCTTTCCGAAGCTGAGAAGCAGACGATGCGCGCAGCCCTTGAACGTTTCATGGTCGCCGACGACACCACTCGCCTGACCTACGACACGTACCTTCGCGGCATGAGCACTCGCATTCCCTACATCGCCCCCAACATCCAGCCGTGGGCAGACCTGGACGAGCGCCTCCAGCTCGCTCTCCAGGCGCAGACCAAAATCCGAAACTACGCGCCACGCCTCTTCGACAACCATGAGTGCCACGAAAGGTTTGCGTCATTCAGTCTCAACATGATGCAACTGTCTCTCTTTGTTTACTGGGACCTGAATGAGCTTCAGGCTGCTATGGCCATTTCGGACGGGTTGGAATTGTACCAAGTTCTCAACAACGTCGAGCCATTCCTGTGCAACAGTGAGTACATCCATCGCAGCAAAAACACATGGACTGCGCTGATGTTCATCTTTCCAGTGTTGGCTGATACTTCAACCACCGACCGCGATGCTCGTCATGAACCGAACTCTGTCCCCACCCCCGCCGATATTCCGCTTCCCAGCACGCCCATCGTCGGCAAACCCGAGCCCAGCACGCCCATCGTCGGCAAACCCGAGCCTAGCACGCCAGCGTCCAAGAAGCGGGCTGCCGGAAAAGACCACCCCAAGGTGGTTGTCGTGGGACCGCACGACATAAAACGGCGCAATGATGATGCCAGGGAGATCGTGAGTCGAGACCCGAGTACACCTTGGAAGCCTGCCAGATATTGACATTTTCAGGCCATCGTCAGGGACGACCACAAGTGCGTCGTGACCCACACCCCGGATCCAGATATGTGCCATGTCGTGCCATACTGCATCAACCAAACGATGCACAGAGCCGACCAAATGCGTCACATATTGGTCCTCATGGTGGCAAAGCTCAGCCCAGCCTGGGGTCTGCAGCTCCGAAAGATCCTGTGCCCGGTTGACCAACTGGGTATGGCAATTCGCTGCAGTTCGGACGTTCCTGCGAACCTGGTTGCACTCGCTCAGAACTTCCACAAGCGATGGGGAAAGGCAGATCTCTACTTTGAGTGGATTGACGAGGACGGTCAGCTGTCATCTTTCAGTCCCGTCGTCTTCGAGGGCATGAAAAAGAAAAGGCAGCTCCTACTCACCAAATTCCGTCTCCGTTGGCACTGGCTGCCGAAGAAGGTCTCCGAGGCTATGTCGGCCCACTTCATCGATTCACCCGACACAGACAAGGGCATTTGCGTCAAGGAGATCAGGCTTGAGTCAGAAGCAGACATCCGCGCAATTCGATCGACGATTGTTGGTGCTGATCGTTCGCACGACAACATGTTTTTCTACCCTGAGCATGGCAGGCCGGTTGAATCTGGCCACCTCATCACTAGCCACGCTCAAGTAGAGGATCTCGAAGATACGAGGACGCTGGTCAAGCTCCAAGAACTCTTCATGAAGATGGGTTGCTTTTCGGCAGCAGCCGATGTCGCAGACAAGCTCGACAGGGACGCTCGGCATGAGCCTGACATCCAGCCCACCCTCTCCGCGGAGTGGCTCGAGAGACTCGCCGAGGGAGAAGCTGAGAGACAGGCTAAGAAGAGCAGGGAGCAGAAGAAGAACTAGAAGTCTTCAACTACGACCGATCCGGCTAGCCAGGAGGTCATGATGACGGGAGCCTCTGATGTCGTCGCGGACACCCCTGCTGCCGAGACGGCGATGTTGGATCAGAAGAACGTCGACGAAAAGAAGGACAACAAGAAGGACGGCAAGAACACCGGACAGGAGGCCATGGTAACTGGTACCTCTGATATTGTCGTGGACAGCTCAGCCTTCGAGACGAAAATGATGGACCAGAAGAAGGACGACGACACGAAGAACACCAAGGAGGACGACAAGAAGAACGACAAGAAGGAAAAGAGCGATGGCAAGAGCTCATTCCCGGCCCTCCTCCTGTCCGGACTGTCCATCCGTTCTTCGAAGGACAGGGACAAGAAGAAGAAGCACGGAAGCTCCGAAATCTCGGATACCGCCATAGTCAACGACAAGAAGCAAGAGCAAAAGCTCCAGCAGGGGCCGCCGCCATACAGCCCAACTCCGCGCAAATCATCGCGCATGTCGATGAGCTCGATCAGAAGCCGGTTTGGAAAGAACAAGGGTGAAGGCGACGCCGAGGAGCATCCCGGCTCGATCACGTTGGGATCTGCCAAAGTTGATCGGAAGCCGCTGACTCCGGGAGTTCCTGCGACTCCTCGCCGCAGTGGCTCTGCACTGCTCGATCTCTTCAAAAGGCCGGAGCAGGAGTGAGAATGGGTAGAGGACATGTGCGATCTGCATTTCGCAGCGGTTTCTGTACCAGCATCAGGTATTCAGGTTGTGATGGGTCAAGGGACAGGTTCTGGCAGGAAATTCACATGTAGATTATTACTCAATCAACGCCGGATCCCAATGCACACTTTTTCTCTTCCTTTCCCCCTCTCCTTCCCCCTTCAACACCCCCTTCGCCGTCCTCCTTCTCGTATCTCCCAACACCATCCCGGAACTGACACTCGCCCTCCGCGAACCACTCCCCTGCATATCCTCCAGCCTCCACTCCCAACGACACCTCTCCACCACATCTCCCGCATGCCTCAACCTCGCCCTCCATCCCTGCACATACACCCAAGCCAGCCTCTCCTGGCTACTCGTCGCCGGCGGCTCCGGCGTGCGGGCCCGCGGCTTCTTCGTCCTGGTCAAACGGACACCCTCCCGGCCCGAGCGTGGTCAATGCGAGTCATCCCCGCGGAGGAGGGAATTGCGCTCGTCAGGGTCGTCTCGCTGGCCGTTGGTTCCGCGGCCGTCTCCGAAAGCGCTTTCCCAGACCTGTGCGCCGGTGGCAAATTGTCGTGACTGTCGTACGGGAACCCAGACGCCTGAGACAGGGCGTGAGCGTGTCGGGCTGCTCGAGTCGGTGCCGGCGCGGCCACGCGTTGGGGAGCCCTGACCCTGGTTCTCAAAGATGCTGCGCATCTTCTGGAACATGGTGCCAGGCGAGTCGTTGGCGGTTCGCACAGGCGAGGCGTTGGGGATGCTGGTGCTCGCCGGCCACCGCTGGTTCACGGGGATGACTGGCTCTTGGTATGTCTTGGTGT
The DNA here is from genome assembly GCA_020726575.1 of Plectosphaerella plurivora. Taxonomy (NCBI): domain Eukaryota; kingdom Fungi; phylum Ascomycota; class Sordariomycetes; order Glomerellales; family Plectosphaerellaceae; genus Plectosphaerella; species Plectosphaerella plurivora. The sequence goes on from JAGSXJ010000041.1 coordinate 60,513, forward strand.
CGTGGCGGAAGGGGTCGTAGTCTGGCCCGGTCGCGTCGGTGAGGTTCGAGTCGTTGCGGGGACGCGCGGGCCAAGAGTCGCGGATGACGGGCTCGTTCTTGTCTGCGTGGAGAGCCGAGTGGACTGGTGAGGATGGCGACGACGACAGGGTGCTCTGGCTGCGGAGGGAGACGGGCGCCGAGTCATTCCTGGCGTGCCAGGGCACGTTGGTGACGTCCCGGGGCATGAACATTGCGGGGTCAATCTCTTCCTCCTCAAACGCCTGCGATGGCGGTGTCTGGGGGCGAGGAGGTTCAGGTCGGGCAAAGGGGTTGCGATTCGGCGACGTGGGTTCTGGCAGTCCCTCCACGGAATGCCTCAGCCTGAGAGGGCTCGGGAGAGGGTCGCGGCTTGACGACTGCGGCGCGAGCTTGGGGCCGGGCTGGCACACCCGGGGTGTGGACACGGCCGACTGGGTGCTCTCGGCGTCGTGATTGTCGACGACACGGATGGTCTGCTCCTTGATGCGGTAGCCGTTGAACTGATCCTGGAGGCTGCCATTGGAGCTTCGATTATCTTGCTTGGTCTCCTTGCCGTAGTCGCTGACACCGTCCGAGTCGTCTTCGTACGAGTACTCGGAGCGACGGTACCCCAGGTTGGTGTTGGCCGTTGTGGGTGTGAATGCGGGCGCTGGTGAGAAGGAGAGCGCCGGCTGTTGCCTGGCCGAAGGCAGACCGCCCCATCCACTCTGGCTGCTCTGGTCGTCGGTGTTGTTGCCAATGGGCGCCCATTTCTGCGACAGCGCCGGACTGGTGGGCTTGGACGATGTGCCCCAGGGCTTGAAGTCAGGCGACGCCGCCCGGTATGGTGAGACGGGCGGTGATTCGGCGGGCGTCCAAGACCGTGTTGACAAGTCGGGTGCGTTGAGGCCGGGGGACGGCTGTCCGAACCCTCTCTGCACAAGTTCCGGCGACTTCTGGCGATCCCAGGGATCAAACGTCTTGGGTCTCCCGAAATCGGAGTTGCCTCGCGTCGCTGTGGTCTCCTCCAGTGCGCCGCGCGAAGAAGATCGGAACGGGTTATTGTCCTGGGAGACGAGCTGTGCAAACTCATTCTGCTCCTGATGCGAGACGCCCAGATCAAAGGTGTTCAATCCCAGTCCGGACAAAGCCACCTGGTCTCGCTCTGCCGGAGCATCAGCGATGTTGCTCGGGGTTTCGGCGTCGAATCGGAAATCGAAAGGCTGCTTGTCGACGGCGGCGTTGGGGGCAGAGGGCTCTTCAAAGGGCTCATCATGCTGGGCCAGATCGGATTGGTGACGGGTCTCGTACGAGAGATGGAAAGGGTCTTCCTGGGTGTCCTCCTGCGTTGGGGACTCAGGCTCATCCATGTTGATACGAAAAGTCTGGTTCGGGCTGTCGTCCATCGCCTTGTGGCCGCCGACGAGTGTGGAGGTTTCGTCTGCGAAGAAAGGGTTGCTGTCTTCGTCCTCCTCTTCGGGGAGGGGCGACAGGGGATGCTTGGTCGCGACGTCCTCAACAAAGTCGTCCAGGTCGTACGGCGACTCGATCAGCGGGCTCGAGGGGATGGACTCCTCCTCTGCCGAGGCCGCCGACGTGTCCATGTAGGAGAGTCCCTCGGGCGCGGAGCGGCCAACCTCGCCGTACTCCGATGGCGTGCTGGGGCGGGAGGCTTCGGCAAAGTCGTCGACAATGGCGCGGTCGCCGTTGTTGAATGAGGTCTCGTGGCCCGGCTCGCCGTCGTCGTGCATCTCGGGGCTGGCGGCGAAAGAGCTTGCTGCGAGGGAACGGTCTTGGGTGCCCGGAACGGAGAGACCGAATGGGGATTCATCCTCGCTGTCAGTGAGGTGGTCATCTGCTGAGTCTACCTCGTCGCCGAACGGGGTGTGGGCGTCGGCCTCAATTGAGGGAGCGACTGTATCGATGGCCAGGTTGTCGTTGTTCGTCGCGGCGGGGATGGGAGTGTCTGATGCATCGTGGCCATCGTCACTGGGGGCATCCTGGACCCTAGCCACAATCGGGGGTTGATCCTCGCCCTCGCCAGGTGAGGGTGACGCGTCGGGAGTGTCGCGATGCTTCTCGAAGGCGAGACCTGCTTCTTCGGCTGAGGCGCCATCGTCCCTGGTCCCTAAAAAAGAGTCATCCTCGTGTGCGTCGGAGCCCGCGTCACTCTGGGGGGACAGGGGCGGCTCCTCGATGCTCTTGATGGCGATGGGCGTGTCGGCGCCGTTGACCAGGGTGAGCTGCGAGTCGACAGTGTCAGGCTTGATCGGGATGTCGAGGAGATCATCGTCGGAGTCATCCTCGGCGTCGCTGGGGGATGCTGCAATTGGCTCCGGGTCGTCGGACACGCCTGGGTAAGGGGAGGCAGGGGATGCAGCGGTCTCAAATGCCATGGCTACGACAGGGCCATCGACGGGGTTGGACTCCGGCTCGGGGGTATCGTGGCGGTCGAGCTTCCCCTCGGCTGCGACGTCGATTGTGCTGTCCTGGACGTCGGCGGGAGACAGCTCGCGATCAACAAGTGGCACCGCTGCGTCTCCTTCGGTCGCATCGTCGTCGTTCAGGGACGAAGCTTCGGCTGCCTCGGAGAGCATTGACATGTTGGGGTTGATGTCCCCAGCAGCATCGGCGGCGGCGGTGGCAGTAGGCGCCTCCACCTCAGAATCGTCGCCCTTCTCGACCGCAGGCGCATCGGAATGGTCGTCGGCGAGAGCGGTGACGTCGGCAGGGACGTCAATTGCGGGCTGCCGTGTGGTATTTGCTGGCGAGTGCAGAGGGGCCTCGGGCTCGTTGACATCCTCGGGCTGTGCAGGAGCATCTAGCGCTTGGTCGGCGTCGGCCACGTTGACGGACGGCTCCTCAATCGCTGTCAGCACCGAGACAGCATCGTCCTCAACCGTGGCATTCTCTGCTGTCTTAGCGTCGTCATCGGCGGCCGAGGATGCCTTGTCGTTCAGTGCTGTCGCAGGCGATTCGTCAATGGCCTCTGCTTCAGTGACGGGTGCGTCGCTGTCGGTCAACGCGGCAGCATCGGAGAAGGGATCGGTTGCGACGGCCTGGGCCTCGTCTTCATCGTCGGAGGCAGCGGAGGCGGCGGAGTTGAGGGCTTGCTCGCCGGCAATTGGCTCTGAGAGAGCTGGCTCTTCAACAAGGGCGTCTTCGGGCTGTGCGTCGGTCGCGATGGCAGGCGTGAGTTCATCGTCGTCATCGGTTGCCTTTTCTTCAATTGCCGCTGGCGCTGCTGGCTCCTCGAAGACTTCAGCAGTTGTGGGCTCCACGACCTCCGAGACGACGGGAGTGTCCAAGACTTCAGGCTCGGCGACGGCAGCTTCGGCGGGAATGGCAGCGTCGTCGTTATCGTCGTCGTCGGATGCGTCCAGAACAAAGCTGCGTGACGCGAATGAAGCTTCCAAGGAAGGATCGTCCTGGGGAACTGCATGCTCATCGGACTTCAGCTCCGCATTGGTGTCGAGGGCGACCTCGTCATCGACCGGCGTCTCTGAGGGTGCCTCCAGGACGGTGCGGTCGGCCTTGGCGATCTCCGAGGCCTGGCCATCGTCATCGGCGGGCGCGGAAGTCTCAACGATGGCAGCAGGCTCGCTTGCGTCCACGTCCAAGTCGCGAGGGAGGTCATCGGCGGGAGCTGCTTGGACTTCGGTGATGTCGCTCGACGCTGTCGCGGCAACTAGAGGCTCGTCATCGCTGGGACCGATTGTTACACCGACATCGTCGGGCACATGAACGTCGGGCTCGGTCGCGGCGATGGCGTCGTCAGATGGCAAGACGTCCTCGGCTTCAGGGTGCTCCAGGGAGGGCTCTTCAGCGGCAGCAGTGGCTTCCGAGACTCCAAGGTCCTCAAGCGGTGTGTCCTCGGCAGAAGATTTCTCGGACGGGACGGCTTCAGGTGAAATGGCGGCGACAGGTCCTTCGGCTTCCAGGTCGAGAGCGCGAGCTTCAACAGTGGTCTCGTTCTCCTCGCCAGTTGTTTTCGCAGCCGGTTCGGTCTCATCCACTGGCTCATCGGTCTCTGGCTCGCCAGCCTCCACAACAGCCTCGGCAGCGATCGCTTGCTCTTCAGCTGCCTCTTCGACTGTGATTGCCGCTTCATCGGAGACTGCCTTTGTTGCCATCTCGTTGGTGACGAGCACGTCGGCCGTGTCAGTCACGTCCGCAGGGTTGGCCTCTTCGACTGTAGCAGCTGTGATGACGGAGTTCTCGACGTCGATAGGGATGCTTGAAGCTTCAGTGTCGACGGCCAGCTCCTCCTCGTCGAGTGACACTTCCTTCGTTGCTACGGCCTGGACCATCTCGGGATCCTCGAAGGCAGCGTCCTCCGCAGCGACCACCTCTTCGACAGCGACTTCCACTGCGGGCTCACCAGGCTCTAGGTTGTCGAGGGTAGACTCCTCAGCTAGGAGCTCCTTGGCGATTGGCTCGGCGGCGGTCTCCTTGATGATGGCAGCCTCCTCGGCGGTTGGCTCCTCGACGAAGGGCGTCTCAGCAGCGGCGTCCTCGGCCACAGGCTCCTCCATTGGAGGTGTTGAAGTGGCGAGCTCTTCAAGGACGAGGTCTTTGCTGGCGGTCTCTTCGGCGATAGGCTGCTCGGCAGCGGCCTCCTCAATGACGGCGTTGTCGCTGGCAACCTCATTGCCGGTAGCATCCTCGACAGCTGGCTCCTCGACGACGGGCTGATCGACAGCTGCCTCGTCCCTTGCTGCGTCCTCGACGACAGCCTTCTCGGCAGGGAGCTCCTCGGAAGCAACCTCCTCGACGACGGGCTCTGCGGCAGCGGCCTCTTCGATGGAGGGCTCCTCAACAGCAGCCTCTTCGACAACAGGCTCCTCCGCAACAAGATGTTCGGCAGCCTTCTCGACAAGAGGCACATCGGAAGCAACCTCCTTGACAATAACCTCCTCGACGGCTGGCTCTGAGACAGCGACATCTTTGACGGCAGCCTCGTCCACGGTGGGCTCTGCAGTGTCAGGCTCGGCACTCAATACTTCATGGCCTGCCGGCTCAGCAACAAGCGATCGATCCTTCTCTGCATCGTCCATCGTCTCGGAAACTTCCAGGATCGCAATGGTGGGCTCGGACGTCTCGGCGTGCTCTTCAATCTCGGGAAGTGTCGCGTCTTCGGCGTCTTCGGCGACGGTCGGCTCGGGTGCATCTTCGGACTGCACAACCTCTTCCGTGGTGAGGTCAGCCGCATGGACAACTTCGGTGATCTCGGCCGCTGGTTCGACAACCGCCTCGGTTTCGGTGGCATCGGCGGTCGCGGCTTCGGCAGTATCGACGGTGTCTGTCTCGACGGTCGGCGCAGGCTCGTTCATCTCCAGAGATCTGGGCTGTGCCTCTTCGCTGACAGTCTCGGTTGGAGAGTCGGCCTCTGCCACCGCAAACTCTCCTTCCGCGACCTCGAGAGTGTCGGCGGCAGGCTCCTCGGCGACGGCGGCGGGCTCCTCGATTGTTGTTGTCGCTTCGGCCTCGGCCTCAGGCTCAACCGACGCTGCTGCCACAACCTCCTCCTCCACAGCAGGCGCAGCGTCCTCGGCTGCCGTCTCCTCAATCTCGTCCTTCGAGATCGGCTCCTCCGTCTCGTTCGCCACCTCGTCGGTGGCTGATGACAACTCAAAGTCGTCGTTTGGCACTGGGCTGGTGTCATTTTGGGGGATCGTAGGCGAAGTGGTGTCGTAGTAGTTGGGAATTTCCTCGGCAGGTTCGTCCTTGGGTGTCGCGTCGTCGGTAGAGGCTGGGGCGGGTTCGGGGACCTCGTCGAGGCTTCGTGAAGCCACCACGTCGTCGACCTCATCGGCAGGAGGGGCAGCCTCTGGGTCGACAGCAGACTCCTCAACTGCCGCGTCTTCCGCGACCTCCTCTGCCGGCACCTCGATCGGCGGTGCTTCTGTCGTCGTCTCCTCCTCTTTCAGCTCGTCTTCTTTCGAGCCCTCATCAACATCCTCCTCTTTCGTGTCCTCCATGGTTTCCTCCTCTTGCACGGCCTCTGCCGTCTCATCCACCTCTCCAGGGCCGGCTTCCCCGTCCGCGCCCTCTTCGGCCTCCTCAGAGGCCGGCGCCGCGGTGCCGTCAATGGCCTTGGCATCGTTACTTCCTTGCTCGTCCAAGTCGAAGGATGGGGAAGAAGAAACCTCGCTCTTACTGTTTTCCTTGTTCTCGGCGTCGGCCTCGACGGGGCCGGCTTCAGCAGCTTCGTCGGGCTTCGCGTCGTCGGGGGTGGGATCGGCATCGGTAGCAGCCTCTGCTGCGTCGGTCGGGGCAGCCTCTGCTGGAGGATCGGCCGGGGCATCCGCGGAAGCGTCGGCCGCAGCGTCGACTCCTGCTGCGACTCCCGCACCCGCTGCCACTGCAGCTGCCGCCGCGGCAGCAGCCTCTGCGGCCTTGTCCCTGGCCCTCTTTCGAGGAACAACGGGCGGCAAAGGTGCGCTCATCTTCTCCTCGAGCATCCGATTGATGTCCTACAGGTGTTAAAAGGCGCTCACCAGCCATCACCCCAAATGCGACCAAACATACCTTGCGCTTCTCCTCGAGCTCCTTCAGCTTGGCCTCGCCCTCGGCAAGCAGCTTCTGGACCTCGGCCTCGACAGCGTCCATGCCATCGTCGGCCTCGTCTTCGACTCTCTTCGTCTCATCGTCGAACTTGCCGAGGCGCTCAGCATCCTGACTCTCATTGCGCGTCCGGACCTCTTCGTCCTCGGCCTTGCGACGGGCCTCGCGCTCTTCGTCCTCCTTGCGCCGAGCCTCGGCGACCGCCTCTTCTTCCGCTTTCCGCTTGGCGGCAAGCTCTTCCTTTTCCGTGTCGTACTCGGTCTTCAGATCACCCAAGAGTGTGTCCCGCTTCTGCTCTAGCTCGTCGAGCTTCGCCTCGTGTTCTGTTGTTGACAACCCCGCGACCGCGGCATGGATGGCCTCGAGGTTCTCGCTCATCTGCTTCACCAGGTCGGCCACGTCCATGGTGACCGCTGTCATGTTGGATCGTTCGCCTCGTGGCAGGAATGTTCTACAGGATGGAAGAAAGTTTGCGCCAGCAGATGCAGGCCGCCGGCAGTTTCTGTGCCGTCAAACAGAACCTCGTGAATATCGTGATTCGTGACTCGTCGGGTCGTCGTGTCGTAACGTGATGAGATGGGTATGCGACAAGGGATGAAAACAGTGGTGTGCGTTCGTTTGAAAGGTCGAAACGCCAGACTTGAGACCGCCCGAGCGTGGCTATGGACGTCTCGTGGAAGCTATATACCGTGTCAGCCAAGCGACCCATGACAACAAAGCCCGATGGCCCCGAGGAACCGACGGTGGTCCGGGGTCCCAGGGCGATCAATCGAGGGGCAGCGGCAGCAGACAACCATCGCGACCGTGTCAATGCGGCGTCTGGCTGCTGGCGAGTCGTGCCGCACGCTCGAAACCAAGGACCGTGGACTCGGGACTCCTGGCTGCCGCGACCATCCCCGCCTGACAAGCCGCCTCGCGCCCATTGCTCGGTCGACCGCCAATCCGCCCTTGCACCGCCGCCATAACACGGGCCCAGCAACGGCCATGGCTGCCACTTAGAAGATTGCCTCGTCAAGCGATGACGTCGTGAGCAGGCGGCGCGCGGTGACAGGCCACTTGGGCAACAAGCCTCATCTCTGTCGCGAGGGCAACGGCTGCCAGCTCGCAAGACACGTCAAGCATGGCCCTTGCAAACGGTTCGGGGTGGGCGAACGAGGAGAAGCGACTGTCGACGTGGCCATCCGCCTAGCAGCGACCGGCGGGGCAGAATCATGCGCGAATCGCTGCGGGCGGCCGGGGTCCAAAGGGGATGGATGGGACACCGGGGGAGCCGTCGATTGATTGGAGTGCCTGGTGGTCATAGTCGCTTTGGAGTCCGAGGGAGGTCCCAGGAGCATGAAGATCTGTCGGTGCTGAAGACCTGAAGTGCCGCCTGTTTCATCGAGGCATCCACAGGGGGGAGCTGGTTGGTGACTAAGCGCCTGCCGGCCTCGGTGACGTATTTCACCGGTGTCTGTGCACGACCAGAATCAAAACATCAAAACACCAAGAAAACATCACCATGCTCCTGGATGTACTGGCGCCGGATGGCAGGACCTCCTTCTACTACTGATTCCCGAATTGAGCAAATAACATAGCTCGAGCTGCATAATACTCAGGTTCTTGGCCCATACCCGCCAGACGAGTTTTTGTCTCACAAGGCCCACCTACGAAGCTGCATTTTGGGACAGGCGCTGATGCAGCCCTCCACAGATGAGCCCACCATTCAACCCTTCGCTCTTGTTCAAGCCGGCTTGGCTTAGGGGCTAAAGCATCGCACTTGTATGACCCGTTGGGATGCACGAGATGCGGGGATCACTGGTTCGATTCCAGTAGTCGGCACACGCTTTCCTTTTGCCGGTGAGGCATTCGGTCCACCTCCTTTTTGCCATCCTCTGGTCCTGATGTTAACATCTGCCTCCGAGCTTCCGTTCTTCTACTCCAAATAACCTACAGGGAGTCTGAAACCACGCAGATCAGAGAGACGAAATGCTGGCCATGAACTTCCATTGATGTCAAATGTAGGAAATATGCCCCTGCCTCGACCCAATCTACCTGTTCACGCCTCCATCAGCACCACTTCTCCCCACATCTCCAGAATACAACTCATGAGGATGCTGCACCGGGGCAGACATCTCCGGCGGTGGCCAGCTCGCATGACCGGACCACGACTCCATTTCCGCTCGCGGCTGCGACTGAACCGGGTCATAATAAACAGCTCCAGTGTGCTTCGGCTCGGGCTGAAATGCCCCCGCGGGTGTCATTTGACCGTTCCCTGACACTTGCGTCCTGTCTCTTCCCCTTCTTCTCATGAAGAGAAATATAAGGAGAGCCCCAATCAAGAGCCCGCCAACCGTGGCCCCCACCGCGATGCCAGCGACGGTACCTGTGTCGAGACCTCCACTCCCGCCTCCTGTATCGGGTGATGGAGAGGCGGTGCTCGTGGCGGACGATTGTGTTTCTCTTGACTCGGCCGATGTTGCGCTTGTTGTCTTTGTCTGCACACGAAAGAGTCAGCATGTACACGGCCGAGAGACAGCAGGCACTGGATTCAGGGACCGTACCGTTGATAACTCATCACTCGTCATCGTTGTTGTACTTTCGGGTATGCTCCAGACCTCAATCCCCAAAGCATGGATAAGACCCGCGGTGACAACACTGGTTGGTAAAGTGACTTCAGAGCCACCTTGAATGACGGTGAGCGGGGTCAGGGTTCCTCCCCCCATCGTCACGGTGTAGCCACACTTGTGAATGATATTGTCCAGGTCTTGCAGACAGTCGAAATCCATCGCAGCACTACTACAATGTTAGTGTGAGAAGTACAGAGGGTATCCCAAGATTAGTCTCATACGTTGGACAGCAGACCACTTTCGTCAGTGAGGGGTTGGCAAAGTCGCCCGGGCGGGAACATGCCGACGTGTAGCCAGACGGGCAGACGCCTGGCGAGTAGTAGGCCCCCGCCTGTGTGATGAAGTCTGGTGGCAGACATTCATCGATGGACATTGGGCCCTTGTAGTCCATGTAGTGAGAGATGGTATCGCCCTGGGTATCAGTTGTCGTCATCCAGGATTGATACCATCCCGTTGATCCGGAGCATGAAGCGGGGGGCGTGTAAACAGTTGTCAGAGGTCCGATGTTTGTCATGATGCTTGCAGCTGTGGAGGGCAAGAGCTCCTCCACTTTCGAGTCGAGTGCTAAAGAGCTGGGGGATCAAGACGTGGGTGATGGGTAAACAATACATGAAAACGCGTGGAAACAGTCGCAAGGGATCCGAAGGAACAAACAGCGAATCCTCGTGAACTTGTACCATTGCAGATCAGGCTGGGCTGGGCCAAGACTCCCTGCCCCGGCGACAGCCCTAGGGACAGCTGAGTGAATCCTTCGAGCTATACAGACACCGGACACACACCCAGCTTACCTGGTCCAAACATTGAAGGCTGTGCATGCAATCTGCCCCTGCCATCCCACTCACTGGCTCAGCTGCTGCAAAAGGAGCGACAAACGGGAGACGGGGGCAGACTTTTTATGACCACTTCTGCGTTGAGACCTGTGCTGCATGGGACGACGATTGCCACGTCTTTGGAGTCCTTTAAACAACTGAACTGAGCAATCCAGGCACAGAAAGGGTAAGCTGTTTCCCAAATGCTCCGAAAAGAAACTTCCGTGGCTGGAGCTGAGAACAGATAACCTGGTGGCTGGACGCTAAAATGAAGCTATCGTCTAGGATCATGTACTTCCTTTTCCCACCTCGCCCAGATGGAAACTGATCTGCGGCCCGCAACACACCGCCGATCCATGTCGGGGCTCGACTCGACCACCCATCGCTGGGAGTGCCAGGGTACAGCCCCTTCCAGCAAAGCACTGATTGGCTTAGGTGTAATTGAAATAACAGCTGAAAGTTGGTGGCTTGAAGCTGCATGAAGGATGCAGACAACCTCTGCGTGGCATGTATTTGACCAGGAACGTGGTGGGCAGAGCCCAGGCAACCAGGATCACTGACCGTCCACACCTTCTAGCTCAAGGCATTCAAGGCATTAACCCCTCGGCACCAAAAGCTGATCAACATCAGGCCCCCATTCCCCTCCCTCCGTCTCAAAGCTGATGACATTCCTTCCCTCCTTCAACTCGCAATGCAGTGGTGCACTCGCCGTCCTATCCGACCGATGCCTGTTCGAAATGAACGCCAAATCATACCCAACATCATTGACAGTGACCCGAGCATGGCGCGGCGCAACATCGTGGTTCCGATACTTGATCGTAATCGTATCACGACCCGCTGACGCGCTCAGGACATTATCAAAGACGACCTTACCCCCCGGGCCGCCGCCGAGATATCCAGCAGCCTGTCCGCCAGCGCAGTCGGTGCAGGAGATGACAACGGCACCGCTGGAGAGCTGGGCTGCTTCGCCCTCGAGTGCGTTTGACGCACCGCGGGTGCTCCAGGTTCCGGAGGCGACGTCGGGGGCCCAACTCTCGTACCAGTCAAGTTGGACCTTTGTGCCGGTGATGTTGAGGGGGAGCCAGATGTAGGTGCTGGCGGCGAGATTGGAGGAGATCCAGCGGTCGCCGATGTAGATGGCGTTGTCGGTGCCGAGGGGCAGGATGTAGCTGACCTGGCTGCTGTGGGTGTTGGATCCGATGGGGGCGAATTCGGTCCATTCGGACCAGGGGCCGCTGAGCGAGGTGGCGTAGCTGTAGACCTGTTTGGGGTGAGTGACATGTAGAAGAAGACTTCGGGAGGAGGGACGCACGTTGTCATTGGGGTTCCAGCCTGTGAGGTGGGAACCAAAGATGAAGTAGTACCCCTTGTGCTTGATGAGGGCGGGTGATTCGGCAAAGTACTGCCATCCAAACGTCACTTCCGTGACGCCGAGGTAGTCATCCGTAAGAGCGATGATACGGGTACCATACTCGCGATCTTCAGTCAGAAGGTATGCCGAACCATCCTCATCCTGGAAGAGACCAATGTCGCGACTCTGGAAGCCCAGAGGCCGGAAGCTTCCATGGTACTCGTAGGTGCCGCAGACAGAGTCACCACTCGCCACTCCGACACGGGCATCGCGGTAGTCGGAACTGTCAATGTGCATGTACAGGACGTATTTGTTGGTAGCCTCGTTGAAGATGACCTTGGGTCGCTCGACGATGCGGTTGGGGCCTAGGTCGCCGGCTTCGGTGGTGCGGGAGAGGAGGGCGCCTTCGTAGGTCCATTCGACGAGGTCGCGGGAGGAGTAGCAGTTGACGTTTTGGAAGAAGGTTCCGGTGGTTTTGTCTTCGCCAATCATGTAGTAGATGCCATCCACCTGGCTGTGGGATGTTAGTGAGGGCTTTAGTTGGAGGAGGGGAGTCCTTACATGATGCCGTGGCCGTGTGCTTGGACATGTTCGCCAGTGTTGGTCTGGTCGAGGATGTCAGTGACGGGAGTTGTGAAGTGGACAGGGCCAACTTACAGCTGTCCAGCTGGCTCCGGGGATGACGTCCAAAGTCGCATGAGCGATGGTGGACCACAGGGAAGCACCCAAGATGAGGGACGAAAAGCGTCGAAGAGCCATGGTTGATCGAATGCCACTGAGGGACCGCTTGCCAGACTGCTTCGAGTACACCATCACCTGCCACATCCCTCAACTTATACCCTTCATGATGCCATCCACGGAAGCCCAACACCCTGCGTCGCATCGCCGTTGATTCGTCCGCTTGTAATGCTGTCGGGTGACTGGACAGGCTCGGTAGCAGCCGCCATGGACGTCTCCAGATGGGCGCGGGGTGTGCCTCCCCCGCGTTTGTGGTGACATCGTCGCCCGTAGATCCCGCTCTGCATGTGGAGGAGTCGCCTGTTTTGGCGAAGATTGCCCTCGTCAATTGATCCTGAACAATCTTCGGCCCGGTGCGGGCCGGATATTATGACGAGAGATGATCAGTTCTGGCTGTTGACTGGTTCCGGTAGTTGATGCGCCGACCAAATGTGGAAGGCACCGAGCAGGGGGGCCCCTCATCTCTGCCGAAGGGAGCGTATGTGGCCTGGGGATGACGAGGTGAGGTGCAAGATCAGCTCCGAGTCGGGTGGTGGCAGGTTACCTCCATGCGTGGCAATGCGCGGGGAAGGCCTTGACATTGCGCCCATCTACCCTGACCCGTTGTGGAAAGCAACGTCAGGAAGCCAAATGCAAGGAGACGTCGGGTTCACCGGAGCGAAGAGGGCTCGGCCTGCTCTGAATGTTATATGCCATTCTACCGACGAAAAGCTGCGTCAAGATCTGATCCGCTTCAACGGCCAGCACGCACGATAGCTAGAGAAAAAAAGAAATACCCTTGCACTCCGTCCTGCCTGGATGGTCTCATGACAGCGAGCGCCCACGTTCCAACACACCGTGGCACCCTAAATGGGCTTCCTCGTGTTCCCGGCAACGGCCTGCCTCCGCCTGAAGCTCTCCGCGTATCCAACCCGCTGATATGTGCCGTAGCCGTAGGCTGCAAGTCCGATAACCAGCCATACGCTGGTGACAATTAGACCGATGGGGAAGATCATGATGGTGACGCCGGGCAGCACAAAGGCGACCTCCTTGTTGGCGAGGCGCTGGGTCATGTTTGTCTGGGCCTGCTGGGCGAGGGCAAAGTCGGAGAGGATGACCTCTTTGGAGAAGACACCGGTGAGGAAGGCAGCCTCGTTGGAGGAGACGTTGGTTCGGACGGTCTGGCCGGTGCTGTTGACGGCGGACAGGGTCAGGGTCGGGATGATGAGCGCTTCAATGTCGGCCCTGGGAAGGTCAGTACATGGAGGGGACCCTAGACCCAAGAGGTTATACGCACATGCTCATCTTGCCCTTCATACGGTTCTGGTCGATCTGCCCGATAAACATATATGTCTGCAGCAGTTCTGGTGCGCCGAGCTGGCGCTTGGCAATCTCGCCCTGCATGCCGGCGCCGGTGACGCGGCTGGCCTCGACGGGAGACACGGAGGCGCCGCTGAAAGAAAGACCGACGTCAATGTTCTGGGGCGCAATCCCTGCCCAGAAGCCTGAAGGTTCCGAGACCTTGAAGACTCGTAGGTCGGCCTCGAAGACGCCCGTGTTTGTGTCGAGGGCAGGCAGGTTGTAGCAGAGGCCAGCGCCCGAGGGGTTCGTGGCGGCACCGAGTCGAGAGAGAGCATCGCGGCAGGCGACGTCGGTGTTGCGCATCCATTGCTGGACGTCCGGGGAGACGCCGCCGACGGTCTGGCGTTTCGACAGGTAGCGGTCGGCGACGTTTTGGTAGTGCTCGTCCAGCACGTCGGGCGAGCGGACCTCGATCATGGGGTCCATGGCGAAGGGGCGGATCTCGGCGTGGGCCTGGTAGGCGAAGACGGCCGCGGCGAGGGCGGCGTTCAGGAGCATCGTCTGGCCCGGCGAGTATTATGTTCCGTCGAGGCAGTAGATGATGGGTATGTGGTTGGCGTCGATCGCAGATTAGGTGTTCCGTCCGGCGGGATGCGAGGTCAACGGGTTTCGTGGGAGGTGGCGAGGGTCGTCGCTTGGGGGTACTTTGGACTCGATCGACGTCGGTCGGTCGGTCGGTGGTAAGGTCGAAAGATCGGAGGCGTCGTTTGACAAGATGGTATACTGGAGAAATATCGAAGGGCCCGGCCCGGAAGAAGAGAAAGCACACAGCGTCGGTGTTGGTTGGGCTCGCCCAGACCTTTTCGGCAGATCCGTCCAAGAGAGTGTGGGGGAGGAAAGGAAGAATGCGTGACGGGGGACCGAAAGGGCGGGAAAGTAATTACGAGGAGATTAAGCACAATGGCTGCGAAGAGAAGCCAGAGCCGACGCGCGCGGGAGGGGGGGAGGGGGGAGGTGATGGAGGTTAGGAGGAAACGGAGAGAGGAAGCGGGCAGACAGGGCCAGGCGGGCAGGCTAGGGGGTGGATACAGGGGGGCGTGGCAGTGGCCCAGTGGGCGTGGGTGGATTGGGCTGATTCGCGGCGTGGTCAACGAGCCATTCCAGCGACAGCCAGGTCGATGGTGGACGATGGTGGAACGATACTGGGGCCACGGCAGGGCTGAGGGCGAGGGGATGGGGCACAGAGACTGAGAGAGGAAGGGATTCCGGGGCCAAGGCCAGTTAGAGGGCCGGCAGTGGAGAGCAAACGAAGGACAAGACAGGGCAAGACAGGGCAGACAGGGAACGAGGGTTGGCGGGCGAGGGGAGGGGGTGGCAGAAGGGACGGTGTTGAAGCAGATTCGCGACAAGCAGATGGCGAAAAGGGGGCAATCAGCAAGCCGAATTGTTCGTCATAGGGGTCGTGACAGAGCCAGAGCCGCAGGCCAACGTCTTCGTCTGAAGGTCACGGCCCCAACTTGCGGTTCATGAAGCAGGGCATTGTGTCGCGAATCCTGAGATGCAACGGGCTGCGTTCGAGAATGGGACGAGTTCGGACGCCGACGGCGCCGTTGATTGGCAGGAGGCGTCTTTGCCTCTGCATGTGCCAGGGGTTAGCGGACTTGGAGCGCTGCAGGGGCGTGTTTCAGGGGTCGGCCGCTAACCCTCGGCGGTGTTAGTCCTTGGGCGGCACTGCCGGTCGGCACATTATGTCAGCCGGCTAGGCCTTCCCATCTTTTCGGAGGCCCTGTCACCTGACCTTATCAGGCAACAGAGGGAAATTTCACGATGGCTTCAATCAACATTGACCATATCCCGGTCTGTCCGGTGTCCGCCAGGAACAACCATCCACCTATGCCAACCGGATCCGGCGGCTGTTTCAAAGGATCAGTCAATCAGTTCATCACCATGGCCATCTCCCGTTCGAACACCTGTCTGCCACCTGACGCCGAAACATCTGACGCCTGTCCACTGAACGCGACGCGCTGCCTTCCGATGGATGGAAGCCTGTGCTGACATTCACAGCTACACGTTCCTGCTCAATTACCCGTATCGCCGGCCGCCGCCTCGTCATCGTCCAATCTACACTCCCTCCGCCGGCTGCTCTCGCCGCACCACCATATCCATCAACGTATCGTACGACTCGGTCGAACCCGTCGAATCCAACGACGTCCGCCGCGCCTTGACAAACTTTGGCCACGTATTCGTCAGCACCAGATACTTGATGCTCATCTCGGCGTCGTCGAAAACCGTCTCATCAAACCCGTCCGGAATATCCCCCCAAAAGTACCCCCCCTCGCCGAGCGTGCTGGCCGAGTCCATCGCACCGCTGCGGCTGCCGCTGCTCCTCTCTCCATTCACCGGTTCCACACCCGCCAACACAATCCCCTTGTCGCTTTCCCCGGATGCCGAGCACGGTCTTCTTGGCCCCGTCCAGTCTTCAAACGGCGTCGCCGCGTTGGATGTGTCCTTCTTGACGCCGTGCACCTGCCGCGCGGCCTCTTCAAAGACGGCCTCGACCTTGCGAAGATCCGTTGACGAAATGTTGATGCTGAACTCGGCGTCGCTGCGGGACACGTAGTCCGTGTAGATCCGCAGCGCCTGGTTGAAGTGCTCGCGCTCCTGGTCGTGGTGCTGCCGCCGCCGCTCGGGCGTCGTAACCTGCGAGATACCGTTGCGGTCCTCGGCCGCGTATGCCGCCACGTTGCCGGCACGCATTGCCGTTTTCCACCGCGACACGGCCGTGAGAAAGGCAATGTTCTCGCCGGAGAAGTCTTTGAGCGCCGAAAAGTGCTGCAGCGGGTCCGGGTTTCTCTTGAGTGCGTATTCGAGAGCGTTCATCGTGAGCAGCCCGCTCCCAGCCACGGCTGCCGTGTCGAATGATGGCGTCCTGTCGCCCACGTCGTTGAGCCGTCTCCAGAACACAAATCCGTCGCGGTCAATCTCCATTCTTCGCGTCGATCCAGACACCGTCGGCTTGCCGGACACGGTGGTGTTTCTGGTCCTGTACCCCCTTTCCGACTCCCACTGGGCGATGAGCTGGAGTGTTTCGTCGTGCAGCGACCGGTGACGGAACACCTTCCAGCAAGGGATGAAGACGGTGAAGATTTCCAGCAGCATGATGGACACGCAAATCCTGAGATATGCTGTCAGTGGGTCGTCCCCGCGACGCAACCGGCAAAGCAAGACAGCAGGACTCACCACTGAGGGGGGACAAAGTACTTGTTGACGACGGCCATGGCGTCGACGTTCAAGGCGACAATCCACATGGGCGCTGCCGGCAGCGACACCAGGCAGCACAAGATGGTCTGCACGCGCCAGCCTTGGGTGTCGTGGATCTTGCGAGACCGCCAGAGGATGATGGGTGCCACGATCCACGCCCAGAGGACCTGCCAGAAGATGGTCGGCCACCTGCAATTGTCAGTCGGATGTTCGTCTTCCTGCGGCCAAGTGGCCGGCAGAGTAGCTCACCATTCCCATCCCCGACCCTGCTCCCGCGCCTGCTGCGCCGGCGTTCCAGTGACCTCTGTCCCAGGAATGCCAAAGCTGGGATGGAACTTGCGCGAGACAAGGTACATGACCAGCGTCAGGACAAACTTTTCTCATCGTCAACCTTTCTCGTCCGACCAAGTGGCGCTCGGCGAGACTCACCTGCATCGACATCCCCATGAAGATGACAGTCAACATCTTGGTCGCATAGTCGTACCGCCTCCACCTGTTCACCAGCGACCACCTCGACCTTGGCACCTGCTGCCGTCGTACCACGCCCCTTCCAGACGTGGCATATATCTTCTGCGCCTTGGCGACGTGCAGGAACCGGCTATTCGAGGCGTGGAACAGCGCGATGCCAAAGGGAAGGTAGATGCCCATGATCCAATACTCGATGCCCGGCGCCACGAGATGGCCGTAGATGTAGCCGAGCTGTACCGCGACCCAGTAGACGTGGAGCAGAGCGATCGCTGCAAAGGACAGCGGCAGTCCGCGGATGCGTAGCATCGACATGTCGCGTCGGGAGTAGATGAAGGACATGCCGCCCATCAGGATGAGGGTCCAGGACGCGGCGAAGACGGCCCAGAAGATGCCGACGCCGTCGAGGTTGACGGACATGGCCGGCGGTCGAAGCTTCTCGAAGTAGAGAGGGATTTCGAATGGGTCGTCTCTGTGAGTTGGCGACGGTCGGGATATCGTATGGATGGGCGCACGAAGGTGTATCGTACTGATGTCGAGCCGGGCAGATTGGTTTTATCAATTGCGGGGGAGAAGACCACGACATTCAAGAACGTCTCCAGCCGCACAGCAAACAGCCTCAGCACCCTCGACGGGAACACCCATCCCGGACCCAAGGCTCGCCGACCAAAGGCTCGCCAGCTTTTTTCAGGTGATGTCTTGGATGTTCATCTCGCGGCCCAGTAGCCCCATCCCCAGGACCCGCCGATCGCTACCGGCAGTGCCTCCAGGGCTAGGCCCCGGCACTCCGACTACCGCACGGCATCTTTGCAGCCACCCATTTCTTCCTTTTCCCATCCTCGTCTCGTCACCCCATCACGCCAGCACGTCGGGATGGTTGCCACGCGTAGTAGATGACCTGACGATGCGGGTTCCCGTCGCACAGAGACAACCTGTGCGACTGCAGCCCGCATCCTTCTCGACGTCTTCCCCGAACCTTTGGCACCGAAACGTTCAGCCTGGATGCGAACGGCGACCCGAATGCCTTCCGCGCCTCTCCCCGTGCGGCGAACCGCCGGAGAGCGTTTAGTGGATGAGGGCTCCGTCACCGCACGAGGCTAGGCCCTGGGATTCAATCGCGATCAAGTAATTGCCATCAACGGCAGAGCTGATCGGCAGCGCACCAACGGACGGGACGACTCCGCGGGCTTCTCGGTTTGGTTGTTTCGTTTCGTCGGCAACTATCACTGTGGGTGGGTGAGACATGCAGGATGCGGCTTTTGCTCGGGACTGGGGCGAGGGCCGCTGTGGCGTGCGGTTTGTCTCGAGGGGATGGAGATGGGCTTTCGGACTGAGACATGAGTTGGCCACATCACGCGAACCGTGCAACGAGTTGGTGCGAAGGGACGATCATAGGTGGTTGTCCCTGGGTTCCATTGGCGGTTTGAAGGCGGCTGTCGTCATCCTGTCAGTGGTAGAGACGGTGGCGGGTGCAACGGTCCAGACACTTCCATGATCGACGCCGGTCAGGAGGTGTCTGCGATGACTGGTGCGTGCTTTTTTCTTGCTGTTTCAAGACTGCGATCGTCGGGGAACTCAGAAGAAGAAACATTGGAGCATTTGTTCGAATCTAGCCGGTGTCATCGGCATCAGTGGCAGCCGATAATCCCAATCAACACCACTCCCTCACATCATCACGATTGAAGGCTGAGCTCAACTACAGATGAGATCCGCATTGGATGCAAGTGACTCGAGTCGCGATCTTCATTCTGGCTATCCGTAGCTGACTACTCAAGAACCCTACTACCTCGCGCGTCTTATTGGCATCAGTAGGGATAAACATCAGGAAAATGCTCGGACCTGATGGCATCAGTCCTCCTCTCGTCCGCGAAATAGACCGCCGACTCCTTGGCATACGACAAAAGGAACATCGTCTGATAATTCCAGATGGCACTTGGGCCCAGGCCATTCGCCGACAGGACTCGCGCTGCATCCGCCAGCAAGCTGTCCAACAAGCCAGATTTTTCTCCGATCCCCAATAACCCTTGCCTTCAATGTAATCTGCGGGGTTAATGGGAACCCAATAATAAATATTGGGCTCGACAAAAGTGCTGCTAGTCTCAGGCCTCTCAGTCAGGTGGAGGAGATACTGGGGGCTATCTGGCTCGCTGATGATCTTCCAGCAAGTTTCCACCCCAAGTGACAAGAAAAAACAAATGTCGCTGTCAAGATCCCAAGAGTGTGCTTCTCGGTGCAGGAACCGTGTCAAGAGTCTGATAAGTAGTGGTATGTCGGGTCTGTGGGCGTCGTTGTCGGGGTCATATTGACCTATGGTGTTAATTAAGGTGTGCTTGATGTCTGAGCGATGCCAAGTCAGTCAAGATTGTTTGACATGCGAATATCGCTTGGGGCCTTTCAAACTTACAAGGTCGCATGTTTTTCCGTATAAAGTAGACGACAGACATCATCTGTAGCCAGTCATGTTGGCTGAAGATGTCCGACATGATATCGATGTGTCCCATCTGCCGTTCATGTCGGTCGTCCGACTTGCACATGCCGAACGTGTATTCACAGTCCATGAGTTTCCTCAACATTTCGAGATTGCACACAGCTTGGAGAAATCGCAGCTTTTCCGATGCGGTGGGAGGCTCCCTGCCTTCTTCCTCGCTGTTCGTGTCGTCTCCGTCACTGCTCCCATCCTCTGGAACAGCAGGTAGGCCGTTCTCGAAAAACCGGTCGCATATTTGACTCTGAACAAGGTTGAAATTCTCGACATCACGGCAGCGATTAATGTTTGTCGTCTTCCTGATTGCCTTGGCCAGCAGAACTCTTTGACCGGCTGGTAGCTTCCCATGCGTCTTGAAATCTTCAAACTCGTCTAGGTCTATGGTGTCATCGGTTACAGTAGCAACTGCCAGGTTAAGAGGGTACAGCTCGTCGATCGAGAATTGGTTTCTCAAAATGGCGGTAGTTATTTCTGATTCGAACTTTTTGGTTGCGCGGAAAAAGGTCGGGTTGCCCCAGGTTGCATTGAGGAGATCGGAACTGCAATCCATCTGCTTGAGGATCATGCAGACAATCTCAACCGGTAACTGTTCGAGCGCTTGACCTCTCTCGTGGGCGCCATGGCAGTTGGTAGCGAAAGCCTGGTTGTCCATCGCAAGGCAGAGGCTGGGCCGGAGGTGACGCTCTGGTGGGAGGTAGGTAGGGTAGGGCGTCGATGCTGCCTATCAAGAGGGTTTCAGGGGCATGAGTAGTTCTTGAAAAAGAAAAGATCAGGCCTGTCTGTGATGGAATATTATTTCTCTTGTATTTCGAAGCCGAGCAACGCCCTCGGGGTAATTTTTGAGGCCAGGCGGCATGCAGGCGGTCTGAAATTTCAGCCACCTCCATGGATCACGCCCACAAGTTGCTGAAAAGAAGCCTCATGGATAGCCACATCAAGAGTGAAAACTTTTCCTAAAAGCTCAACGCTCTTCATTGCAAGAATCGTTACTCATACATTAATGCCTAATCTCAACTGTCCCCTATCCATCGTATTCAACGCGAGGTCTATAAATCGACCTGATTGAGCTGATCCTCTCCTTGTCCGCAAGATAAATCGCCGTATTCGCGGCATAGTCTCGAAGGAAAGTGTCAAGAAACCTGTTGATCGCAAGATAGCGCGCGTCATCGGGCAAGTCGTCTGAAGCATCCGTCAGAAGGCTTTCTAAGAAATCGGAATTCTCAGACCCCCAGTAGTCCACGCCCTCGTAGTTACCCCAGGGTCCGCCGTTCTCCCAAGAGTAAACATCAACCTGGACACAGTCTTCCCAACTGGGTTCTCCCAGATAGTGGAAGTTTGCAGGGTTTTTGGGCTCGCTGATGATATCCACGCAAGTTTCTATGCCAAGCGACAAGAGAAAGCTGGGCTCGTCACCACCGATTTCTTCGTCGTACATGGGATCATCGAGGAGGTCCTGCAGTCTGTAGAGATCAATTTTTCCGGGAGCTTCGTCGTCGCTGTCGGACAGTTGCTGCCCTTCACTGTTGAGTGTCTGGTGCCTCTCAAGATGACGCAGCGCTGCCTTGAAAACTGAGATTTGTTGCGTGAGACAGTATTCTTGGCCGACACGCCACCATCAACGCCAATAGGGGGTATTTTGGGTATTTTGAAACTCACATGGTCGCATTTTCCTGCGGATAAAATAAGCAATGGTGAGTACTTGCATCGAGTCGTGGAAGCTAAACAGCCTCGTCAAAACACCCTGGTACGTCGGCCAGGGGCTGATACATAAAGACACAGGATCTCCTAGGATCGTCCATCCTCTGAGCTTCCTCATGATTTCAATGTTGTAAACTCCTTGAAGAAAGCGAAGCCGCTCGGTCTCGGTGGGCGGCTCCATTTTGTCGCCAGTGTCGTTTCCTTCGTCCTGGAGAATCGCAGGTACACTGTGGCGAACGTACCAGCCAGCAAAGCGTTCCTGAGCCTTGTAGAACTTTTCAATCTTGCGGCAAAGGATCAATGTTGTCGCAGGCCAGACCGCGTAGACTTGCTGGGCTCGGTTCTCGCCTCTTTGGAAGGCCGATAGCTTGGCGGTTGCCACCAAGGCATCGTAGTTGTCGTTATCCAGGGTGGCATGGCTTGGGAGACTCACTGCCGCTTGCAGAGGCCCCAGCTCGTCTGGCGTAAACTGGTTGCTAAGAACAGCAGACGCAATCTCCGCCTCGAAGTGCTTGAATGTGCGAAACAAAGCTGAGCTGCCATGAGTTGCGTTCATGAGATCGGCGCCGCAGTCCATCTTCTTGAGGATCAAGCAGACCACGTCAACCGGCAAGTCGTGAACACGCATCTTCGAGGTTTTAGGAGAGACTCCGGGAGGCTTGGTTGTGGCGGGTATGCAACCCATCGCACAAGGCGGAGGAGGAGGTGTTCTGATGAGTGATGGAAGTGGAGGTGGTGGACTGCGGGAAGGCAGTTGTGCTTCTGTTGGTGTATTGCCTTTAGAGAATCTTCGAGGAAACGGTAGTAGCAAGAGTGAAAACTACGTGAGGTAGAAAGTGAGTATGAATGACGGGGGCACTTCTTAAAATGCAAAAACATTCGCATTTAAGTTACCTATGTGAGGTCGCTGAGGCGCACTGCGGCAGTCTCAAATTTCAGCCACCTTATGCTTCGACTTCACTTGGGTTGCTCGTGACAGATATACGGAGCCACACCCCTCAGTGGATGCTCCCCATCCAGCCACCGTCGGCATCCATGGCGTTGTTGCTGGTGCCTGTGCTGGCGCTGGCATCAGGGCTCGGCCCAAGATTGTATCCCAGACACATTGAGAACTCGTCCAGCGTCTGTTGCGGGAACGATGCAAACTCGCCATCCATTCCGAAAAAGGGCGTGTGCGACGGCATCGACCCTGTCATCGTCGAAGTCCCGTCTTGGTGCAGCTGCTGTTGCGGCTGACCTCCTGATAAAGGCTCCCAGACGCCCGGCGCCATTGGTAGCGGGTTGATCATGGACCGCCCACTCTCGGGGCCTCCAGGCTGGTCGCTCTTCCACAGCTGCTCCCACTGCTTGAACCGGGAGTACTGCGAGTCGGCCCTCTTTTCCGGGGCTGCCGCATCCATCTTGGCAATGGCACGCTCAAACGCCTCGATGAGCAACATCTCCGACCATGCCGACTCGCCGCCGGCGGACATTTCCTTCAGCATGGACAGTCCGTCACGGAGTGTCCTGCGAAACTTGTCCGTCTTTTTCTGAAGACATTGTGTCGTGATGACGAGCAGTGCTGCGCGGCATGAGCTGAACTCTGTGTAGGACGCCCGAGCCAAACCGATCGAGTCCCGCACGGCACGGCACGTTGCTACAACCTCGAGGGATGCCTCGATACAATCTGCGACGAGGACGGATCGCGGGCTCTCCCGATCTGGCCTGGATGTGTTGCCTTCTGAGCCCTTGCGTGCATGGTTTCCGCCGGGCATGGGTGTCGTTGTGTCTGATGGCGTTGTTGTCTTCTCTTGACGGAAGATGAAGGCTCTGCCGACGAAGATTCTCGCCAAGCAGTACTCGAGTTTGAGGTGCACTCCCATTCTTGAAATGGAAGAGGTCGGTCCTGACTGCTTACACGACATGCTTGCCGGTAGGGAGTCCCACCATGAGGTGAGCTCATGATGCAGCTCGACCAGCCGCTCCATGCCGCGTGGCATCTCCTGTTTGGTGTACGTCTTGAGCGCCGATCTCGGAATGGTCAGCCAACTTTGCGTGAAAAATCTTACATCCCGGTGGGCACATACGTTGCGTAGAGAATCTGGCTAAGTATTCGATTAAGTCGTAACGTTGCCAGCACGTGCGTCAAATGCTCCGACGTCGTCGATGAAAGTAGTCCATCAGCAGCAACGGGAAGATCGACATCGACGTCTCTGTCCGAGATGGCAAGTGGCCGGCCATGGAACACGCCAACGCGCCTGGGTCTTGTCATCAGCCTCGGGTCATATGAACTGACACAACTTCAACCATACCTCTCAATGGTACACGCCGTCCACCAGACGCGATTCCTGGTTTCTCGGACAGAAGGGCTCAAGTCGTCGCCCTTGTAGCGTCGGTGCATGCCATTTTGAATCGCCAGCTTGACAGCCAGATTCAAATACACATAAGATAGGCCCGACGCATCTATCGGCAGCGTATAGATGCCGATGAGAAGACAAGCTTGAACGCATTCGAGCGACGAGACCGTTAGCATGTCAGGCAGCAGCCGACATGCCTGCTGGTAGAACATGACACCGATGGAGTCTTCCGAGTAGGCGGCAGCACCATGCTGGCTCTGAGTTGCCGTCGCGTTGCCCTGTTGGTCCTTGTATAGGTCGAGGTACGCATACTGTGTGCCGATGGCGAGGACCGTGAAGATGATGCAGACGATGCCAACATCGCGCTGTGTCAGGGATCCAGGGTCATCGTAGATGGTGTCGATCTTTTGAGTAAGCCACTCTCGCTCAACATACCAGTAGTTCGCCTGGCCGTGCGTGAAGAACGCCTGAACGAGGAAATCGGCGATGAACCGGGGCGGCAGTGCTGCTGCTGACATGGCGATGTTGGACGGCGACTGGAGCTCCTCGGCACGGTAGTACTCGGCGACGTTGGTCGAGTTTGGAGGGTGCTACATTCGCCACGATACCTAGTCAGAGCTTTGATCATGACGACCTGGCAGGGTTACTTACGTTTGGCAGCGCGGTCTGGTCAATCCACTCTTTGATACTCATGGAGAAACTCCAATGTGAAAACTCCCCAGAGTCAAGAAGGGGGTCAGCCAGTTGCACCTGGAACCTGGGCCCAGAAGTTGCCCTCCCGCAGCTAACTCACAATCTACGTGGATGTTAGCTTTTAGAAATGGAATACCTCAAGCGGCACTCACGGGTCATGTTGTTTGCAAGGGGTTTGATGGTGAAGGAACCTAGCCCAATACCGCCCGAGTCTGATGAGTTGGCCGACCGAACCGGCGGCGGTGACCTTGTCGACCGCTGCTCGCGTTGATCTGCATCTTCCGCCAACGCACGCAGGCCTTCTGCGTCCATGGGGACATGGCCTGCATACCGTTGCACCACTCTCTCCAGGTCAGCTATCCTTTCAAGAAGCTCGGCAGAGGAGGTGGCTGGCCCTGAATCAGAGCTACACATGGAAGGTCAGTAGCCGCAGTCAAGCACCAGACAGCGTGCAGGACGGGCACGCACCTGGCTGCAAACTCCGACATCCGCGCCGTTCCGGGACGTGCCGTTGAAGTCTCCGGAGGACCTGCAACACCGGCATCATGCCGGCCCTCAAGACCGACCGGTCGGCCGGAGAACTCGCATTCACGTTTGAGGCGGGTGCAGCGGCGACAGGGAAAGCCACCGTCGCACTTTTCCTTCTGGCGACGACAGCGATCGCATCTATGACATCTGTTAGCAGGGAATGAGATGCGGAGGGATTCTCGATCCGTTGGTCGTACGCTTTCGCGGCGCGCCTTCGGTGCCTGATGATGGCCCTCTGTGCGGAATCGGACAGGGGTTCCATCGCCCCAGCCGTGCAGCGGCGTCAAGTGCTCACTGAAGGTGTGCTGTTACCGAGCGTCGATCTCAAGAGAATGGACATGGGCGACAGCTGTGTCCTAGGCATGTAGCCTCAATATCCACAAGGTATTGCGTTCAGTGCCAGATGGGACGTCAAGACCGTGACGCTGGCAAAGGGCGTGGAGTGCATTGAGGGGGGACGGCAGCGGTTGTGGGTGCAGTGGAGAAGGTCACTTGCATGGTATGGCATGGCTGCCCGGTACTCCGTCGATAAGACAGGCATATGGGGCTTTGGGTGACGGTCAATAGGTGTTGGCTGCCTTATCTCCTGCTTGAACTTGGGCCAATGGCAGATGTAGCTTACCAACCCCTCACTGGCAATGCCACAGTACATCATCTGCCACTCAGCCCACGAGTCGTGCTCGTGGAAAGGATTCATTTTGGTATCTGCAAGCGATGATAGAAGTAGGTAGCTCTACAGCTTGGCCTTGACGTCTCCCTCGGCCCACAACGTCCTTGACAACTGTTCCTCCATAGGGCTACCCGTCGCAGTGATCCTCGCCTCACTCGTCTCGAACATCTCAGGCACACCCGATTGCGCAATCGGCGTTCCATCACGTATCAGCTCAGCGACCGCCTTGCTTGACAGCAAAATCTCAGGCATGCCGTGGCCGGTGAAGCCCGCGATGATGTATTGTCCCGGCTTTCCCGGCACATTGCCTAGGTGCGGCATAAAATCGGAGCTGTATCCCATGACTGGCAGCACGCGCAGTGGTCAGCATCTTCTGCCAGTCGAGGTCAACATTGTGGCGTTTGAGAACAGTACTCACTTCCAGTCCACACCTGCGCCGTCTTGGCCGCGCTGTCCTCCCACCCGCGAAAGTGACGCTGCATGTACCCGTCAAAGTACGGCACAGCACTCTCCACGAGCTCGTCATCTCGCACATTATCGAACCAAAGGTCACGCTGCCGCCAGAAGCGCTGCCTTGCACCGCCAACGATGATGCTGCCGTCGGCCCGTGGGATGAGGTAGTCATTATCGATCGAGTTGAACCGAATGCTGTATGTGTTGACCAGATGGGGCGAGTCCTTCCCCTTGGGCGAGACAATGTGGCTGCAGACGCCACGGATTGGCACGATGCGATCGACGTACTCGGGCAGGATGGCGGATGTGTATCCATTTGTCGCAAAGACGACCTTGTCTGCGATGATGCTACCGCGGTCGGTTGTCACGATCCACCTGCCTTTGGCGGCGTCTGGCGAGGGGATGATGGACTTGACGGGTGTGTTTGCCTGGACGTTGAGACCCTTGGCGAGGAGGCCGGCGAGGAGGCCGCGGACGAGTTTGGCTGGGAACAGATGCGCTGCTGTGTAGGTGAAGCAGCACTGTGCGCCCTTGACGCCTGAAATCTGCCACGGCCAAAATCGTTAGCAAGAATGCGCCGGAAATTGGTATTGAATGGCCACAATGCTCACCCTCTCAGCGTCTTTCTTTGGGATGAAGGCGACATCGGTGAGGTCAACCATTCCACCCTTCAGTAGCTCCCGGTATGCAGCTTCCGTCTGTTGAGCGTGCTCGGGATCAAGATGCACGTCGACCGCCCTCGTCAGCTGGAAATCGCAGTCAATGCCCTCCGACTCGACCAGTTTCTTGACCGCATGGGGATGGGCAGCCTCAAAGGCCACGAGCTTCGCTGCCTTGTCAACGCCGAACATTTTGATGTACTTGTCCACGTTGAAGTACAAATCAGGCTTGACATGCCCGCCATTGCGGCCAGTGGCTCCCGAGACGACCTTTCTCGCTTCCAGGATGACCGTGGATGGTGGATTTGGATTGTCTTTGAAGAGGTGGTAGGCCGTGCCTACGCCGGAAAGGCCGGCGCCGATGATGAGGACATTGCAGCTTTTGGGTAGCTCTGGCGTTGTACGGTGGTCGTCTAGGTCTGAGGGCTCCGTTGTCCAGAAGGAGTGGACTGGGTTGGCCACGGGGCTTCGTGAGGTCGGTTTCGAGGATGTCGACATGATGTGACTTGATGGGAGAGAGTGAAAAGGGAACTAACACGAGGAAACGGCGCAAGCAACGAATTGTTGACAAAGAATATCATCAGTCTGAAGTGAGCACCAGGTCGATACCGATAGCCCATAACTCTACATCACGCCGCCGGAGTGATACCTGTAATGCCCCGCCGCCCGCTATCGAGTCAGGAATTCCAGCGTGCTCAACCCCTATCAGTGCGGGGAAGGGTAGCAAGTGCAGCACAACCGTGCAGCACGGCACATCTCTAGCTTATCAGGCCCTCCTCAGGGTATCCAATCCTCCGGGCGTGGGACCGGCACGGATAAGGCGTGCCAATCCGGTCCCATATTTTCTGCACCTGGCTGACAGCGTCGTTCTTATCGTTGCTTGCTGGTTCTAGCAAAGCTGGGGGACCGTTAAAGTCCGGCATTAAAAGAACATGAGCAAGATCTGATACTTCGGCAAGTTGTCTTATCTCTTCGGTACCCTTGTCGTTGGCTTAGTAGGCAAAGTCAAGAAGAGGAAGACATGTACAGAGGTTGACGACCGGAAGCCGGCCGGCCCAAGTTCCAGAGAGATCGACCGGCGATACCAGCCGAGGAGCAAAGGTGGCCAACTCTTGGCCGTCTTCTCATGGGTTCCAGGCCCAGGATACTCTCAATCATGCATTAGCTTGAAATCCGTCATTCGCGTTCAGGGGTGACAGTCCATTACCCCGGATTCGCAGTGGACACGGGGGTTGCGTCCCGTAGCTCCACGTCATCTCCCAGGGGTGTTGGACGTTGACGGAAGATAACATGCCGACGACGATTGCAAGGTCTTTGACGGGTCCACAAGGATTCCCAGCATCTCCCATCCCGTGCTTGTCCGCTTCTACATAGAGCTATGTTTGGTGTGAATGTTGCGAGATGTAAGCTGTTGGGAACCTTGAAGGATGTTGTACCGTGGACCCCCGTAGAATGAGTCGCATCCAGCATGCCACAGATCTGAACCCCAGGAATCACCAATGACCACCACTCTTTTCATCAGCCTAGATGCTTGGAAAGATACGCGTGATCAAATCATGGACATGTCAATAGCAGCTGACAGAGCGGCAGACAGATGCCCATTCTGTGAATCTCGATGATGGCATGGAGGGCCAGAGCTGCAAACACGAATCTTTTACTACTTAGAGCCCCTATTTCGATGCATTGGAAGCAGCAACAATTGCCCGTGCCATCGAGGGGAAGTCGTCCTCCGACACGTCAATCTCGCCAAAGATACTACAGGGGATCTTCTCCCAAATGGAGCAGTACGCGGCCTTGAAGCTAAATGCGAAGAATGGTCAGTGTCTGTCAACATACCGAACAAATCAAAGGAGAACTCACCCGTTCAGCTTGCCAGCGAGTGAGTCCCAGTTATGCGCCGCAGCAAACCACTTCTCGTCGTCCCCTAGGCGATCAACCACCATCTTGTAGACCTTGGGATCCGGCTTGCCAATTTTAAAAGAGTCGCAGGAGATAAAGTTCTCCATCGGCATGGGAATGTTATTGTGCGTAAAGTACCCACTCACGCGTTCGGCGTCGCCAGCTGTAAGCGCCCACACCGTGAAGCCATTGTCGCGCAGGATCTGGAAGCACTCGGCGATGCCAGGGCGCGCCTCGAGCTTCATGTATTGCTTCAGGATGTACTGAAGATCGTCATCGCTGGCGAAGGAGTGCGGGTCCTGGATCCCCGACATGTACAGCATGCGGTAGAAGATGCTGGTGAAGATGTCGCGGAAGGGCACGTAGTTGTTGTTCATGCTCAGATAGGTGTACTCGCGCTCGGTGACTTCGATCCAGAGATAGCCCAGCAAGCTCGGCTTGACGCCCTCGGCACGGAGCTTGTCGCCTAGTCGGACGTCGATGGCATCGAAGATGGCGTCGTAGGAGACGCAGGTGCCGACAATGTCGAACACGACGTGTTTGCTGGAAGCCATCTTGTGTGGTGGGTGTTGTGAGAAAGAAAGGGGGAAAGATTGAGAGAAGTGTTGGTTTCAACTGTCAGGATGAGGCAACACGATGAATGAACGAAGTTACAGTGGTCAAGATGCTGGCAGCCCAGTATTAGAAGGCACTCGCACTATTGTCGACGGCTCGCGGCACCCACCGCCGAGGTCCCCGAAGGCTGGCGTCCATACTGCCTAAACAGGAGGGGTCAGGCTCCGCCTACGGCCCCCATCGACCCACGATCGAGCTTCCCCCAACATAGTGGAACATCTTTCACGCAACAACGGTATCTTCCTATCATCGAGGGAGAGGAAACAGGGAACAGAGTCCGGTTCGGGACCGGACTTAACGAAAAGCGGGACCGGAAGCGTTGACTCGGGGGGGCACGCCGGGGAAATCCAGGGGTCAATCGGGACTTGGTACAGCGATCATCAATACAGTGTAGCACTTGGGCGGGGGTGATCCAGGGCTAGCTGCCATCGATGCCAATCGCCTCTGGATTGCTATCTCTCGGGGAAGTCCCGGGGTACCCCTCGTCCTGCTAGACTACCGGCGAGAAGCCCGGACAGAAAGCCAAGAATCGGGAAAGACGATAGCCCGCGATTCAGTTGACAAGTGCAGTGCTTGAGGATGCACGTCCTCCGGGGTTGACTCTCTTGCCCGATAAGGTCGGCCGAAGCATGATCTACCCAGGTACTCTACGACGTGATGGGAGATGTTTGATTTAAAGCAAGACTCTCTCGCCGTGCTTGATTG
Organism: Plectosphaerella plurivora; assembly: GCA_020726575.1. Lineage (NCBI taxonomy): Eukaryota > Fungi > Ascomycota > Sordariomycetes > Glomerellales > Plectosphaerellaceae > Plectosphaerella > Plectosphaerella plurivora. The sequence continues at coordinate 90,334 of JAGSXJ010000041.1, forward strand.
GCACCTCCTGGTGAAGTCGTGCATCAACTTGCATTCATCTCATTTTGTCACGCTTCACGGGTCGCCCACCAAGTTGTTCCACTCGCACCTTTCCCACACGCCCAACGACCATGGGTTTCTTCAGTCGATCAGAGGGCGCAGCCCCTGGAACACCTAAGCCGAAGAAGCTCGGAAAGCACGAAATCGACATTGACAGCGACGAAGTGGCCGAGGCCCTGCGCAACTACGTACCTGGCTCCGACGAGGAGAAGGCCCTTGTCCGAAAAGTTGATTTTATCCTCATCCCGATTCTGTGGTGGATGTATATCCTGGCGTACCTTGACAGAGGAAATATCGTGAGCATCCTCCGAGCAAGCACTCTGATGAAAGCATGCTCACAAGATTACAGGCCAACGCCAATGCAGCTGGCTTGAGTGAAGATCTCGGCATGTCTGACAATCGTATGTACTTGGCCTCTCTTCCTACACCGTATAATGTGCAGACACTAACAGCAAGATGTCAGAATATGCATCGCTCGTCAGCGGTATGTTTTTCCCCCTATACTCCCTGTTTGCATGATTCCTTCACGGAAGACGCAGCTGACCCAGTGAAGTCTTCTTCATTGCCTACGTCATCTTCGAGGTTCCGAGCAATATGCTTCTTATGAAGTTCAAGCCGTCCATATATCTCTCTACCATCACGTGGGTCTGGGGCTGCGTCATTGTCGGCATGTAAGTGAACCCGAGTCTACCTCCGACTATTCAGATCCACGATATTTCGGCAGTCAGAACGACAGCTGACTCTGCACCTCCCAGGTCTCAAAGCAAGACACCATCTAGCTTCATTGCCGGCCGCTTCTTCCTCGGTGCCATTGAGGCCGGACTATTCCCTGGTGCATTCTTCCTGGTACGATAACCAGTTACATACCTCGCCATTCGGAAAAAGCTAACAGTGGTGTCACAGCTCACATGCTGGTACAAGAAGAGCGAAGTCGGCAAGCGAACCTGCATCTTCTACACCTCGGGTTGCGTGTAAGTGCCACCAATCCTCCCACCCTTCTTCCTGTACTGATACCGATTTAGGGCCCCCGCATTGGGCGGCATCATGGCCGGTGCCGTCATTTCACAACTCGACGGCGCTCGCGGCATCCCAGGCTGGCGCTGGCTTCTCCTGATCGAGGGTCTCGTCACCATCGCCGCCGGTTTCGGCCTCTACTTCATCCTTCCAGACTGGCCACATAGCGCCCGCATGCTCACCCGCGAGCAGCGTATCCTCGCCCACGTCCGCATGATGCACGACCGCAACGAGACCGCCCCCGAGCCCGAGGAGACAACCGTGTCGCCGTTCCAGGCTCTCGCTTCCGTCCTCAAAGACATGCGCACCTGGTTCTTCCTCGTCATGTACATGGCCAACCTGGTGGCTCTCACCATCACCTACTTCATCCCGACCATGCTCAGGGGCCTTGGATACACCTCCGTCTCTGCGCAGTGGATGACAGTCCCCATCTGGTCGTGCGGCGCCGTGTTCCAGCTCGTCTGGTCATGGACGTCAGACAAGTCGGGAGACAGGCAGTGGCACAACTGCAGCCTACTCGGCGTGGCTGGAGTGGCCTCCCTGATCTGCATCGTTGTGCAGAACAACGCGGTCAAATACGCCATGATGTGCCTCCTTGTCGGAGGTATGTACACGGCGGTGCCGCTCATCCTCAACTGGGTCAGCGAGACGATGCCCCGCCCGGAGCGCAAGCGGTCCATTGCCATCGCCTTTGTCAACTCGTTCGGTCACGTCTCCTTCATCTACGGCTCCTATCTCTGGCCAAGTGCCGAGGGTCCCCGTAACCTCAAGGGCTTTACTGCTACTACTGTGTGCTTGTTCCTGGGCGCGATCATCGCGGCCCTTCTGCCAGTCATGTTCAGGTACCTTCCCAACAACGACCCGAACGAGTGGCGCGCCCAGAGCATCGAGGGGGTTGTTGACCCGGAGGATGTCAAGGCCGTCGTGGAGGCAAACAAGGCAGAGAAATCTTAGATTGAAGATGGCGTAGAATCGGATGCTTCCATGGTCCAGACGGGAGATGTTATGGGTCGGGAACTTGGATTCGATGACCCCGAGGCGCTTTTTTCAGTATCATGGCCGAGGATGGTGGAGTCCGCAGCGTGGACGGGATTATATGGCTGTGTCTATATTTGTGTTGAGGCGAGCGATCTGTTGTGGTGTGACAATGGATTTGATGACGACGTGTTAGTCCAGTGTCGGCTCTGAGGGTCTCTGCAATATCTGATGCAGGTAATGCGGGGGTGATCTGGAGAAGCGTCTCAAGAGGGTTAAAGGGGAGGGTGTTGGGGATGTGGCATGGCGTAGGGCTAGAGACCTGGCCAGGTGGTGTACCTGAGCTCCCCTCGTGCAAGTTGTCGATCCGCAACTTAGTGCATCATACGCGAATTGCTGCTGGGCGATGCCAGAGTCCTCGTTCGACCTGAACCTTAGCAATCTCGGTAGTTCTCACCTCACAAGTAACATGATGGAAGTAATTGTTGACAGAGTTGGGTATATTGGGGCCGTCAAACGGCTTGCTCTGCTAAAGCTAGGTAATTCACGCTCGCTGTATCGAAACACCAGCACCAGAGTGCTTTTTTTAGACATCCTCCGCATCCTTCTTGGTCTCCTTGATGCCCAGAGCCTTGTTCATGAGCTCATCAGGGTCACCGGCACCGGCATCGAGCACCTCGAGGTTGCCGTTCTCGTCCTTCTTGCCAGTGCGGTAGCCCGAGTGCGAGCCAAACACCCACCAGGAGTAGCAGGTCATGGCGCCAGCAACAACGAGGAAAGCAAAGACGGTCCAGTTGCCCATGGAGTACATGGGACCGGTGTTGCTGGGGAACAGGAAAGGAGCGGTGATGCCGCCCGTGTTGGCGAAAGCGACCATGCCACCAGTGGCCAGAGCGGTAGCGACGGAGCCCTGAACGGTGGCGGTGCGGTGGGCGACGAAGGGCAGGACGGCGGCGTTGGTGCAGGCGATGAGGCAGACGGCGAAGTAGCGAACACCCCAGTGGCGGACAACGGCAAGGAGGAGGTAGCCGGTGGCGACGAAGGCCGAGGCGGCGATGATGTGCCTTGAGCGCTCCTTGGTGCGATCGCTGTGCCAGCAGTTGGAGATGATGACAATCATGGCGACAACGTTGGGAGGAACGGTGAGCAGCTGGGCCGAGTAGCCCTTGAAGCCGAGGGAGGAGACGATGGTCGGGGCAAAGTAGCCGAAAGCGTTGAGCGAGTTGGTGAAGAGGAAGTACTGGGCAGCAAAGAACCAGAACATGGGGCTGAAGATTGTCTCCTTGGCAATCTTGGTGTCCCAGTGCTTGTCGGTCATGGAGGGAGCGTAGGGGCCGAGACGCTTGACGGCGAAAGCGCGCTCCTCGGGGGTGAGCCAGGCCGAGGTCTGGGGGTAGTTGGGCATGTAGAACCACACGAGGAGGCCGACAATGACCGAGGGGATACCCTCGAGGATGAAGAGCCACTGCCAGCCGGAGAGGTTGGCCTTGCCGTTGAGGAAGCCGATGGCGGCGGCGAGGAGGCCGGAGAAGGCACCGGCGACAGCGGTGGAGGTGGCGAAGATGGCCATGCGGGTGGCGCGCTCTTCGGGCTTGTACCAGAAGCAGAGGTACATAAGGATACCGGGGAAGAAACCGGCCTCTGCGATGCCGAGGAAGATGCGGACGGCGAGGAGACCGCCGTAGGTGGTGACGGCAGCGGTGCAGATGGTCACGATGCCCCAGGAGACCTGCAGGTGTTAGTCACGAAAATTCGAGAAGATTGCGGGGGCGGGGTAAACATACCATGATCCTGGAGATCCAGCGGGAGGGGGAGAAGTACTTGAGCAGGATGTTGCTGGGGAACTCGCAAAGGACGTAGGGGACGAAGAAGAGGGCGACGACGACATTGTAGCGCTGGCCGGTGAGGTTGAGCTGGGTGACAATGTTGCGCTCGGGGGTGTCGTTGTTGAGGGTCCTGGCATTGCCCAGGTTGACACGATCAAGGTAGTCTGGGTGAAATGTTAGCGACCTCGGTCGGGAGATCAGGGGAAAGAGGCTGGCGTACTCAGAAGGTAGCAGACGCAGATCCAGGGGAGGATGCGAAGGTCCTGCTTGCGAACGATGCGGCGCTCCATCTCCTTGTCGGCCAAATCGACCGTCTCCAGGCCAGGCACGTCCAGGGACGGCGGCTGCGACAGGAGGCTCTTCCAACCCATGGTGACGGTGGTCGGTGGATACTGGACTTGGTGATGTGGGCGGGTTGCTGGGTCCTGTTGTGGATGTCGAAGGGCGAGTCGGGTGTTCAAGATCGATCAAACGACTTGGACAGTTTTGCGACGTGCGAGAGAGAATGGAAGGACTGCTCTGCTGCTGCTTCTTCTGCCGCTTCTCCGAAAGACGAAAGAGCAGCTCCCTGGGGGTTTATACTGCCCTTCTCCTCCTCAGCTTGGCCCCGAAGACGGACTCGCGGCTATCTCTCGGCTTCGCGCTCCCGTTCGACCTGCGTTATCTCACATGCTCCTGTCTCAGGAACTGTCAAATCCAACAGTGAGCGCAACTGCTTCCCCCCAAAGATAGAGGCCAACCAGAACAGGATGTCCCCAGGTCCATCGAGCCATGCCGCCGCCGGCCACCCCTCCTCGCGTGGACAGGTGGACCGTCCTGTTCGCCGGCGGTCGCGCGGCGCCATGGACAGGGAGGCGAACGGCGGAAGTGTCAGGAACAGGGGCGCAGAATAGGTGAGTATCGTGACTTGGTGTGGTTACTCACTGACTTCTGATAGCGTCCTACCCTCCGCGCCCCGGCAGGTGGATGATCCAGCCCAGCGGCAGTTCAAGTTTGTATGCCCTGGAAACGTGTCAAGCCGCGCCAAGGGCTGAATAGAAGCATCATGATTGGCCGTGTCATCGCCAGTGGCAGAGATAAGCACTGGATGATCGGGGAGAAAAAGCTGGCGCCACCGGGTATGGCGGCGGGTGTCGGGCGGAGTCATGGGCGCGCCGGCGGGCGACTTAGGCCAGGTCTTGCTCGACTATGACTGGTCCCTAGGCGGCGGGCAAGCGGGCTTCCCCCCTCGGAGACACAGCGTTCGTGTGCCGGGGTCGGGGGCATGCGAGTCATGAGCTAGATATCGAGGACGGCGTCTGTTTGGCTGACAGCGGCGGATGAATGAAGGAATTTATTCAACGGTGGGGCGCATGGCAGATGGGAGCCCCGACAACGGGGTCTCCGGGTGGACGTGCGGGCGCGGAGGCATGTCGACGTCGATGGGTGGTGTGGGTGGCAGAGGGAAGTCCGAGACGGGGGGGCATTCAGGCCTCATGGATGACGACGGCTGAGGCCATGAGCGTGCAAGGAAGAGGCCATCGCCAGCTGCGTAATGTCTGACGGAGCAGGCATGCCCTGGAGGAGGGAGATATCGTATCGACCCAAACTCTTGGTGTCCGCGCCGGCTTTTTCTCGTCCCATCTCTGTTGCACGGCCCGCCGCCGGCGCCCATCCTTGAGGCTTTTCGGATTTTTCTTTATGCGCCCGACGGCATGGAGATTGGGGGTTTGCCGTCTGGCCGTGCTGCTCTGGTCGAGGTTTTCCGATTCTGCTCTTGTTGGGGGACATGCCTGCCGGCCGCCGGTCGATTCTGGTTGCAATGGTTCGAGTCAGGGGCGTTCGAGTCAGGCCCATACAGACACGACATGAGAGGGCGATCCTAGGGCCGGCGGCCTGGAGTTGTCCCGGCCATTCGGGCACAACGTCGTTATCTCGGTCCCTGCTTCTAGGCATTGAAGCTCATCCGAGTCCGAGTGGGTGAAGCATGGGGTAGATGCACTGGTGGATGTCAGTCTGGCAATTGTCGGATCATCTCCGACTCCAATTGTCCTACCAGATATCTTACCATTGTCATTCTCGTTTGTGGTGTCGACTTTCATGAAAACTCTGTCGAAATTCTGTCGACCTCGGATATCCCGGACTGACAATGTCGCGATGGTTAGGGTGGTGTTGTGCCCCGTGGGGACTGGACCCTGGAGAGACGCCTCAGCTGGCCCTGGGGATAATCAGCAACCAAAGTCCCCTCTTCCTCCTGCATGTCAAATTGGACGACACTGTCTGTCCCACAGAGATAACCTCAGTATCATGCACCCCGGGAAGCACCACACTGCCCCTGTCACCTCCCAACAACCAGCAAGTGATCCACAGGGACCGCTCGTCACTCCCTTGCGAACAGGGCTTTACGCGAGGTTCGTTCCTTCGATGTGTCGAGAGAGCCAACGTAAGCTTCGCTATGAAGCGTCATGTTGAGGAACCCTCCTGACATATCATGCCCCTTGCACAGAGGGGCAACGAATGGTGGTTGGCCGTAGGTCAGTACGACGATGACAGATATCTCCAGGGACAAATCACAACGCGGTAGTGAAAGAATTCCCTCCTTCAAAACAAAAAGCTAACCCAAATCGTCCGATTCGGCTGCCACTGCTTTTTTGTATTCCTGGTTGTCCTGACCTCATCACAGGCTCTGCCCATCCTCCCGAGTCCCATCTTGCATCTAGGCATTTGACACCTTGACGCTTCCATCCGCCATGCCAAAGTACGCAGCAACAGGCTTCTGAGCCAGGCCAACCTTGCCCTGAGCGGCAGCCTGGATGCCGTTGACGCCGTGGAACAGGCCAATCTCGACAATGCCGGGAACACGAAGCAGCTCCTCGGCCAGAGCAGCAACACCCCACGAACCATCCGCGCCACGGCCGGTAGACCCCTCGACCTCGCTGCTCAGCAGCAGCGGCGGGAAGGGCGCGTCAATGATCCACATGCCATTGTCCGTGACGACCTCGCCAGCTTTGCCGGGTGTACCAGGGCGAACGCGGGGACCCGTGGAGCCCAGCGCAACAAGGCGGACGAGAACATCGGGCGCAGCGAGGGGCAGGACCTCGATAGGGATCGTCTTCCATTGCGTGCAGAGACGCGGCGAGAGCTTGCGGTAGTCAGCAACGACGACAAACTTGCGCGCCGTGACGGCCACCAGCTTCTCCTGCAGCAGGCAAGCGCCACCACCCTTGATGCAGTTGAGCTCGTCGTCGACCTCATCGGCACCATCGAAGGCCACATCGAGCTGGACGAGGTTGCCGTCGACGATAGGACGTTCGTCGAGGTTGGCGAGACGCAGGCCCGCGTTGCGGATGAGGCCCTTGCTCTGGCTTCCCGTCGGGATGAAGGTCATGTCACCCCAGAAGCTGGCGCCCTTGGCGGCGATGGCGTCGACGACGTGCACGACTGTGCTGCCGGAGCCGATGCCGACGAAGCGGGCTGATGCGGGGAGGTGGTCGGCGACGGCGCGCTCGGCCGCGGCCTTTTTGGCGGCCTCGACGAGGGCGGCGGGGGAGGCAGCGGAAGCCATTGTTCTGGTGGTGAGGGCGAGGAGGAGGCGGGCGGGTGGTGACGAGTGTGGTCTTTGCGGTCTCAATGCTTGTACGAGAGCCGGCCGGAGGAGTTGGAGCATAGGCGAGGGGGTGAGAGGACGTGGAGTGATGGATGTGGTGTGATGAGGGAGCTGTGAGAAGTCTTGAAGCTTGTGATGTCACGGTTGGAGGGGCACCGTGGGAGCTCCACTGACGGGAGTCCGCAATCGGATGAGTCAACCACGCCGATGACTAAGCGGGTATTTGGCACTGATGGCATGGTCAATAGGTGAGGCCATCTCGACCTCTGCCATCACTACAACAACAGGCATACATCATTCATCACCCAGGTTCTCGAAATCATCCGAAACTCGCACAGAATGTCTCTGTCATTCAATCTAATTAACTCGCTCGAATTACGATCAAATTCAGCCTCCCCGACGATGGTATCATTGGTCTAAGCACTCATAAAAATCATCAACCACATCATTCCATCACGATCTCACCACTAACCCGGCGACCCTCTGCAGCTTGCTCTTCACAAAAAGCGCCACTTCTGTGAAAGCCAGATACAGCCCCGTGAAGAGCCAAAATGCGACAACAACCCCCATGCCACCAGCCAGCCGCGCGTCCACGATCCGCGAGGTGATGACCTCCCTCGCCGTCTCGTTGACGCCCACCCATCCATACACGGGCGCGAGCTTGCCAGCCCCTGCGAACAGCGGCGCATGCCGTGCCAAAGCGACTTGAGTGAGCTCCCTCCGCCGTGCTGCGATCGTGTCGGCCATACGCCACGCCACCTGGTTGTTGATCTTGTCCCATGTCGCCTGCAGCGCCATCTCCCTCGCCCCAACAGCCATCGCCTCCCGCGTCGCTCTGTCGGCCGCCAGAGCCATTACCCGTCCAACGAATGAGTCAAGATCATCCGGTGCAACGAGGTGACCGCACCGACCCTCCTCGATAATGTCGCTCGGGCCTCCCTCGTCGCGCGCGACGACAGGAACGCCGCTTGCCATGCTCTCCAACACCACCAAGCCAAACGTCTCCGTCACCGAGCAGTGAAGAAAGATGTCGCCCGACGCATATGCCGCAGCCAGGTCTTCGCCCGTCTTGAACCCCGCAAAGGTGACCTTGCCCTCGGCGCGCAACGGGTCGAACATGGCGTGCACCTCACGCTCGACGTCCGCATTCCGGTTGCCGCCAACAACGTAAAGCTTGAATGCGAGCCCGCGGCGATCAAGTTCCCTCGCCGCCTTGGCCAGAAAATCGAACCCCTTCTCGCCCGCGACGCGCGACACGCAGATGAGGATGATCTCTCCATTCGGCGCAATCTGCCGCCTCAGCTTCTCAGACCTCTTCTCAGGGCGGAACATCTCCGTGTTGACGCCTCGACGGAGCGTCTCCATCTTGGCGACCTGCACACCCTGTGCCTCGAGGTAGCGGCGCACGAAACGTGAGGGGTAGAATATCGTCTTGACGCTCTCGTGGCGGAACAGGTAGCTCTGGACCATGGCGAAGGCGAAGACGGCCAGGGAGCTGAACGGGTGCGGGAAGAGGATGGCGCAGTAGCCGGCGAGGTCGGTCTGGAAGTTGCAGATGATGGGGACGCGGCGCTCAGGCGGCTGCTGGCGCACTTGGAGCATGACTTGGAACCCGAGAGAGGCGGGCGAGGCGAGATAGATGAGATCGGGGGCGTTGCCTTCGCCAAAGGTGCGTGCGAAGAGGGCCGAGACCCGGACGGGGTAGACAACGGAGAGCTCGGGGTTGAAAGGGAGAGGGTAGCCGTGAAGGCGAACCTCGACGAAAGAGTCTTGCGGTGAGGTGACGGCGTTGCCCTTGGTTTCCTCGTTGGGGGTGAATGTGTTCTGGTTGGTGTGGTTGAGAGGTGCGACGACAGCGACGATGGCGCCTTGGGCTCGCAGATGGTCGACGAGCATCAGCGTCGTTCGGCTGACACCGTTGACGGGGCCGAAAGATTCGGTGCACAGGAGGATGCGCTTCCCGCGGAGGGAGGCGGGGAACTGTGAGAGGTCGTGGGCCGGGTATTGGGAGCCCTCATGCCGGGGGAGCAGCGGCGTTGTTTCCATGGCGTCTTTCGGGGGTGAGCACAGCTCGGGTATCTGGAGGGGAGGTGGTGGTGATATCAGATCGACCTAGGACAATTTTCGTCCGTGGTGTATCGGCTTTGTCTTGCAAATAAGCATGTTGAAGAAAATAAAATCACGAACAGAAACCAAGCAGTATATCTGCAGGAACACGCAGGGGAGGCGCCTTCATTTTGTTTCCGCGGCGTTACGCCACGCCAACGTCCACCATTCGCGCCCGAGTGACTCGAGCACCACCCCTCCTTTGCATGTCACGACAAACACCCGGGTGACATTTTCCAAGAGGGGCAGTCTGCCTTCCGCAAAGGTAGTCCCGCATGACCAGATACCAAAAGCTTGTCTTGCCTGCACGCCCCCGTGGCTGGCCATCGTGGTGGAATGACGGCACCTCAAAGGACGGTCACTAGTGGGGGCGTGGCAGTTTTGGGATCGACGAAATCGGTACACGCATGTTTTCTGGCTGCGAATCGCTGGACCACATGGGTGCGGCAATGGTGGTGGGCATTTAGGCCGGGGCTCAGCGGGGCTTGGCGGGGGGCACACCTAGACCCTGGACTGGGTTGATATGGATGCAGCTTTGGATTTTTGATACGGATGGAGTGTCTTGATGCTGCGAAGCTGCCAAGACTTTGAGGTGGTGTTTGTTGGTGGCTGTGCTGCGGTCAGGAGGGTTGTGACCTCCCCGATTTGGTGATGGCTTCACCTTAACCCTGGCCAGATCATGGTCACCGAAATGTGAGGCCACCTTGAAGCAACACCCTTCAAAATATCACATGCCATGTATCCAAGATCGACATTCACAACTCATGACTCTTGCATCAGATAGTCATGCAAATTGATGCCTGGTCAAGTAGCATCCCGTGGCGAACGAGGAAAACCCGGCTATCCGCACCCAAGTCACCCGACTCTTCAATCGACCGTCGAGAGATCAAATATCCAGCACGTTCCCTCATCCAGCTCTCTTGTGCAAAGTGCACGCGTGCCGGAAATCCCCGCGCGGCTTTCAACATCCGTGTGCTGCGACGCCGTGTAAGTCGGCGAGGAGCCAATCACAGGGCAGTATTGCACCACACGCTGGACTCCGTGGTTGACAACATCCCGCGTCGACAGTCCCGTGCCACGCACAAAGGACCCTGAAAACGGCCGCCATCGGACCCCTCTAGATCTGTCACGATCGTAAGCGCCGATCGGGGGTTTACAGCTGAGGCGAATGAGGACGCCTCGTGGTTGGGGTGATTGGGTTTGGCCGCGTGGGAAAGACTAAGAGTTGAATGCCGCCGGGGTTGAGTCTGAATCGCGGGGCAGGCAGTCAATGAGATGTTGTTGCGATTGAAGACTATGTTAATATCATGATATTATTATTAGAAAGATGTGGCACGTGAATCACCTGACTTCAACGCGAAACTTTTGGTTGCAGTCAAACTGACGTTGTTCAATATCCATTCCAAAAACAACTTAATTTCGGCCAAAATTTTCGATTCACGGTCCAAATGTTCCTTCCAAGTCTCAGCTACTGATGTTTATCAGAATTATCATTACTTACACTCGATGAGGTCTCGCACTGAGACCTTCTTGCTGCACCACAGACCCAAAAGGCTGGATAGGCGTAGACATCTAATCTCAATCCAAGCATTCGCGCACAACCATGATAGCCGCTGGCTTACCAGGATGGATGATCTCATAATGGATTTGAAATTTCAAATCAGAGATCGCACCTTTCTCTTCAAATTCAAGGCTTACACTCTGACGCAGACGCAAAATCGCGATTGGTGGTGCAGGCCCAAGACACCACACCATCCTCGCATGTCGACAAAATGAATATGAAGACCAGAAACATCGGGAGTTGTATCGGTTCGTGAGCAACCGAGACAAGTACCCTCTTTTGTTATTCCAAACATTCGGTTTCGGTCTACCGGCAGGTTGTTGCTTTTGCCCCCAACCCGGACTCATGTTCAGACATCCTCCTCGGCATTTACTCCAGCCACCGTCCTCTATTCTCCGGCTTCCTGTTAGAACATTTGAGTCCAGATGGAAACGTCTTCACGCCAAAACTCCACTTCGGCATGAACCTCTCTCTCCTCTCCGTCTGTAGGCAGCACCTCAAGAACACATTTCAAAAAATGGACGACCGCGACGGATGAACACACACACGCCGAGGAAGCCTGCTCGGCCTCCCACGGCAGCTCATCCGAAAAGCCCACCTCCCAGGTATCGGCCCAGCGCCAGGTTCCCCTCAGGCGACCGGGCGGTCCAGACATACGAGCCGCCGTAACGGGTTGAAACACCCGCCCACCACTCGCAAGGCCCGTTTCCATCGCAAAAAATCCCCATCGACACGCTCACAGACGGCGGTCCGATGTTAGTGCATCTTCTGCCCGCCTGGAAGCCCTCCGACTCGCGGCCAGGCACGACCGTCCCATCTTGAACGAGATGCAAGGGCCCGGGAGATCCGAAGTGGCGACGAAAGCGAGCCGTCTGCTTGGGGCGAGTCACGGGCGAGCAATCGCGGGAGGGAGAGAGCAATCGCCTTCAGAATCCGATGCGATGCGAGGCTCCCCTCTGCCAACGCGTCGCAGCACGGCGGGCCGAGCAGATTCGTCCAATGTGAGATGTGGAAGGGTTCGTCTCGCCCGTGCGAAGGGGGATCAGGATCAGTGATCCCCGAGTCAAGCTCACAGCAACCACCGATCGAGGGGGACTTGGCCGTCCTCCCAAGCCTCCCCCCTGCGGACTTGCAGTAGAAGTGCCCCTGATCCTCATATGGTGACGCGTGGCAATGGTATCGCGGGGCCGTGGGCGACATGCAGTGATGGAGAGAGAGGGAGCCCTTGCCCGGCTGTTAGGTCAGGAACAGGGTCTTTTTCGTCGTCGTGGCCCACATGCCGCGGCGCAAGGTGGATTGTGAGAGCGTTTGTGATGTGCAGGGGGCCCTGCTGGGCACTGATGCGATCGGTAACAGTAGGACCCGGGGCCGACTTTGCCGGGGGTGCAAGGGAAGGACGGTCAGTCCATCGACGCCAGCGGCCTCAAGTGCCGGCGCACGATGATTGCACACGTGGACTGGAGAGCGCACGGGGGAAGCAGAGCTGGGTATTTCCGTGCAACTCAGCATGCCCATTGACGAAGCTCGCGGTGACACGACGGCGTGCCTTGGGAGGTCCTTGGTTCCTTGGGCCCAGCGTCGAACATGACCGTTGGAGGGTGGTATCGCGTACATTGCTCTGGGCGGGTCATTCCATGGCCCGACGAGGCACGGGCGTCCAAGTTCAAGGACAAGGGAGGGGAGAAAGATAGCGAAAGAGAAGAGAGAAGGAGTCTGGCAGGACGGGTGTCACTGTCTGATGGCCTCCCGCCCTTGGTAATTCATGCGCCCACCCATCGGCCCCCTTCCCCGAGGTGTTGCCCCCCCTGCCCTGGCCGGTGGTGATGGCTTCACTTGACGGCGTGAAGTGGGCCATTTTGCAGTGCAGCCACTTTATCGCAGGCTCCAGTTTCCAGTCTCCAGTCCACGACTCGACCACAGGGTGACTCGATAGCTGGGAAGACGACGGTTCAAGTTGTATGGCCGAGCTTCCCGTGGGCGAGGGCATCATGCGATTGGCGGGTTAGACATGTCAAACCGCGTTTCACGACCAAAAGCGGTCTCCACGTCCGGTCGCACCACTCGTGGCGGCGCAGTCAGGGGAAGGGGAGAGAGGAGAGAGGAAGATGGCTCCAGGGGGTTGTGACACGCCAAGGGCCCATGATCACCCAGGTTTCCCCTCTTTTTCCAGGGCCCCCAGGCTCAGGTTAGCGGTCGCGCGGCCCCTGTACAGCGTCCGTGTGCCCCGGGGGAGGTGCACTCAGCCAGGCTTGGAGGCTTGGGAGACCCAGCTCAGGGGGCTAGTCAACCTGAAGAAAACCTCCCGATCGGCCTGTTTCTGATGCAACGCAGCTGCCTCTGCTCCTGTTCCCTTCTTTTCCTTTGGACTGGTTCCTTTCTTTCGTTCGAAGCCATCATCGACATTCAATTCCATTCTCTTTCGTGATCTCATTTCCTCTCGTTCTTCAATCAGCCGGCCTCTGCTTCATCCGCATCAATCGCTGCCTATTTGCTGCTGCTACCAATTCGCCGCTTACTCCTACCGCGACTCGAACCACTCCACGCTCGCCGCCCAGTCGCAGCGACCTCCTGCAAAAGCTTCGACGTTTCAGACGACCGCCCACATCGCCGCTCAGCCTGCAAGGGGATCCGTCCGTCCGTTCTCGCCCTCCTCGCGAACATCCCACAGCCAGATCAGGGCCGTCTGATCTCACTCACCCTGCCGCGTCGCTTCCAAATTTGTCCCTTGTGCGGGCACCTGGGTCGATTTCCGCAAGGGGCCTGACCACTCACTCGCTCACACCTGCGCCCCCCGTTCGCCTCCCTCCTTCTCTGTCTCCCGTCTGCATTACATCGCCATCCCCGCCCACCCATCAAACCTGTCTCCTCTCCCGTCACCACGACACACAGGTCCCCATCGATACCTCACCCGGCTTATGACGATCGCCTGCGAGCCTTCATAGGCAGAGAGAGAGCAGAGAGGTTCGCTCATCACCAGTCCTGCCCGACGACATCACCACACATCACAGCCATGAGGAAGGAGTCGGCATCCATCATCGCCCTCGCGGCCCTCGGGCTCGCGGAGGAACTCAAGCCCAACGACGTCCCGCTGGCCTGCGCCAACATCTGCGGTCCCATCGTCGAACTATCCGTCATGTGCGACATGGACGGCACCACTTCAGTGCAGGAGCTCAAGAGGAGGAAGCTGGCCCACGTACCCAGGACACTACCGCAAGGCCAGAAAAAGGTTAAGAGACAGGTCGTGCCGCCACAGACATCCGGCCCACGAACGACCCGAAGCATGGGTCAGTTCAAGACGATTCCCTTCAGCAGCACATCAGTACCCGCCGAACCCACGACGCCGCCAAACGTCGCCCAACCCGTCCAAGTCGAGCCCAACATCGCCGACGGCGCCGTAGCCAACCCGCCCATCATCAACCTTCGCCCAACAAACACACCTACCGTCATCAACCCCCTCTTCCCCGACCTTATCGGACCTTCCACCCCAGCACAGCCGTCCGTCGCTCCCACGCCGTCTTTTAGCAGCATTGGCACCACGACTACCAGCGGCGGAGGAGGGGCCAACCTCCCCGTCGGTAACGGCGGAGCCGCCCCTACAAGTGGTTCAGACTTGGTAGACGGACCAGCGGACGGCGATACTGGCAGCGGTGCAGGTGACGGCACAACGGGCGACGTGACGGACGACGTGGGCAGTATCCGCGATGACGCGGGCATGCTGTGGCCTGGACAGAAGCAGAAGCAAGAGGAGGAGAACCGCGAGAGGCTGTGTTTCTGTCAGAACAAGAGCTTCGATGTCGCCCGCGTCGCCGGCCTGTGCGCCAGCTGCATCAACCAGATGGGGGATGACAAGAACCGTGAGTACAACCCACAGCCCGACTGAAGTAGCATCATGCTGACCCTTTTAGCCATCGACTCCATCATCACCATGTGCAACTTCACCGTCGAGGAGTACCAGCCTGCGCTTGATAGTGTCGCTGTTGGTGTCAAGGTCAAGCTACAGTCTGCGGCAGGCGGAAGGCCGACGGTGGGGCTTCTGGCTGTTGGTGTCGCGCTGGGCCTTGTCGGCCTGACAGAGGCATTACTGTAGGAGGGAGGGGAGCGCCGGCGGCTGTATACTGCTGATTTTTCTCACGTGGACATATTTTTGGAGCATCTCGTATCTAGACCAATACCCAAGGAGCATTTTGTTGGACATTGACGGTGTTTGGCATGGGGCGAGGTGAGGTTGCGGTCGCTCTTGGTGATGACGATGGGTGATGACGAGGAGGTCCGGGAGCCGTGTCAATTGATTGTCGCGATGATCGTCGGCACCTGCCTGGGGACATCATCGCGCGGCGACCGAGCAGGAAGTGAATCTCTGTCAGAAGCAGGTGGCATTTCGGAATTCAATTTCACTTCGAGCTGCATCGAAGAACTGCTGCGGATCTACGTGCGACGACGTGGTGCTGTGACGAAAATGGTACAGGTGCTGGACTGGTCAAGTCGAGGTGATGAATGACCACGCGGGCATGCCAGACTGAAAAAAGGTTCGATTTTTTTGATTTCAACGGTTAAGCTGGGACAACGGTTGGCAGGAATTATCGTTAGGTGCAAAATAACCGTTGATCGAGTGTAAACGTTTAGCACTGCTAACCGTTGAAGCTGGACAAGCGTAAGATTTGGTAAGCGTTGAAAAAATAGCGGTCGAGGGACGGTCGAGTCGCTGGCTGAGAGATGGATGGCATGTGGGGCGGGGAAGAGGATGAAGGACTACCAGATTTTCACTAGGATCCCACAGTCTCCCATTAGTGCCTCATCATCTTCATGCCTCAGATCGCCATTCCACAATCACCACCATGACCACCCATCGCAGCGCATTCTCGGTCTTCTGTTTCGACCCTAACTCCCGATTCCATGGTATCACAAGCCAGTCCCAGCAGCCTGGCACACATAAGCCATCATCTCCCGCCCATGCAGGGACCCAATGCGGGAGGTGGACATGTGCTCGTCAGCCACGTCCTAAATCCGACAACTCCGGAGCCACTCATTCCACCAAAGTCCCAAAACATCACCTCCCCCACGCCTTAAAGAGGCTCAAACTGCCCCATTGCTGTGCATCTATCCCGAGTCTCCGGATCAATGACACACCGACGACATGCATCTCATTCTCACCGGTGCCACAGGGCTGGTCGGCTCAGGCGTCCTCGACGCCATGCTCAAGATGAAGGACGTGACCAAAATCTCCATCCTCAGCCGCAGACCAGTCCCCATGGCTGAGCAGGCCAACGACCCTAGGGTGAAGGTCATCATCCACCAGGACTTTAACAAGTATGATTCCGACGTCCTCAGGGAACTGAAGGGTGCCAATGGTGCCGTCTGGGCGCTGGGCATCAGCCAGACCAAGGTCTCCAGCGAGTGAGTCAAGTCCCTTGGTACGCCACTGAAGCTTCGGACTCATACCATCACAGGGAGTTCGTCAAGATCACCAAAGACTACACACTAGCAGGGGCCAAGGCCTTTGCCGACCTAGCCCCCGCAAACGAACCTTTCCGCTTCATCTACGTCTCCGGACTCGGCGCGACACAGACCCCAGGCATGTTCAGCGCCATTTTTGCCCGCGTCAAGGGCGAGACGGAGACCAAGCTCTCAGAAATGCGAGGCGTCAACCCCCGCTTCGCCGCCGAATCTGTACGAGCTGCTGGAGTCGACGCGACAGCCCACACAGCCATCCATCCCTTCATCCCAGACCCGGGAATGCTGTACAAAGTCATGAACGCCACGCTGCTGCCGGTGATGACGACGTTCATGAAAGGCTTACATACGCCGACAGAGCCGCTGGGGCGGTTCTTGACTGAGATGGCCATGGGGAAGCACGAGGCAGATTTGAAGGGTAAGGACGTTGTTACCCTGGATGGGGGCCTGAGGTTGATCGAGAACGGGACGTTTCGACGGATCATGGGTCTGTCTTAGACCCTCCCAGGTGCGTGGAGAGAATAAGAATGTAGGATATGCGGAGGCGGACTCTGGGGCCTTGGGGAAACGATTGCGGCGCTGGCGTCTGGTTCTCATCCATCGAGACTGGTCTGGGGTGGACTGGACTGGGCCCATCGCCACGGGGTGACCGCGGGGGTATTCCCCCAGCTAATGTAGCCATCATACACCTTCGTCCCCGCCTCGTTTTAGCTGAAGCCCACGTGCCCCGCGGAGGACATCCACACGGTCCAGAGCCTTGATGGCCAGCGGGGTCCGAGGAGATGACTGGAGTTTTGCCTTTGGCCGGGGTGTCGTTGAGCTTGGAGCGGCAGTCTTGGCTAGAGAACACGCCATCGATCGAAGCGAGAGGTTTGTGCATGGCGCCAACGGTAGACTTGGGAATGAAGTCTGATAAAGGCTAGGCTGTGCAGCTGTTGAGACCAGGCTGAGGATGAGGAGAGAGGGAGGTGGTTGTGGTGGGGGGACATCCGACGGATACATCAGACGCTCGGCTTTATTCCTCGGGCAATTCTGAGTCGTGGACGGCTACTGATATTGGGCTATTGATGAACTTTGATCACGGCAAGAAAGCAAGCCGAGTTGAGAAGCAGGATTCAAAAACGAGAAAACAGGACCTGGCACAGCTTCAGATCGTCTCTCATGATGTTTGAAATCCAGTGGGCGAGTAAGCTGTGGATCGCATGTCATGTTTTTGCCACCGCCGTCCCATACTCCTGATCCATTATCAACACCACCATCACTCCACCCACCAGCAGCTGGCCGATGAACAGACTAGCATCGGGCCAGAGCGGCAGCACGTCAGTCAACATTCGGTATAGCGTGGGAGAAAAAAGCGTGGCGCGAGAACTGACCCCAGTCCCAATGTCACGAAGTCGGTGTGCGGCTCCAAACCGGCAATCATCCCCTGGGGCCTCACCACCAACCGCCACATGCACCTCGTCTAGGGTCAAGGCTGCATGTGCTGATACGACACGACGTCGCCAAAACGCCCGCTGACGCTGATATATCCCGCAACGCGAACGACGATCCCGGCCGGCACTCTCCCTGCCTAGCTCCATTGCAATCCCACGTCGTCCCGCTCATGACGTGCCGGTTGCGCCGTGATGGTCCATATCACCGACTCATGTCAAGGGCCAGATCGTCGCCTCATCCTTCTCCGCACGGCTCCCCCTCATTTGAGGTGCCTGGTTTGGAGCGGGGATCTCTCCGCGAAAAGCAAGGTCTTGTGACCGCGCATCCCCAGATGGAGTCATGGAGAGAAGAGATGAGACTTGACATTCCCCAAATCTCCCCGCTGTACGGCCGGCGATCCAAGGATGAGGCTGGCCGATGGAGTTCGGGGCCATGCATTCAGCATACTTTTGCGAGACAGACATCACTTCTCGGTAGCGAGAAAGACATCACTTCGTGGGCTAAGACACCTCGCGCACGCCGTCTCCCTCGCGACAACTGGACCAGGAACTCCCGCAGCCCGGCCTGGATCGAACTCCAAGACGCCATACCAAGTCAGTCTTTGCAAAAGCTTTGATCAACAGGGCGACGGCCCGATATGGCTCCCCACCGACCCCCCATCCTCAGTCCACAACCGCATGAAGGCCAGCCTGTGAGCCTCTCTCTGCCCCTGCGGCCCTGGCCCAGCCTCAGGCGGCTTCTCGGCGAGACCACATCCCCCAGCGTGCCGCTACATCTTCTAGCGTCCTTCGACCACCATACCCTTTCAGTGAAAGCGCCGCCCGGCAGTTATCCCTCGAAGCATTCCCATTGGATGCCGCTGCATCGGAGGACCCGAGCGCATCGCCAAGCTCATCACTAGTCCTGTTGGTCACCGGTCCGGCGAGCGCCCCCCCGCAAGCTGGTGCTTGTTCGCTCGCTTGCCCCCCAGGCTTGCCCCCTGGTCGTGCCCCCCAAAGTGACGCCGTCTTAATGAGCGAGGGTTTGCGCGAGCGGTGGTGTTGCTGCTGTGGGCGCCGCTCTACGGGCGCGCGGGCGCGCCGACCCCATCCCATCCCAACGACGGCATGGCTCCCGCAGGTTCTCTGGGTGTGTGATCCCCCCACCTGACTGCCACCCACACAACTGGCACACGCACACCATCGCTTGCCGTGGTTTCCCTCGCCGATTTCCTCCCGCGTTTTGGCTGGCCCCTGGCGCGTGAGGCTGGGCTGTCCTGGCACCCACCCTCTCGTGCCCATGGAGTCCCCGGGCCGGACGAGATGGGGGGATGGATCTCTTGATCGGCCTAGTCTGGTCTTCTCCAGACGGGGTCTGCGACGGCTTAGTGCCAGGGCGAGGCGAGCGAGGTCGAGATTTCTGTCAGGCATGGAGTTACACTGGAGCTTTGCTTAGCTCAAACAGCTCCCATGGGGTTGACCTTGTGGTGACCCGGGGTTGATATAAGATACCCGGGGCTCCCCATGATGGTTATGCCCTTCTCTCCATCTCATCAGCATCCAGCTTCATCCTCCAACATCTAGTGCACCTTCCGAGAAGGCATCAACAGCACATCTTCCTTCTTCAACACATCCTCCTCACATCCTTCACCATGGCTGGCGGTGTTATTCCCACTGCTGCTCCCCAGCTGGCTGGCGGCTACCTCAAGGGTCGCGCCCTCATCTTCCCCCTCTCACTCATCATCTCCCTCTTCTTCCTTTGGGGATTTTCTTACGGCCTCCTCGATGTCCTCAACAAGCACTTCCAGGAAGTCCTCGGCATCTCTCGCCTCGAGTCCACCGGTCTACAGGTCATGTACTTTGGTGGCGGCTACCTCCTCTTCTCTCCCATCGCCGCCGAGGTCCTCAAGCGCCGTGGCTACAAGCAGACCATCCTCATGGGCCTGACCCTCTACTCCCTGGGAGCTATCCTCTTCTGGCCCGTCGCTGCCACCGCTAAGCCCGGCACCGGCAAGGCAAGCGCCGTCTTTGGCGGCTTCTGCGCCTGCACTCTCGTCATCGCCTGCGGTCTCGCCACCCTCGAGACTGCCGCCAACTCGTACGCCGTTGTCATTGGCAAGCCCGAGTCTGCTTCCGCCCGTCTGCAGTTCTGCCAGTCCTGGAACGGTGTCGCCTCCTTCATCGGTCCCCTGATCGCCTCCAAGTACTTCTTCGAGGGTGAGAACGCCAACAGCCTCAAGAACGTCCAGTTTGTCTACCTCGCCGTCTCCTGCGCCGGTGCCGCCGTCGCAGTCCTCTTCTTCTTCGCCCGCCTGCCCGAGGTCACCGAGGCCGATATCGAGGATGAGGCTCACGCCGCCACCCAGGGCTCCATCTGGAAGCAGTACAACATGTGGGCTGCCTTTGTCGCTCAGCTCTGCTACGTCGGTGCCCAGGTCACCATTGCCACCTTCTTCATCAACTACGCCCACGAGAACGGCGGTTTCTCCACCAGCAAGGCCAGCACCATGCTTTCCTACGCCCTGATTGCCTTCACCGTCGGTCGCTTCTTCGCTACCGCTCTGGCTACTGTCTTCCGCTCCGACTTCATCATGATCATCTACTCGGTCATCGCCATCGCCCTGACTGCCTACGTCTCCGTCGGCCACGGTGCCCCGGCCGTTGGTGTTCTGATCACCATCTTCTTCTTCGAGGCTCCCATGTACCCCACCATCTTCGCCATGGGTACTGAGAACCTCGGCCGCCACACCAGGCGCGCTGCCGGTATCCTCGTCATGGGTGTCTCCGGTGGTGCCATCTTCCCTCCCATCCAGGGCGCCATCGCCGATGCCAAGGGCACCAAGATCAGCTACCTCGTGCCGCTTGTTGGCTTCGTCTACGTTCTCGGCTACGTTACCACCCACTGGCTCCGCACCGGCATGGGCATCATGAGGGTCAAGTCCGTCGACTCGCCTTCCACCGACTTCGTTGACGATGAGAAGAAGGAGGGCTTCGGTGTTGAGGATGAGAAGAGGAACAGCGATGTCCGCGTCCAGCACGTTTAGACATGGGCATGAGCTCAGAGTTGTGTTTCAAGACAAGGCGAGGCGTTTGGTGCTAGAGCGGTTAGATTTCCACTATTGTTAGAGGTGTTGATAGAAGACAATCTCCTTAATCACCCTTCAAGCTGTTCACTGGTGACATGCAATGACATTTGGAGAACCTGATTTTTGAAAAGATGGTATCACTGAGCAAAGATGGTCGCCTCATGAAACTTATACTCGGAGTCTCGTTCCTCGGCCCCGACAGTGGCGACTCGGCTCAGGCTCGGCTCCCCCACCCTGACAGGTCAACCGATGCCTGGCCCAGTCAAACTCAACCAGGAAGTACTTAGAACCTCAAGCTTGATAAGGGCGGACGTCTCGTGGACAAACAATTGGAATGAATGTGCTTTCCTTCCGACGTTTTTGCTCGTCCCAACCCCCCTGGAGACTGAAGCATGGGCCGGCCAGGGGCGAAGAGAGCCGTGCAACCGCCACCCGAAGTTCTTCTGCTGCACGTGCATAGATACCATGATAGCAAAATGTCCCTGAAAGTCGGAAAGATAGTGCTCGCCTACCTTAGCTACCCCGGACTGGGCCGTGTCGAGCTTCGGCAAGAATGGCTGGGCGCGCAGGGGGGTGGTCTTGGTTCAAAGATATGTTATCGCGGCTCTCAGGATCCCTTTCCTGGTGCCCTTCCTGGATGCTACCGTGGTCTATCTAATTCTTCAAGCACCATGACATTTGATACCGGGTCGTTTCCTCTGATAACAATCTTGCTCCATCTAGGGCGGGTACCTGGCGGAGCTTGCTTGCACACAGATAAGGGGGGCATGACTGAAGTTGTCCTCTCATGCCCTGCAGTGATTTTGCATGTCTTGACACGCTGTTGAAGATGTTTCCAGGCAACTGCCAAAGCAAATCGACCTTGATTAAAGCCGAGTGAACATTCATGCCAGGTCCAAAACACCATTCCAACCCCGTGATAGCTTCAAACCATCCCCTTCGGCCACTCAGCCCAACGACATCAGCTGAACATTTCAGACCAAAATTGACCAATCCCGCTGGGGGCGAATGACTCGTATTCGCCAACTTCCCCGCGTTATCTCTCCCGCCAGTCCTGCGGACGCCTTGAACTCGGCGCTGGACGCTTACCAAGACCGGGAAACCCCCAAACCTTCAACCTCCAGGAGGACATCACCCAAAATTCCACGAACATGGACAACTCGGCCCCAAAGACATGTCCTCGTCGACGCGTCGAGATGATTCCGTTTTAACAGAGCTCAGAGACGTCTCTTTGGTTCTTGAGGAATCCACCATCATCCACTTTTCGCCCTTTCGTCCGCTTCAAGCACAAATTTTCACCTTCAAGACCACACTCGACAACACAGCAGCCACCCAGCATGGAGATCTCGCAAGCCTCGGCGCCGTACCAGACTGAATCCAAGAAGGAGAGTCACCATGAGTCGCAAAGCATCAAGCATGGGAATGTCGCTCAGCCGGGCGCTGTCGAGTACCAGCAGCCCAACCTGAAGCGCCGCCTTGCCCAGCGCCATCTTGTACGGGAACCCCACCACATTGCCCCTACAGGGCCCCTTTCTCCGCGGCGGACCCGCATATCCACGTGTGGGATGCTGCAGCTCTTCCTTACTGACCTATGATTCCAGATGATGCTGGTGATCGGTGGAGTCATTGGGCCGGGTTACTTTGTCGGTATGGGCAACGGCCTCTCCAACGGTGGCCCTGCCGGGTTACTGTTTGCTTTCGGAATCATTGGCGCACTTCTCTGGGCTGTCATGCAGTGCTTGGGAGAAATTGGTGCATTGATTCCCGTCTCCGGTTAGTTCCCTGCTGTGCCTTTCGTCCGAGGCTGTCTTCTGACGCTTCCGTTTCCAGGATCCTTCGTTCACTACACGGCCCGATTCATCGACCCGGCGCTCGGCTTCTCTCTATGGTGGAACTACGCTTTCCTTTGGGCTGGCATTCTTATGGCTGAATACAACAACCTCGGCCTCGTCTTGACATACTGGGATTCACCGGTCCCTCGATGGGCTTGGATTCCGATGTTCTGGTACGTGATTGCCTGGGCCCGACTATCTTACTTCGCCGCTGACCTGCGCAGGGCCTTTTTCATGGCATTCCAATTCCTCGGCATCAAGTCCTTCGGAGAGGCCGAGTTCTGGTTGGCACTCATCAAAGTCGTCGCCATTGTAGCTTTGTTCCTCTGCGCCATATTCATCACAACCGGCGTCATTGGCGGGCAAAAGGCCGGCTTCAAGTACTACAGCGACCCCGGCCCATTCGCAGACGGCGTCAAGGGCGTTTTCAAGGTCTTTATGTTCGCTGCTCTTCAGTACAGCGGCTCAGAAATGGTTGGTCTCACAGCTGGCAAGGCTAGCAAACCCTCACGCGACGTTACCAAGGCCGTCAAGAGTGTCATCTGGCGTATCCTCGTCATCTTCATCGGAGGAATTTTCTTCCTGAACCTGACGGTGCCATACAACGACCCAAACCTGCTCGGAGCGACGAGCAAGACTGGCCGCTCGCCCTTCGTCATTGCCTTTACTCGTGTCGGCGCCACAGCCGGAGCGCATGCTATCAACGCCATCATTGTCATCACGATTCTGTCAGCCGTCAACAGCGCCATCTACGCTGGCAGTCGCACTCTTGTCGGTCTGGCTAGTCAGGACCAGGCACCCAAATTCCTTGCCAAGACGAACGGCCGTGGTGTTCCCGTCTACTCGGTTGTCATCATGAATCTTCCGGGTCTTCTCTCCCTCCTGAACTTGTCTTCAGGCGCCGGAGGCTTGTACACTTGGATCGTGTCCATGACCGGCGTTGCTACGTTCATCACCTGTAAGTCCCATCTTCAAAGTCCGGATGAGTCGTCACCAACATCAGTGCTCTTCCAGGGGCCTGCATTTGTGCCTCACAGATTCGCCTTCGCCAGGCTCTCCACCTGCAATGCGTCCCCCTCGACATTCTTCCCTTCCGGGCCAACAAATGGGTGGCTTGGGTGCCCTTCTCACCAACATCTTCTTTCAAGGTTGGACGTCATTCACGCCCTGGAGCGTCACGGCATTTCTGCAGAACTACATCATGGTCGCCGTGTTCATTGTTTTGTCTGCTGGATGAAAGCTTCACCACAAGACATGCTGGGTCGACCCCAAGCTGGCCGACTTGGTGAGCTACAGGCGCGACTTGATTGGAGTAGACAGCAATATCGGTGAACAGAAAGTCGTCCAGGAAGCCAAGTAGGGCTATTTCGCATTCGAAGGCAATTTCAATGGAATCAGGGAGGGGTCCAGGGTATGCGTCGCTGCAACCCGGCACCGCCATCTCTTGTAGAAGGGACGTGGGGAACGCGAGAATGTACTTTTGGTCGAACCTTTCAAACAGAGAGTTCGTCTCTGAATTGACCTCTTGTGTTCCCTCGATCATGGTTGGGGCGCACTTTCGGAGGGGATCGGGTTGTCACTAGCAGTTGAGGTCATCTGGCCGGGACCCCTGTTGGCTGCGGCCCCTTTTCCGTCAGAACCCCTTTTCTCTCCACCATATCAACCATGCCCAGTCGAGCGATACCTGACTGCTCCCACGGCGGCGCAACCTCCTGGTGGATGATGAGACTCTCGGAAAGTAATTCTTGACAATAGGTAAATGAAATCCAATTTGTCCAACATTGAAAGCACAGGTCGTCTTGGTCGTGCACATCCGAGCTGGACGGTTACCCCCATACATCGCCTGCCTCTTGCCCGACAAGCAGCAGTTCTTTGCAACTAATGGAGCCCCGCAGCAAGCCTAGCTTTCACATACGACCATACCCATTGGAAAACTCGGGATCCCGTCCGCTCTCCCATAGATAAGCCAATGAGGGCTGGATTAGTAGTTGGGTCGGTGACGACCAGCGAATACCCGGTGTTGTATGTTTTTATTAGTTTTCGTTTTTGATCCTTTTTGCAATTGTGACGGGCTGTAGATATTGTCGATTGAAGTGATGCCAGGCGGTTGGCGTCATGAATTTTTAATCTTGTCATCCTGATCTTTTGACGCCGTTCCGTTGTGAAGGGGCCGTGGGTATCGTCAACCGAGTTGATGGCGTCGTCCCTGTCCCCAAGTTATTCCACCCAACCGCTGCTTTAATCTTCTCCAATCAGCAGGCATACGGTTGGGCTGAGCCGCTCGGTTGGCGCACTGCCTCATCGTGTCCGTGTCGGAGATGGGCACTAGGAGTCAGCTCCATTTGCCGCAATGGTCGCTCAGGATCACGGACGTTGTGCAGTGCGAGGTTCCAAGACAGTCGGTGATCCTTCTCAGCACTTCTCATCGGCGCATGCATGTGCGCAGTACGGCGCGACTAAGCGGGAACCTCGTACCACCTGACTCCAGACCAGACAGCCTCGTGGGAACGTAGGCTCAGACGCGTGTGCACAAAACAGGGAAGCTGCCGTAAGCTCTCGCGAGTACGAGGGACTGTGTAACTGACAGGTAATACTTCTAAGGATTGACGGTGTCCTTAACAAAAATTGAAACGGCGTGATGGAGGCACGACGCTCAAGTGGTCGGCGATCTGTCTGACCACTGCCTGTCAAGGTGTACCCGGAGTCGAAAAAGGCGAGCCCTTCTCGATTGGACTTCGCGATCCTCTCATGAACGGGATGGAAGTATAAAGTCTGAACAACATATCGTCTGGATTGTATCCGTCCTTGCTTGATCATCACGAACGCACAGTCTCCGGGATCCTGACATCAGCTTATCAGCCTTCATCCACCAGACAACACGATCGAGCATCGTTGGTATGTACCAGTACCATGTCCAAAGTTTCACATCCCGCAACAAGAATTCTTGCCCATAGTACCATTAATCTCACAAGTGCATAGAAACAAAACAGACACCCCGAACCCTCTATTACCATGCGCTTCAGCTACGCTGCCCTATCAGCCGCTCTCGCGGCCACCTGCGCCGCCGACAGCATGACGGTCACGACCGGATGCACTCTTTCTGGTAGCAGCTGCGACAGTAGAGACGGCAGATTCTACACCGACTTTGGCTCCTACAAGGTCAACGCCAGCAAAGGCTGCCGCCGCACCAGCGTGCCGGAGATGGCTGACTTTTGCGTCGACTGGAAGGCGGGCCGCGCCCACTTCCGGTACAACGGCCAGCACAAGCGTTGCCTCATCATGACGGACAAGGTCAACACCATCTGCGCCGATCATTCTCGCTGCCACAAGACGACGTGGGAGGAGAGGCCCTGCGGATGGAGGCGGGACGTTGTGCCTGATGTGGTCGGGTCGGAGGAGGTCGACGGCTCGGCAGTCCTGGCCCAGGCGGCTGCCACTTCGACTGTCAAGGCTGGCGATGATCATGTCGAGCAGGATGAGGAGGTGGAAGCTGAGAAGTGATGGACGGGTTTGAAGCAGCTCTTTCTGTGGGAGGAAGATGGGAAGAAATACGAGACGGAAGGATGACGATGTGCTAGAAAAGGGGGGAGTTAGATTGCTCTATACAAGTAACCATCTAGCCCTCGCGTCTTTGAAACAGCATCCTAATCTCCAGTTGAGCCATGGAATGGTCTTTGCCACACCTACTTCATCATCCCCAGACAACATACCCTGCGGCTACAGCGACGCCACCTATCGAGCATTGGCATAGGTGACCTGCGTTGTTGTGGTCTGCACGATGCCCTGGTCACTCCTCCCGTCATCCCCCGTGCTGCCGCTGGTGTCCAGAGACGGGCGCCCTCCCTCGATACGGGTTCCCGTTCCAAATTGCTCGTCCAGTCTTTCGAGTTCGGAGCGTTTGGCCGACGAGATCCCCCCGATCGTCTGCAGCGGGTATGTCCCGGTCGTGCCAGTGTTGGCTTTCGAGGTTCCCCTGCCGCTGGAGAGCATCCAAGGGGCTACCGTGCGTATGAAGTGGCGGAGCGTCGAGAGACAGGCACACATGATGAGAAGGTTTGCTTCCACACAACTAATTTCAAACACTCCATGTTAGCCTTGTTGAGCATTGGGACAAACCCGGCGCATCTGGGAAAAGACTTACATCCAGACGTGGATTGGGCCGCCTCCCCAAGTCTGATCTACTTCGTCCAGAGCGCTGATCAAAAGGAATAGTCGAACTATAGATGTGACGACAGTCCTACATGTTCGTCGTCCAGTCAGCAATGCCGTGATTCGTGTCGAGATCATGCAACATACGCAGAGCCAATGGCAAACAACGTCAGCAGTCCTATCTTCTTGGACCGTGAAACGTGAAGGCGGACAACCATGGGAACGGGAATCAAAATGATGATGACGTCTGTCACAACGCCCAAAGCCGCGGTCGCCTGGAACATGGCTGGCCTGTCGATGCAGTTTCCTTGATCAGGCGGGAAGGTGATGTCGTAGGCCTTCTGGAATGGGTGGCACGGGAACAGCGAAGCGAAGAAGATGGTTGTGCTGGAGCCCGCGACGACGAACATGGCGATGTACACCGACCATCTGTACCATTTGTTGCTGTGGTTGATGTCGAGGAGGAACAGCAGAATGACGATCTTGGAAAGGCATGTCGGGACGGTGTAGACGATGGAGTTGATGTAGGCACCGAACTGAGAGACGAAGTATTAGAAATTGTCTGGGCAGCATTCGAGCGTAGGGCGAAATTTCCAACTTACGAGGGCAAACTCTTGGAACTTTTCAAAGGGAATTTCCCATCCATGCACTCCCATGAAGCCAACGGCGAAAGAACCTGTCCAGTCAGTCCAGGTATTCTTAGATGTTTTGCCTTGGGACCAAAGAAAGTTCTTGCTGGTGCAGACTTACGGATGGTCAATACTTGTATGGCAATCGAACCTAGCTGTCGAAGCGCAATTGAACCGTGTCAGTAGGTGATACAGGGTGGCATGGAATCTGCTAGTCGAACCCAAGCAATCATTACAATGGCTAGTTGCTGGTTAGCGGCATGTATCAGACGAAATGTTGGGCCTCGGTGTCTCACCATCATCAATACCCAGCTTGTTGCGGATGAAGGCCTTGACGTAGAGCCTCTGTGCCACGAATGCGGCGGCCAGGACCATGCCGACGCTCGCCACGACATAGGTCGTCTTGACCGAGTTTCGCTGAGGGTGGTCGAAGTCGACGACATAGCCATCCGGCGGCGGGATGGCCACCAAAATACCGTTTACAACGGACATGTCGGAACGAACGGGAGCACGGAGTGATCGAGCGAAGTGGCGGCGCAGCAGTCTCCGGAGATTTCCATGTTGCCGGCTTGAGATATACTGTTCAAGGAGAGCTCAGGGGGCCACGCAGTGGCATCTCGGCAATGTCACGGCAGTCGGAGTTCTGCAGCACACATCCTGGCCTATCTGCCCAGCAAGGCTGGGACCAGACCCTGTGACCTTGGTTCGGACCGGCCGATATGGCGGGCCAATCTTCTTCCGCAAGACCGTTGTGTGTGCTTTGACTCTCCCATGAATCGTGCATGCAACCCTCTGTAACATCGCGGCGGGCGGGGGCCATGCGAGCCAGTAAGTGGACGACAAGGCAACGTGAGTATTGGTGCAGTTGGTTAGGGGATGAAGGTGGCCTGTTCCCCGAACATGGGGATATGCCTGTTTATTTAAGCGTAAGGATTTAGCTAGACGCCACCGCGGGGACGATCTTTAGTTGGTTGCGGGAAGGGCCGCCCGGGTCGCTGAATCGTGGACGTGCATCAGTTGAAGGGGCATGGCAGGGGGGCCTGGTTTTGCGGCATCAGATGATGCCTGTCATGAAAGGGGCTCACTGCCAGACGGGGTTTCCACAGGACGGAAAAGCGTTATCCAGCCCGAGACTTGTCTATATACAGCCCGGGATATGTTCAATAGCGCCGGAGACCAGCTCGCCTTACTCGTACGAGAAGGCGTATGCCACCGATAGCCGGACATTACCAGTTGCCTCCTGCATGAACCCCTCTAAGAATGCACCCATTCGCTGCCGATATCCCGTTTCTTCCATGGTCACATAACCATGGACCTGCAGCACGCAGGGAGTAGAAAAGTCCGACAGCTCCCATGTTGCAGCAGGAAGAGTTCTGACTCAAGGACAGACATCCTCGGCTTCACAAGCGTTTTTGCCCTGCCACCCGGACTGGAGTTGAGTTTCAGACAGACAGCTACTATTTCGAGAAGCTTAGTCCTGACTCCTCCCCCTCGTTGGTCTTGCTCAAGATGATCTCCCGTCCTCTGACCTTCGCCGCCCTGGCAGTCATGAACACCATGATCGGATCCGCCAGCTGCGTCAAGAGCCCGGTAAGTAATCATTATCCTCATTCCGGAAAAAAACCAAAAGCCTGCACAGTCCCACCACAGCCTCGAGCTTTGACCTTGGTGGCCATCATTCCGGAGAAAGGGAAGACTAACATGCTTCCCCAGTGTGCTGCCCTGGCAGACGCAGGACTTGGAGACAGACTCCTCACGGTCAACGACGCTGCATACGAAGAACGCGCCAGCACTTGGTGGTCAGCCAGCGCCCGCCTTGAGCCTGCTTGCATCGTGCAGCCCAAGGACACGGAAGAGGTCGCCAAGGTTCTCCGTACCCTCAATGGAACGCCCGTCTCCTTCGCTGTCCGCAGCGGCGGCCACAGCCACTGGGCCGGCGGCAGCAACGTCGACAACGGCGTGACCATCGACCTCGTCCACTTCAAGGGTGCCACCTACGACGCCACCACGAAGCTCGCCTCCGTCTATCCTGCGTCCCGCTGGGCTGACATCTTCGCCATTCTCGAGGGCTATGGTGTCACCGTTCCCGGCGGTCGCGATGGCAACGTTGGTATCGGCGGCTTCCTGACTGGCGGCGGTAACTCGTACTACACAGCCAAGGCCGGCTTCGGCTGCGATAGCATCGTCAACGCCGAGGTTGTGCTCGCCGACGGCACCATCGTCAACGCCAACAAGGACGAGCACCCAGACCTTCTGAAGGCGCTCAAGGGCGGCTGGGCCAACTTTGGCATTGTCACCCGCTTCGATCTCGAGACCTTCCCTGCTGGCCCTGTTTGGGGCGGTATCCGTGCGTCGGACGTGTCGCAGGGCGAGCTCATTGCCGACGCCATGGTCAACTTCACGGCGAACAACCACAAGAACCCTGACTCGGCGTTCCTGATCAACTGGACCTACAACCCCTCCATGTCCACCGATATCCTCCTGGCCCAGGTCATGATGAACACCGCCGGTGTCGAGAGGGCCCCTGCGTTCACCCAGGCCCTGGAAGCGACTGAGCTCTTCAACGACTTCTCCACCCGGACCATGAGCCAGATCGCGGACGCCTACCTCCTCCCCGCGAGCCGCCAGTAAGTACATGTGTCCATTTTGGAAACAATATGAAAGCCAGGCGGATTACTTACATGGACCTTGCTAGCAACGTCTGGTTCACTCTGACCTTCGCCAACGACGTCCGCATCATCAACAAGGGAGCCGAGCTCCACAAGGCCTTCGTCGCCGACCTTCTCAAGGAGATCCCGGCCCTTGACCTCGGCACCCAGAATCTCATCCAGCCCGTGCCCCGCCTGTTCGCCGACCTTGGTGTCGCTCGCGGCGGCAACGTGCTCGGCCTCGACGCCATCGAAGGCGACTCCCTCATGTGGCTGCTCTCTTGCACTGTGAACACCGCCGAGCAGGAGGTGATCCTGCACGAGAAGTCCGCGGCTTTCGCGGCGGAGTTCGCCGCTTTCGCCAAGTCCATCGACGGACTCCGCGACTGGCAGTACATCAACTACGTCGACCCGTCGCAGGACCCTATCCGCAGTTACGGTGAGGCCAACGTCAAATTCCTGAGGGAGGTCTCTGCCAAATACGACCCTACTGGTTTCTTCCAGAAGAAGCAGGCTGGTGGTTTCAAGCTTCCCCAGGCGTAGATAGGGATCATACATGTTATATCATGATTGTATTCTAGATGTCTGTACCGTGGTTCAATGAAAATCACTCACTCCATCGTCCCGGCTACAGAATTGATACATGAGGACATCGTTTCTACTATTACACGTGAATCTTGCAGCGCCATGCTTCATCATTGCCACTCTCCTCACCCTTCTCTTCCATTGCACGGATGATGATTTGTAGAGCACTCCACTGGTCCGGCTGGAAACTCTCCCTGATCTCAGAATACATGTTCGCCCGCCGTCGTTCCATCTTGCCCAACATTCGCTCCAAGGATGTTGATGTCCATTTTTCAATCAAATAGATGTTCCATCTGCCTCGCAAGCCGTCTTTCACATACTTCCCCCAACTGGCGTCCAGCTCACCCGAGGATGTGAATGGCTGCAAGTTGCTGAATCTCTGCCACAAGCGCAAAACCTGCTCGGCTTGCAAGAGGGTGCAATCGAACAGCTCCGGGTCACTGCCGTCGCTGGATTCCTTCATGTTGTCGACGAGGGTTGAGCGCACAAGCATCTTCATCCTGCGACCGGCGTGCTTCATCGGCGCAACGAGCTTGACGACTGGCCAGAGTCCACAAGTCGACTTTCGCTGGCGGATTCGTTTGCCGAGGGAGTTGGATTGGGTGAGACTTGGTCGGAAAACCACATTCTCGGGAATGCCAATGACCCATGGCTCGTCCCAAGTCTCGGTGTAGCCAAGCTTCAACAGGCCGCGGGCATCGGCGTCTGCGGAGAAGTAGACATATCCGCCTCTGGTAGATTCAACGGGCACCCTGATATCTTTCAATATGTTGTGGACGCCATTTGATGGTTGGTCCGCCACCCCTTGATGTGAGCACAGCTCGAGCGGCTCAGAGACGGTCGTGGAGACAGGATCGGCCGGAAGCTCTGGAACTTCTGGACCAACAGTTGCGATGCGGCAGTCTTGCGAAGACTCGGAAGGCCTTGATCTGGCGAGGGATGGGAGTGGAGCCTCGAGCTCAGCGAGCTCGGTTTTCGCGACGGGAAGTTCATTCGGCGGCTTGGAGCTGGGGGCATGTCGACCCGATATGGGAAGAGAAGCTCCCGGTGCCTGTGCCTCGAGCTCGACGATTCTGGGCTGCGAATGGTCGTTGCTGCCGCTTGGTGGCGACGTCGGAAGATTACTCGAGGCCGTAGCCGGGACCGAAATCGAGGTGTGCAATGCGGCTGGATGACCGATACTCCTTGACTTGCTTCTTGGCTTTGGAGCTGACCTCGGCAGAGAAGGCAGGCCGAACATTGTCATCTGGTAGGGCCATATTTCTGGCGTATTGGACGGAACGGGGTTCATTGAGCGGCCTTGGGTACCCAGGAGCGCCCTGGATGTACCTCGTTGTCGGATCGCATCGTGGTTGGGCTTGCCGCCCGACGTCTTCGATTTGTCGGTGCTGCTGAAAAGCTTGCGAGTCTTGCCAAGGAAACCCGGGTCTGTCATCGCGCGGTCGAAGAAAAGGTCAATCAGTGGAGAGGATATTCAAGTTGAGATGAGCGAAGATCGGGTCTGGCAAGATCTGCCGTCGGCGATTCTCCTTCGCACGTGGGCCACCTCCTTTATGTTTTCTCCACCTGCGGCAGCGACATGCACTCCCTCCAGCAGCCAGAAGCCTGGATTTCCCAGAACAGCGCCATCATGATGATTCCTGCGGCTCCTGCATCCAGCTCCTGCAGGCACCCTGCATGTGCGCCGATTGCGACCGCTATGGCGGGCAGCCTTCTGCACGCTCAGCCACAAGAAGCCCCTGATGGATGAATCCGAAACGTTCTGTTGACCATATCGCTGGGCCCATATTCGCCGGCATTCTAAAGGTGTGGCAGGGCGAGCAGGTTGGCGGCCGATTGCCAACTGCTCCCGGGGTATTTGGGTCGGCGTGCTGCAGGGGACTTGACGGCAGGCAAGGCAGGGCACATGCAGCCTCTGTTTCAGGAGAGTTGGTCCTGCATACCAAGAACCAACCGCCAAATGACAGCTGCCAGGGGTAGCAGATGACGGGTGCATTTCCCGGAGATCAGGCTCAAAGGCGGCGGACTTCTATCTTTGGCGCCGGCCAGTTCGTCCGATTCGACAGCATTTACGAGGCCTTCATCATGACGCTTGGTCCACGGCCGCCGTATCGGTGCACAGAGATGACCCAGCGAGTCTGGGACGACAGGTGGGTTTCGGCGGTTGGCCCCCACGACACCCACATGCCACCCCAGAGCGATCTTTCTGGAGCCTTTCCCGACGGACAAGGCGAACTAACCTCGATTACGAGATCCCTGCCTTATCTCAACATCGAACAGATCATGGCAGAGTCTAGCAAGAGTTGGAGGACTAATTGTTACCGGTTCATTTCGTGAGTCATTTCTAGGTGTATCTAAAGTTTCCTCTATTTCCGCCTCTGTCTATCGGTGCCGGCGTCAGGCTAAACAGCGGTGTCCACCAAGGTGTCATTGTTCCAGCTCGCTGCCCACATCTACCAGGGCTGGACACCATCAGCACGAATAACCTTGCCCGCATTGGCATCATGCTCGCCGTCAACAACGCTCCGAATCAGAGCGGCGCCGACTGCCGGGTCCTTGGCTCCCATCTACAAGTCTGTCAGCATTCGATGATTCGATAACAGAACGGAGTTGTACACAACGAACCTTCTTCAGAACCTCGACGCCCACGCCACCAAGGTTGGTTGCGAGAAAGCCGGGTGAGACGGCCCACACCTTGACGCCGTCGTTGAGCAGCGTACGATGCCAATCGCGCATCAGCATGTTCATGCCAGTCTTGGAGCAGCGGTAGCCAAGAACAGGAGGCCCATGGGCCGGGGGCTTGGGCCAGCCCTTCTCCGGGCTGGCGTTCAAACGCTGCTGAAGGGGGTTCTCGAAGAGTTCCGTCTCGGTCAATGTGGAGGTGCCGCTCGCGATGAAGATGATCCTGCCATTGGTAGACTTGAGGAGAAGAGGGGTCGCCAGGGTCGTCAGGATGTGCGTTCCCACCACGTTGGTATCCCAGGTTGCTTTCCAAGCTTCGCGCAGGGTCATCTTGCCCGCCGCCTGGAGGTGCTCATAGTTGGCGCCGCCGTTGTTGATGAGAATGTCGAGGCGACCGAACTTGGAGTCGATGGACCTGATCGCCTCTTCGATGAGAGGATCGGACGTGTAATCGACCTGGACGGTGCTCATACTCGAACGCGTGTTGGGCAACTCGCTCTTGACGGTTGCAATGGCATCTTCACCCTTCTGGGGAGTACGGCAGCCGATGATGATCTCGTAGGCAGTCTCCGAGGAAGCCAGGGCTTTCACGACCTCGAGTCCGAGGCCGGTGTTTCCTGGGAAGCGCTTTAGTCCAATCTTCCAATATATCATGAGATGGTGCTTACCTCCGGTGATGAGCACGATGGTCTTGTCGGTGGCCATTTTGAGTTGATGGGGTGTTAGTGTTTGGGATGTGGGTATTGCTGATGATGATGATGATAATGATGTTGCACTGGCATGAGATCGAGAGAAGGCGAGGGGCTGAACATATTTATAAGTCAAGAAGATGCCTATTCTCGGGTGCCGGAAACCGCAAGGCGGTGATAAAGTTCGACCCCAACTCGGGCCGCGCCAGGCGTGAGTCCAGCCGTATAGCACACGACGACGTCAAACACGGAGTTCGGGGCGGTAAGTCGGCCATTCCCGTTTAGAGAAAGGTCCAGATGAATCAATCCCCACTCGTTAGTGTCATCCGCGCCGTATGACTCGCTTGCATTGATCGACCACTGGACTAGATGCGGGGATAAGCAGGCCCAAAGTCCGGTCTGGCCAGTACAAAGGCAGCACAATGACCTACGGGATTCCGAACTCCGTTCCTCGTCCTCCAAAAATCTCTAAGCGTCATGTCGCCGCGCCGCAGTGAAGAACGAGAGCCCGCCGCCTCAGATTCCGCTCCGGATGCCGCCCCAGTGCATGGACAACCACAGTCCGTGCCGTATGGACAGGCCTGCGCCGGCTGTGCCAAAGCCAAATGCAAATGCAGACGGAGCACTGCATCACCGTCAGCTCCCTGCGAGCGGTGCCAGCGTCTCAAGCGAGCATGCGAACCAGCACAGATGACTCGCAAGCGTGGTGGTGGAGGGCAACGAAATCGTACTGCCCAGATTGAGGAGAAGCTTGAGAGTCTTGTCAACATTCTCATTTCCCAGGGTCAACAGCCAAGGACGATTCCGGTCGGCTTCGGCTCTTCATCAGTGCAGCCGTATGGGTTACCTTCCTCTGTCTGACATCGTTTAGATCGCTGATGTGCTTGTATAGGGATGCTTCGCCTGGAGAGACAAGCACCAGTGCTACGTCTTCGCATGTCCCAGCTTCGGGAACCAACGAGACGGGAAGCTTCGCCGCCGACACATCACAAACTTCTGCCTACGGCATGACAGCTCCGCTGAAGATGTCGGGAACTGCATTGGCTGGTATAGATCAGGCACAAGCTGAGGAAAACCTGCGCTTGTTTCAAATCATGTACCTTCCAGCGTTTCCAGCTGTACACATACCACCGACAACCACGTGAGTCTTCGCCTCGTGATGCCTTTCATCTCCTGCTCCTACAGCTGCTCCAGATAGGTGATGTGAGCTGACACAACTCTTAGTTCATCCGAGTTAGAGTTGCAAAGACCACATCTCTGGCTCGTGATCCAAGCAATCTGTTCCACGCCCTACTCAGCACGAGCAGCCCTGCAAGAGCGAGTCCGGAAAACGCTTGCTGAGCGCGTTGCAGTTCAGTACGAGTGCAATATCGATCTTCTCATGGCGTACATCGTGCTCGCCATGTGGGGGACTCTGACCGGCAGCAGCACAAATGCCTTCTTCGTCAGCGCATCGATGGCTACAACGCTCGCGTATAACCTCAAGCTAGACAGCCATCCTGATCCTGGTCTCACCGGTTTTCAAGCTTTAGCATACGGCTTTCACCCATCTTCGGCGTCTGCAAGATACGGCGACGAGAATCCGGCGCAGAGCAAACGCACAGATGAGGAACGAAGGTCAATTCTGGCTTGCTTCTGCTTGTCTTCGAGGTCAGTCGCTGTCAAGTTACAATCGGCTGGCTTTTCTTCTAGCTGACCAAGGCAAATCTGATATTACAGCATTTATCACAAGCTAGGCACACAGCTGATGCAATGGACGCCGCATATGGAGAACTGTCTGCGCCACGTGGAAGACTTTCCCGCATGCGAAAACGATGAAGTCCTGGTGATACAGACAAAGTGCGCCAGAATACTGGACAGCATTTGTGCTACATCATCTTCTTCCTTTCGGGGCAGCGGCCCGGTAATGTTCCCGTCGATGCATGCTCCTATGGCCAAGGCCTTCAAGGGACACCTCGATGAAGTACAGAGTCGTGTTCGGCCACAGCTGTTGGAGAAAAGTGAGTATCGTCCACCCTCGGGCAATTCCGATTCCTGGCTGACCAACAAAGGACTCGTCAAGTATTGGTTGTTACTCACGAACATCATGATCCTGGACATCGAACTGCAGGGCCCTGTCGACCCAACCTCAAGCGCCGACCTCCTCTTCGGGCGAGCTCAGCTGTTGCAGTCCTGCCTCACGGCCATCAGCCACTTCGTCGAGAACTTCCTATCATTCACGCCCCAAGAGCACGGCGGTCTTCATGTCCATTACTGGCTCAACTTCATCCGCTGTCTGCGGATCGTGTATCGACTGCGCCTAGCAGAAAACTCTGCAGTGAACGGAAGCATCGTCTGGAAGACTGTAGACCTTGCAGACTCGCTTCAACGGGGTGCCAACATCTGGAGAACCGTCCCGGTGGCCATGGGCCTGGGTGTCGATGGCCGAAACACACATACCATGTTCGCGGAGAACCTGCTGCGGATCAAGTCGATATGGGGAGAGGCTCTCGAGCAGGCAGAGACCAGGCGTGCTGGTGATGGAACGTCTCTCGAGATGCGGCCTGACATGTCTCAGCCGGCTTTTCTTGACGATATGGACGCAGCGTTTGACTTTTTTGACGATGCTTGGATGGCGGATGTGTTCCTACCAGCAAGATGACGCTCAGAAACAGCCATTCACACTTAAGCCCAACCTCCCCGGCACCTTGTACACATCCTGACATCTCGCACCGTAATTACAGGTGTCACGGGACAAGCGACAAATCATTCCTGAAATCTTTGAAGATTCAGCAGCAGACATGAAAGCACACAAGTGACCCATATTCCTGATATATATACCCTTCTAGTGGCATTCCATGACCCCTTGAACCCGTGCCTTTATTCTTTGCCTGAAGGTCGCCGTATGACTTCTATCGCCGTCCAGCAGACTACTCAAAAGGTTCTTCCCCATCGGCATCAAGGTTAGCCGCCGGGAAGGAATAGTACCGCATGAAGTTCTCGTCCTCCGTCCGGTAGTTCGGTCTGACGCCGCCCCTGCCTATGATGTGGCACGGGTTTCCATGCGCGATGATCTGGAAGACCACCTCGCGCCCGCCCAGTGCATCGACGAGACTCATCACATCGGGCATGTCCTCCTCGAGAGGTTCCTCGTCCGACGTGTCTTCCACTGATATATTCTCTTTGGGCGTGTCCTCATCAAATACACTTCCCTTATGGTTCCAAACATGGACCTTGGCTTCGGCGATGCGTACGTTGGGGCCTAGGCCAATGAAAGAGCCCTGCTCTGCCGCCTCTGCCAACATTTTCACTTCTCGACGGATGTGCGCTTGCACGTCCCAGATAACACGAAAACTGCGCCTGCTTCCGCTGCAGACTTGAATGGCCGAGTCATACAATGCGCCCATCGTCCAACATTCGGAGCCAAAGCCAACGCTGGCGGGATCCTCGTGGAAGGTTACTCTGTCGAAATCGTCGAAACTCATGTTCCCTCGACATGAAACAGAAAGGTCGCCGACGTATCGATGAGCACGGACTTGCAAATAGTGCCAAAATACAGGCTCGCCCACGGCCGGCTGTCGCGGTAGCATGCGGCGCCAGGATGCCGAAGGGCGCAGGAATGCGGTGCGCAGAGTAATGTGATCAGGGGGGGTGGGTGGTGCCTGCATGGCATCACCATCATTAAGAACGCCCGAGTGGCCGCTGCTGTTGTCCTTCGTGCCGCCAATGTCACTTCCGGGAGTGACCGAGAGTCGTTTTGCTGGGCTACCAATTTTTGGAGCGGCAAAAGGAAGCTTGTCGAAACCACTCATATAGTAGTCCCTGTCGTTGAAGAAGATGCGGAACTCGACGGCCAGTAGAGGGTTGATGCGAGAAGGGGTGCCGGGGGGGCATGTCTTGAAGAAGAGGGCCCGTTGAAGGGGTGGGGACGAGATGATATGGTCCCTCCATTGCTTGCTGACAAGAGAAGCTCTCGTTAACAGCGTGCGAAGTGGAAGTTCGAGGAGGACAAGCTCGAGGAGCTCGGGGGTGCGGAGGACTTTGTCTGTCGATGACATGGTCGGGTTTGCGTGGTATTCTGGGGATGCGGAACACTCTGAGGGGGTCCAGATGGTCATATTTAAGGGGCTGAGCTCCGGCACAGACTATCTATAACTATGGCCTAGGCAGGCAGGCAGACATGCAAATATACGCCCCGAAGGATCGACCTGCAGCACTCCAACCGCTGTAAGGGGGCTGGTGCCTGGCCCACCGACTGACATGCCGTCATAACTGGCTCTCGGTATCCAAAAAGGGCAACGACTTCGTTTCTGAGCAGGGGTACCTTCTGGGAGGTGTGAGAAGGAATCTTCAGATTCTCCAATGTGACTTCAAATCTGTTGACCCAACGATTTCTCCAACAACACACGCTCACCCTGCTTCACCAAGCTACCTACATTACTACACATACACGATGCGCCTGCTCGAGGACGAGCCCCAGTATCTTCAACCCGTCTCACCTTCGCCATATGCTCTTGACATCAAGCTCGTCGTCGGTTCAAGGAATCAGTGAGCGTCATATGCAGCCGCATCATAACATAGGGATTCGATGAGGGGACGGAAAGCTTGTTAACTGATGAGATGAGTAATATTTGGAGAAGAGGAACGTCCTAGAAAGGTACAGCGAAGATACATCAACCCTCCGGTGCGACCAGCTCATCATCTTTCCCCATCTTCGTCAGTTGCCCTGCTGGATTTGGCCGAGAATGGCGAGCTCATCGGTCATGAGTTTCAAGTGCGTCATCTCTCCATTCTGCCAGCGCGCAATGCTGTAGAGCCACACTTCAAAAGTGTTGTTGGTGGCAGGAATGGGAACGGGGGAGATGAAATCGGGAACATTCAAGGCGCCCGTGTGCCGTCCACTCAGCCGTCCAATTGTAGCAGTCCAGTCGCCCGAGCCGATGATCGTGTTCGGGACGATACGAACATCCGAGAAAGTTGACTGCAGCCCCTGGACCTTCGTTATGAACTGGTCGCTGGTCAGTCCGTTGGGAGCATCATCTCGTGATGTGAAGATTGTGATGTTAGACGAGACTCTGAGACTCTCCGGGCTGAGATCACCGCTAAGAAGAGCGAACTCTACTTGCTGATAGGCATCCTTGTTGTTGGCCGATACATCGTCTTCCGGGTTGACCGCAAGCGGCAGAGAGAAAGGGCTCAGAGCGAGCGACTGTGTCCCATCGGTGTCGATTGGCAACGGAAAGAAGCCGAGCTGGCGCTGAAGGGTGATGAGGTCCATCCAAATGTGCTCCCTGACGATTCGGCCATCCTCCCAGTAAGCAGCGGTCAGAAACTCGTAATTGACGCGGCGGTTAGTGGGACCTCTCCATCCGTTTGGTCCTTGGATAGGACCCGTGTTGGTTCCAAGGAGGTCCGAAAGTCCAAATGTCCAGTTTCCTTCGGCAAAAGTAAGCTTGTATGGATGATTGGAGACACGGTTGTCGGGGTATGAAGCGTAGATGTTGGTCATGTCTTGGACGTGCTGCACCATGTTGAACTCTCGATCTCCGGGCATGTACACGATAGTGTCCTCTCGGTGGTTGAATCTTGCGAAATCCATGGCGTTGTAAGCGTCGTCAGTGAGCTGCATCTGGCGCATGTTGGCTTCAGGGGTCCAAGGGCCGGCAGTGTTGTTATCATATGCGCAGGTCCCGATGGATTGGCAAGTTACGGGGGCTGAAGTTGACTCAAAATCAGCTTGAAAACACGGACTCGGATATTTTCTCGAGGTAAGGAGTGGGAAAGCATACCAGGAGTGACACATCCGACGTAACCGTCTTCTGCACGCTTTGGAGGGCAAAAGAATCATGTGCAGCACCCATGTGGATGTAACTTCCGCCAGCACAGGCAGAAGCAATGCTCGTGAGGTGCAATATGAAGCCGAAACGCTTCCAAATTGGAGTGCAGCTGGCCATGGCGACGGGAAAGATGGATAAAACAGGTAAAGATGTTCCGCAGTGTTCCAGGTTGAGTCTGGTGCCAGAGGTCGATGCAATTGTCACGATGATCGGATGGCCGAGGACCTTTAAAGAAGTCATGAATCCATCTTATTTTCTAGCCAGCAGCACTGATGAAGCCTGGATCAATTGACATGAGCTACTTCAGAGGTAAGCTTATGGAAGTACCGCGCGCGTTAGCAGCGCGCGGCCCGGGGTGCTGGGGATGTTGGGGATGATCACGGTCGTCGTATGAAATACGACCTCATGGGGCCCCACATATCCCAAGATTTCAAAGCTGAACACCATGAAGACAACCTTAGACCCGATAATTCCGGGCGGTTTCCTGCTCATTTTTCAATACTGTACCGCAGAATTGCAACCGTTCCCGTCGTCACTCTGGGGTCACCCGCACGCCCAGGCGTCAAGTGACTGGGCGGCAGGTGGATGATTATCAAGCGGCGCGATCACCCAGATCACCTGGCAGGCATCTGTGAGGTAGTGGTAAGTGTTTGACGTATCTCTGCCGGGATAGCGCTGAACTGAAGCCTGACACAGGTCATCATGCAAGATTAATGGTTGAAGACTGCAGCTGGCGCGATGACTTGATCATTGCTGTCAACAGGCCATAACGGACGCGATTCTGGGAAGTTCCAAGCCATGCTTTTGGACGGAGAAAACACCAGCTAATACCACTCTGGTTGCAGAGACTGGGTGATCATCGATACGATGCCATTCCATTGATAATGAATAGTGATGCGGACAGGCACCTGGAGATGCAAGGGCCATTGCAAACGCTCCTACTACGACATGCACATTAACAATCCCAAGATTCCAGAGACCGAGTCTTCACCTTGCTGGGCCTCGTTCAAGAAGATTCGAGGCGTTTTCTAGGTCGATTCATTCTATACTTCACGCTTTGTGAAGAGGAGGTACTGATCGTTGCCCTGGCCCGAATGATCACAGACACTGGTTGCGATCGGAGTCAGACCACATACTCACACGATGTGTTCCTTGCCCTCCAAGTTGATGCGAAAGAGAAGAAAAAAGAGCGTTTCCGAGGCAAGGACATGGACTCTCTGGGAATTGAGCCAGTCGTCGATATCATTAGCCATCTTTCGTTCATCAATTCAGTCGGCCAGGCGTCTTTTCTCCATCCGATCCAGTATCCAGAAAATCTCCGGATCAGGGAATCCCAAATTAGCGACTCCATGCATGCCCTGCGTACAGTCGCCCATACGGAACATTTCCTGCAGGTCGAGTGGATCACCGCTCGGCGAACGAGGAGTATGGCCATCGAAGGAGTCAGCGATGGTGGACATCAGGCACGCCTAACAGCTTTAGGCTTGACTTTGACCGCTGGGTTTTCAATTTGAAGATACTCGAAATAGGTTCAATAGGGCAAGAGGTCAGACAGGCTCACTAGACCGCGGCCGATACTCCGAGCCCGGATGGCAATGTGTGTACGCTGGTTTTGGCGTCGTGCCAAGTACGACCCCTGTCGGCGATGCCAGCAGCTGCGTGAATCTGGGCGTCAGCTCTGCTGGGCTGGACGATCGAGTGGCGATGTGCTGGGAGCCTGCACGAAATCGCACCGCTGCAGCGATCAATAACGGAGACTTCTTCTGCCAGAAAACCACCATCTTTCCAGCAACGTGGCCAGGCCAGACTACGGTCACAGATAAGGCCAGGAGGCATCCTTCGCGGCCCTCACTTTTGCCTCCTTTTCACCCGGCTGTTTTGTCCTGATTAAAATCCCCACAAGGCGTCCGACAACGGTCCGAGTCTGGTCTGGCCCGCCGAGTCGACAGGGTTGTCTCTTTCGGCGAAGACCACCAACACCCACGACCAACAACTTTTCTCCCAACGCCGATGTGACGATGATGACGAGATGACTTTCTTTAGACCCAACGGCTGCGGCGTCACCGGAGTCTAGTGATCGCCAAGGACAGCTAGAGCAGCGCCAACGCGTGGCTGTCATGTCAAACTCCCACGGCGGCAATCTCGCGTGTCGTGTCCGTGGCAGCCCCTGGGCTATTTGTGCCCAGGCCTGACAGCCTTGACCAGCTGTGAGTGGGAATCGTGAAGGTCAATGACTCGTGCTGTCTCCCAACTCCCCAGGCACAGCCCTGTTTGCGGGCATCCAGAACCTGTACTGGGGCGTCGATCACGCACTCTCAGGACCACCTCTCTGCAAACTCGCTCCCTCTGGCCCGTTTCATCGGCCATTTCTTTTCCAAGCGACAGGATCGGACTCGATTCCACGATGGGGCCATCGGCTGGCGGCGTGCCTCCTGCATGAATGTCGACCAGGATCAGTCTTCCACCAGCGGAACGAATCCCATTGCGCACCGCGCCTCTCTCCACACCTCCCTCTCGTCAGGGGACCGACTAACAAAGCCTTTCTCCACGCGGTGGCGGTTTCGTCGAGATGCGAGACCGTTTTGACCCCTGTAATGCGGCTGGACGCCTCCCATAATCCACGTGGAAACGCAACGTTGTTCGGTGCGCCGGATGGGCCAAGGAGCTGAACTAGCACACGCGAGAGGCGAGTCCCATCCCCGTCCTGTCACTGGCATTGGACGACAGGCTCGAACCGGCAGGATGGACGAGATGACGGAGAGGGGCGGAGACCCGGGCCATCGTGTCGGCCGAACCATGCAAATCGGATGATACCCGCATGCATATTTTTGCTTCTTCCTGGGTCCCATCCGTTTCCCACTTGGAGCTTTTCTTCCCAAACAAAGCTTCCGTCTTCCCCCTTCTAGAATTCTCCCCTTCCCTCCGACGAACTTGGCCCGTTTCATCCCGCTTCTCGCCGCGTCCGATGACAATCCTTCTCGGTATCTTCAGCCATTCGTGGTGACATTCATCCCGACAGAACAGAGATATGGACCCGGCACAACTGCAGAACGATGAGACCAGGGGCCCTCTCATCCTGGCCTCGGTGTGGTCCCTGGTACCCGCCGCCTTGATCTTCATGGGGCTGCGTTTCTACTGCAAGCTGAGGGAGGGACGACGACTGTGGTGGGACGACTGGGCTCTCCTCTTCTCCTGGGTACGTTGAGGACACTTCAGTGTTTCCTTGCCCTTCCCTTCTAACATCTCTCAGGTCATGGTTGCAGTAGCCGCGACGCTGGCGTCGGTGGCTGTATCTCTCGGTCTGGGACGACACATGGGGACCATCCCGACGCAAAACGTGAGCAAGATGGCCCCCATCGGCCTCATCATGACAACTCTCATTCAAATCGGCGCCATCTGGAGCAAGATCTCCTTCGCCCTCACCCTACTGCGCATCACCGAAGGCTATATGAGGCTAATCGTCTGGTCGGCCATCGTCTCCATCAACATTTTCATGGGCCTCAGCGCCGTCTTCTCGTGGATCGGCTGCGGTCAAGCCTCGGAGCGCCTCAACATCTCCAATTGCGTCAACGCCGTCGTTGTCCTCGACTATGGCATGTTCGCCGCCATCTTCTCCGGTGTTATGGACATCGTTCTCGCATTGCTGCCGTGGAAACTGCTCTGGAAGCTACAGATGCAGCTCAAGGAGAAGATGGGCGTTGCTCTCGCCATGAGCATGGGTATCTTGTGGGTTTGCCTACCCTTGAGATGATTGACACAACTGACAGGTTTCTCAGTGCAGGAATCACAGGCATCATCAAGGCCAGCAAGCGTCTGAGCTTCTCGGATCCCGATTTCACCTGTAAGTCCTACTTGACCCTGCCATCAGACACCTCTGCTAACCGTCCTAGTCAATGCTGCCGAGTTCCTTGTCTGGGCCGTCGCCGAAATCTCCGTCACCATCATGGCCGCCAGCATCCCGGCACTTCGTGTCCTCGTTCGGGATGCAAAGTCATCCTACCACAAGTCCAAGTCCCGGCCGACAGCGACCGCCGCGTCAGGGGTCTTCACAAACAACCGCACCGTGATATCTGCAGCACGACCACCGCCGCCGGGTAGGAGACATTCGAACGCTCCAAGTGACGGTAGCGAGGAGATGATCATGGGGGAGAGCCATGAAATGAAGATCATGACGACGAAACAGGTCGTTGTTGAGACGTTCCTCCGAGATGCTCTGGACAGTCCAGATGGGCCGTCGAGAACGGAGGTGTCTAATAGAGTATGAGATAGAGAGAAGTAATGATTAATGACTGGCCACCTGGACCGTGAAGGGCTGCTGTCTTTGGAAGCGGTGTCCAATGGATCCGACTGCCACCCTCACCTGACATCACTCGACAATTGGAGCCACCATTGGGTAATCATTCAATTCCATTTGTCCCTTGAACCCAGACCTTAAAACACCATTATCATAGTCTCATCAGCTGTGACGGCGTTTGCCTCACCCCCAAGCGGCCGGCATCAACACATCCGTCCCCTAGCTCCGCTTCGCCACATCCTCAAGAAGGACCTTGGCAGCCAGCTTGCCCAGGTTGTTGGACGCCAGCGGCGAGTCACCCGTCAGGACGTAGCGGTCCTGGTGCGTCTCGCCCGTGATGCCCTTATTCAGGGTCTCGATGCCGAGC
Source organism: Plectosphaerella plurivora (assembly GCA_020726575.1). Taxonomy (NCBI): domain Eukaryota; kingdom Fungi; phylum Ascomycota; class Sordariomycetes; order Glomerellales; family Plectosphaerellaceae; genus Plectosphaerella; species Plectosphaerella plurivora. The sequence goes on from JAGSXJ010000041.1 coordinate 135,081, forward strand.
TTACGCAGGCGGTCACCGACGAGCCACTCCATCTTGCCGGGAATGTAGCCAATGTCAATGTTGGCGCCGTTGTCGAGCGAGTCAGGGAAGACGACAATCTTGTAGCCCTCGTAGATGAACTTGCTGCCCTCGGGCTTGCCAACGTCGGCGGCGAGCATGCTGGCGGGGCCGTGGCAGAGGGTGATGTAGTAGCGCTCGTTCTCGTGCGCCCAGCGAAGGATCTTGCCGACCGTGGCGGACTCGGGGACGCCGTTGAGGACGCCGTGGCCACCGGGGATGAAGACGGCGACGTAGGGCGAGTCCTTGGCGAAGCCGTTGCCCCAGAGCTTGTGCAGGCTCAAGGGGTTGCGGAGCTTGGTCTTGAGCTTCTCGTAAATGCCCTTGACGGCCTCGTCCTCCTTGGGGAACGCCCACATCTCAAACTTGACGGGGTCGCCAGAGACGGTGGCAATGTCAATGTCGAAGCCGGCGGCGTCGAGGTGGACGAGGGGGAGGAGGAACTCGACGGGGTGGTTGCCGGTTGAGAAGAACTTGCCATCGGCCATCTTGAGGTAGCGCTCTTGTGTGCCAATGACGAGGATCTTCCACTTGCCGCCCTTGTAGGCGTTCGGGTAGTCGGCGCCGTCAAAGTCGGTCTTGGGTCCGACGTATTGCGTCAGAGAAAAGGGAGAGGGGAACCAGGCGTCGTCCTCGGCCTGGTCGGCGACGGGAGCGCGGTCGGAATCGTTGGACATGGTGGTGGTGGTTTTGGATGTTGGAGCTTGGGTGTTTCTTGGTGTCTTTGCAGTGATGACGAGGAGACCAGAAGAAGAAAAGAAGCAGTTGAGCCTACTTATACCAACCACTCGCCAGTCCCCCCGCAACCAAGCTCTCCCCTCGAAGCTTCGAGCTCGGTTTGGCCTACCGCGAATCCCATGCGGGATTGGGAATAGCTGTGCATTTCCCTCGTCGGCAATGGTGAACCTTGTCTCAAAATGAGGCACCTAAGAGGTCAGAATTTGTTTTAAATGGGCCTAAATCGGTCTTGCCGTCTCGAGACACCAGAAAAAACTCAGGCCGACGCATCGCGAGTCAGAACTAGCTACCAAAACCATCCGGCCACCCCCGCACCCTAGACGAGAGCTGTACGGCTAACCCGGATAATGACGTAGCTCTGTCGGATACTTAGCGGTGCGTTTAGTTGTTATCTCGTTCCCATGCTATCGCCGATGATGTCGGCGATGATGTCGGCGACCCCAGGCACCCCGCTGCTTGACTCGAGCATCGTCGGCCTCAGCAATTAGGGCGCGAATGCCGAGCAAGACCCTGAAAAGAGCTCAATTCGGCCCCAATTGCTGACGATGCATACGATGGAAACGAAAAGACGCATGAAAAAAAATTAATCATCCGGGGACTCCTCCAACTTTGACACTGGCCACGTGGCATTATTCGTGATCGCTTTCGCAAACCTACAGGCTACATGGCGCCCCCCGGCGGGAAAATATTGAACACATCCAGATCCCAGCTCATGCCGCCCATGGCATCCTCCCAGTCCTCGGAACACGACAATGACGGAAGTGTTCCGTAGTCCACACTCGGAGAAGTCGGCACGCCTACCTCGTCAGCCAGGACCTGGAGCAACCCAAAGCTCATCTCAAGACCAGCCGTCGCTGCTTGAGCGACCGGCACCTCGCACGAAGCCGACGAGTACGATGCCGCCACCCCTGCCTCGGCCAACGCCAGGATCATCTTGAGGAACATCGGCCCCTTGATGTTGGTCTCACCATGGCTGATTCGTCGGAAGGAGAGCTCGACCATTTCCTCCAGCTTTTGCGCCAGGAACATGCGATACTGCTGGCTGCGATGCAATGTCCCGTCGAGGCGCTGTCGGTCGACCTGGACTAGCAGCTCCAAGGCGACAGTCATCATGGCACTTCGCAGCGTGGTCTTGAACAGACCCCCGGCGACGACGAGAAGACGGTCAAAGGTCCCGTCTGGCTCGGGCGAAAGGATGGACATGGCGGCGTCGAGGCTGATTTTGACTGAACCCTCGTACACTGGATTCTCCGGTGCCATTGTCGCGTATGGACAGTGAAGCGCTAGCAGAAAGCGGCGCACGAGAAAGTCGAGGAGGTTCCGCCGAAAGGCCATCATACCGGCGTTGCTTGGCGACTCGTGACGGACGAGGTAGGTGCTACCGTGGCGACATGCGCTGATCATCTCGGAGCTCAGGGACAAGACTTCGTCGTACGGAGGGTCGGCTTTTAGCCCGAACACCTTTTGAAGGATTGTGAGACGGGTTGGCAGCGACTCAAGGAGGACGATCTGAAGAGAAGTGTCGGTGTAGGTCGTCTCCAATGGCTGGGGCTCCACGTGTGTTGTCGACCGATCCAGATCGCTGTCATTGATGTTCGACGGGGGTTCAGTGTCGTATTCGTCAACGGAGATGCGCGGAGGCATGGCCGTGTCGAGCGATGCCTGAGCAACGAGCTCGAGGATTGTCGCCCAGAGTCTTCTGCGGACTTCCGTTTCCAGATATGACAAGTTCGGCAGGTGTTTCGGGTCGCGATGTAGGCCGGCTCTCATGGCTTCGTGGACAAAAGAGCCAGAGGCGACCCAGGAATCGCCGTCATGGGAGGAAAAGACCCCCCTGGCCAAGAAGACGAGACAGTGGATCTGGATCCCACCGAGACTTCTTCGAGCCCCCTTCAAAGGCCCGGCGAGCCAGCTCTCGGCTGACCGAAGCCAGTGATTTGCCAGCCTGTACCAGCGGACGCGAGTTGGCCCGTCGGGATGTGCGAAAATGGACGATCCAAGAGCGACGACGAGAAGGACCCGGAGACGTTGGTCGGGGGAGACGCTTTCCCCTGGCGTCCAGAACCTCTCGTACTCGGACCAGAAAGTGCCTGCATGAAGAACGCGATGCGTTGACTCAAACGCATCAAAGTAGAGCCTGACCATGGTGTTGCAAGTGTCGCGGGGTTGGAGCAGGAGCTCGTCTTCCTCGTAGCCAATCGCGAGACCTGCCTTGATCTCCCTGGAGAGCATCTTGCTCTGTTGGAGGAGCTCACTGAGGCGAGAGATATCGTTGAATGTCTCCGCACCCTGGAAAGAGTGGCCAGTTGCGCAGTTGCTGCGGGATGCTTGTGTCATGTATGTTGCGTTTCCACTTGCTGCGGTGTAACAGGCCAAGATGGGTTCGAACTGTGCTGTCAGATGGATGTCTCAAGCACTTCGAAGAGTGACTTACAGCAGATGCAATGCCTAGTCGGTAAGATGAGACTCGGCCTTTGTCCATGACCACCTTCATGACACCCCTATCAACAAGAGGGGGATGACCGGGGGGTTGAACCGGGGGTGCATGACGTAGGGATTGCTGGACAGGTGCAGCAGTAACGTCTTTCTGAGGGGGTGCACTCGTCGCGGAAGCGTCTTCCGGTATTTCGGTGACAGATGGTACCGCGTTCTCAGAGGTTGATGTGTCCGAACGGTCTGGTCTCGGTGGTCCATGGTACTCGGGGAATTCGCACTTGAGCTTGACCAACGTACAGTGCCCACAGGGGTTCGCCCTGTCGCACCGAATCTTCCGGCGGCGGCACTCAAAACACGACAAGGCAGGTCTCCGCCGGCGGCGAGGGGGTATCTGGTCCATTGCCGAGAAGAAAACCATGCATAAGCCACACGGACAATGAAAGATGAATGTTCGACATGAGCTGGGAGGACGGAGGACGGCGATGGCATGGGGATAGCGGGCAATTAACTCGACGGAAGAGCGCTTATGTCCGTCTGAACCAATCATGTTGTCGTGATATCTCCGTCGACCCGCAGTGAGCACTCGGAGGATTGTTAGCACGGAGCATATTCGCGAGCTGAATCTGCACTGCAGATCTACTGAGCACTAACAGACCGTCCTTATATCCGCCCCCTATTCCATCTCACCATCACGTCGCGAGATGTTCCGCATGTAGATGACGCGGTCGTCGAAAGGTCGCTGCGTTTCTACTGAGTCCGGTATAAAAGGAATTGAATATGCCTGACTCGAGTACTTTGGATAGACATCGAGATATACCATCAGAATCGACAAAAATCATCACTCAATACCATTCGCCCCTGTCCCCCCCCTGAAAGTCACAATGCGCGTCCTCATCAATGGTGCTGGTGTTGCAGGTAACGCCCTTGCCTTCTGGCTTGGAAAACTCGGCCACGATGTGACTGTCGTCGAACGATTTCCCGGCCTACGCGTATCGGGCCTCCAGATCGACCTCCGAGGCCACGGCATCGATGTCATCCGCCGAATGGGCCTCGAAGCCCAGCTCAAGGCCAAGCTCGCTCCGGAGCAGGGCGTTCAGCTCGTCGATTCATCAGGCAAACGCTGGGGTTATTTCCCCGCCAATGCCGAAGCACCAAAGCCAGAACCGAAACAGAAGCAGCGTTTTCAGAACTTCACGTCCGAGTACGAAATTATGAGAGGAGATCTCTGCCAGGTCCTTTACGACGCCGCCAAAGACCATGTCAAGTACATCTTTGGCACTTCAGTCACAGGTTTTAAAGATGGGGAAGACTCTGTCCACGTCAACCTCTCCAACGGAATATCTAACGACTTTGACCTTCTGGTTGGGGCCGACGGACAGGGATCCAGCATCCGGAGCATGATGTTCGAGCCTGAGGTCGCCAAGGCGGCCTATCGCCCCCTGAAGGACATGAACATGGCCTATGTCACCATTCCCAGGGCCATTTCAGAGGGAGATGGATACTTAGCCACGGCTTTTATTGCTCCCGGACGAAGGGGAATGATGACAAGGAGGCACAGACCCGACATGATCCAGGTCTACATGGGCTGCACCAGCAACTCGGAGAGACTCAGGAAGGCCATTTATCCTCCTCGTGGGGAGCGAGGTACGGATCATGAGGTGGTTGGGGAGCAGCTGGAGGCCTGGAAAGAGATCTTCACCGGTGCCGGCTGGCAGACTGAAGAGATCTTCCGCTCCTTGTTGAACGCTCACAACGGCAAAGGGACCTCTGGGGTCACACCGACTGCCCTTGACACTGGGTTCTACACCGAATGCCCCGCCCTGGTGAAGTTGGACTCATGGTCTCGTGGTCGAGTAACCCTGCTCGGTGATGCGGCTTGGTGCCCGACATCCACGACCGGCATGGGCACCACGTCGGCCATTGTTGGGGCGTACGTTCTGGCGGGCGAGATTCAGAAGACCTGCAGGCCCGACTCCCTTGTTTCGCCTGAGAGCTTGGCTGCTGCTCTAGCTGGGTATCAGCGCGTCTTTGGCCCGTTCATGGACTCTGTGCAGCGAGACGTGTCACCTGAGGGGGCAGATCACATGTCCATGTTCCCTTCGTCATCCTGGGGGATTGCGGTCTTCTTGCGCGCCGTGTGGATTTTGTCACTTCTGCAGATCAACATTGGGAGGTGGTTCCTCAGGGAAGAAATCACGGGATGGGATCTTCCTAGCTACGAAGGCCTTTGACCTTCTCGCGTTTGCAGACGAAGTTTGTATGATGGAGACCTAGATAGATGTTCACTTCTCAAACAATAATATGTACCCTCTCACGTACGGTAGTCTCTCGTACTAACACTTCGCGACCGCAAAGTTACCGGCGCCGCAGTAGCCACCGCCATCCGAACGAGTTGCCTTTTCACAGTCGGTGGGGAACTTGGGATCCCTAATGAGCGTCAAGTCAGTTCGGCGCCCCCAGCTCATGCTATGATTGAGGATGTTGAACTTACATCGTGATGTCCAGGAAGCACCACCTCCCCTCACTGATGAAACTGCCATCGCCCTTGGTGGGAATCAACAGGTCCTCGCCTCCCTGCAGCCGGTTAGCTTCAATGCTGAATAGAAAACGACTCGTCTCAACAGCTGGAAAAACGCACTCCATCAAAATAGTAGCAGCATGTCGCCTCGGCGCGGGGCAGGGGGTCATAGTTCTGGCGTTTGTTGGGCGCGGCGCTGGCTGATGTTGCGAGGGAAAGCGCCGAGAGGGCGATGGCGATGAGCTCGTTGGTCTTCATGTTGGTGATTGGAAGGTTGTAGGAGAGATGATGATCTGAGAGAGACTTCGAGGGTGGATTGGCTGCTCATTTATACATGAAAGTAAAAGTTGTATTGATCGGGCTAACACAACACCGACGGCGCAATGGAAAGACAGATGAACTTCAGCTTGGGCCGGCATCCCCCGTCTCTTGGGACCTGAGCAGCCGTTGACACCACGGTATGTTGCAATTATTGCCATCATGACAACCAAAATGGGCTGACCAATGTGATGGGTCAGCATGATGAGGGTGATCTTGCCTTTGGGAGAGCCAGGCTGGGCGCAGGTTGCGACTCATCTGGTTCTTTTCGGTAGGCATTGTCATCTTAGCGTTGGCAGCAATTAATCTGATGAAAGTAGGCGGAGTCTTGGGACCTGGGCACTTTAAATCATGCTTTGCCTTCCCAAAGGGCGAGTGAATGGTGTGTCGGAGCTAACCACGAGCGCCGAACGAATGCTGGGGCGAATGGCGTCGCTGGCTGGCTCCAATGCATATGCGCTCCACCTGACACAGACTTGAGAACGACATTTCATTAATGATCAATCTATCAATCTCGTTCTTCCTGGTGACTCCGCCACCTTTTCCGGGGATGTGATGCAGCTCTCGAGGACACGAGTTGGCGATGTGTCAGGGGCACTGAGTCAACAGAGTCAGGGGCTAGGAAGTCGCACCCTGTGGCCAAATCCGTGTCGACCACGAGTCTTCTAGGCCCTGGGCCCCTCAAATTGGCATTAAAGGACACCTGATAGAGATTTGCTTGTGTTTCTCATACATCGGTGAAAGTAATTCATCGGTATGGTGTTGTCTTGGCCACTGGAACCGGGCGTGTCGGCTTACTCGTTAGGTCACAATTCCCCCGACCATTTGCTATCTCTCCACATACATGTCTATAATGCGAATCTAATGTGACCTCCACGATGAAACCATCTTCAAGTTTACCGAATCCCCCGACTCGAGCGGGTTTTCCTTCTCAAACCGTCTGACCAGCTCCGCATGCCTCTCGCTCCTCGGCGTGACGCGGACGTCAAAAGGTTCTGCATAACCCAGCACACCTTGCCTATACTTTGGTTTGATCTCAATCTCCCGTCCCTCATCGTCAAGCGCCTTGCGAATGTCAAACACCGCCAGCGTGTGGGCGATGGTAGCGAAAAGGTTCGCCTCGGCAAACATTCTACCAGGGCAAGCACGGCGGCCATATCCAAACGCGTCCTGGATGGGATCGGGCTCATTTCTAAGCGGGAGGAAACGAGCAGGCTCGAAGACTTCGGGGTTGGGATAGGACTCAGGGTCGTGGAGGAATGACCAGACTCCGGGGATGATATAGGCTCCTTTGGGAATGCGGTAGCCGTCGTACACAATGTCTTCGTCGGCGAGATGAGGGACTCCGAGGGTTGAGACGGGCCACCATCGGTGGAGCTCCTTGACCAAGGCGTTCAGGTACGGCAGCTGTGGGCGATCCTTGAAGGTTGGCAACCTATCCCCGCCGGTGACGGTATCAAGCTCCGCCTGAGCCTTCCGCTGGACCCCGGGGTAAATGGCCATGGCCATCGTAAATGCCGTCAGACTAATCGCAACAGTGTCGCCCCCGCCGGCGTACAGGCTGACAGCGGTGAAAATGATGTCTCTCTCGTCTTGTGGGCACATCGAGTCGAGTTCCTCGGGATCCTGAAGGTTTCGTCGGATCAGGTTCGAGACGAAGGACGGTCGCTCAGTGCCTTTTGCCATCTGCTCTCGGACGAAGCGGTAGGGCGTGAAGACGGCCGTGTCGACGTCGTGCCTAAGCCTTCGTGCTGCCTTGAGGAAGGGAAGGGGTAGGTTCCTGGGGAGATGGCTCAGAATGGGGAAGATGTCGGGGAGCCATGTCATGGGCGTTGCGGCGACGGTGAAGGCGTTGATCATATTCTCGTTGACGGTCGTCAGGGGATCCTGCTTGGTCGGCTCGACAGTGTAGCCATAGCCAACTGTCAGGATGATAGCAACAATCGCACTACACAGTTGTCAGCTGGTTTCCACTCCAATCACCTCTCATTTGACGAACGTCTTGCAGTGCTGATCCCAGTTCCCAGGATCATTCAGCGCCCTAACCAACAGCCGCCTGGCCTCAGCCGTCTGCGTCCCCTCGAAGCTGGCCGTCGCCGCCGGAGATGCGACCTCCTGATGAAGCATCTTGCGACCGCGACGGAATATGTCGTCATATCCGCGAGGCATGACGAAGCGCCCGAAGCCGACAAAGTCGTTCGCGAAAACCATGTGCGGACGGCCGGACGTCTTAGCCGCGTGCGCGCCCGCGAGAATGTCGTGCGCGGCCTGTCTGCCGTGAAGTAGCACGAGAGTCACGCCCATGGCGCTCACTGAGCTGATGGGTCCGTAGGCATCTTTGTGCTTGAGCCAGTGGTAGAACTCGGGAGCGTCCCCCGGGGGAAAGTCGAGAATGTTGCCGAGGAGGGGAAGGGGTTTCGGACCTGGGGGAAGTGGGAGCTGGTTAGGCGTGCGGGAGCTCTGGCGCCGGTGGACGAGGTACGCGGTCGCGACTCCTGCAGCTACGACAGCCCATGTTAGGGGTGTCATTGTAGGCGACACCGATCCGTCGAGGGGACTGGAGGCGAGGCGTTGTTGCGGTCGCCAAGAATGGCGGGATGGATGTGAAGATATACCTCGTCCACCCCCCAAATTGCCAGCCAAGGTTCCTGGGCGATCGATTGCAGACTCGGCCACTTTTAAGCTTCTTGCAGGTACGCGGATCCTGATCCTTGGACAGTGACCAATGATGGCGGCTGGTTCGGTCATCAAGCTGCAGGATGTGCTGTTGCCTGCAGGCTGACATGACATCGACCAACAGACCAAGCTGGACGGCCACAACATCCCTCGAGATCAATAATATTTTTGACCACTCGCACTTGATCTCTCTCTCACGGAGGATTACTGATTGAGATCATGCTAACTTCATTCGCTGGATCTTGGTCTACTCGTACAGAAGTCGTTCTTGACCCAAGTCATCGGTGTTGAACCCCTGCAAAGCCATGAGGCAGGCAGCCCATCTGCAGTCCGATAAGGGCCCCCCTGGATCACAGGCCGGTGGCCGAGGACCCCGAGGCGACAAGTCTGAACAGGCCCTGGAGCTTCCCCCCTTCGAACCAGGCACGGTCCCGCCTCCATGCATGGATGAGGATATCTCGTCCCACACGAACCACTGGTTCGAGCTCCTCATGGGTCCCCCATCCCGGGAATCCTGTGGTGATGCAGACGAGGTGCGCGCCAACCTGCAGGGCAGCACGGAATGCGAAATCCTCGCCGAGGCCACTGTTCTGCATGTATGTGTCGATGAAGCTCTCCATCAGAACGAGGGCGGCTTCATTTCCTCTATACAACCACAGGGCGTATAGCTCGGCAATCATCTGGCCAAGGTCGAAACTCGGCAGTCCAAACTGCGCAATCTCCCAGTCGACGACGAAGATGGGACCATCTGACTCCGCTTCCAGCGGCTTATCGGGGAGTACGATGCTGTTGATGTTAGTCGTGCTCCGTCGAGGACTCTTTGGAGCGACTCACTTTCCAGTCCAAAAGTCGCCATGTATGATCTGATACCGCGCTTTCTGGTTATCCTTCTCCTTGGCTACGGCGTCCTGAATCTCAACCAACAAATCCTTGCAGTCGCGCAGAACGTCGGGAAACGTATCGACACGGTCGGAAAGCCAGGAAAAGTTGATTAAGTTCTTGACGTATGGCCCAAAGGTATTCTTAGAGACAAGTCGAGCAAAGTCCTCGTCTTGCTGCGATGCGGCCCATTTGTGGAAACTTCTGAGCCAATTGGCGAGGGCAGCGCCAATCTGCGCAGACTTTTCACGCTCGACTGGCGTTGGAGATGCGGCGCAGTGCTTGAGCATGTACTGCTTCAAGTCAATGCTTCCAGGGAGGTACTCCTGGACTTGAATGGTGCTATCGTCGCCCTCGGTCAGGTCAAACAAAGCCGGGGTGCGGACATTGACGTTCGAAGCTCCTGCCGGAGGGGACCCTGATACTGAGTGGCCGGAAAGCAGACGCAATGACTCTGCCTCGATTTTCTGTGCCCGTCAGTGTACGAGCAGGTCTCAGCCCCTCAAAGCTTTCCAGGCGCATTGAGAGGCACACGCATGTACTCACACATCTGGAAAGTGGAAGCTCGAAGTTCTGATTCGAGGCGCTGAAGCCTTGTCCATGCTTGATGAGAACTTCTGATGACCCGTCGTCGAGCGGACTTGCCAGTGTGGCGGCAAAGATCCAATTGGCAGTTCCACCTGCGAGCTTGGTGAGGGTCTGTACCTCGAAGCGAGTGCCCTTAACGGCCTCTCGGACCTTCAGCTCAATCGAGTCGTCCAGAGACATGATAGCAGCGTTGGAAAGCGGATACTGGAGGAATGGAGGATACGATGCTATCGGTCGTCGTGTTGAATGTACTTGTAGAAGGTAGCGTTGATTGGAGATGGCTTCCAGCTGCCGACGTGAGTCATTCGCCGAGCTCAGCTGGCTTGGTGAGGCAACGGCAGAACGGCACCCCGCATCGCTGTTTCCTGGGAATTCTCAGGCCCGTCAGTGAGGTGCTTGGCCAGGGGAGGCACTTATGGGCAGTGTGATTGGAGGCCGAGGGCACTAGAACGAACCTGGAACCGCTGGAACATCCAACTTCAAGCATGCAATGAACTCCAGGACAGATACAGAAATCCAGGGTTGAAAGGATCGAAAGGGGCCAGAAATATAAGCCGATTCAATTACACAGCCAAACCTGTGGAATCAAAGCTCCCTATTTGAACGACTTGGATGTTGATGGTCACCGTCGATGTTGAGTCCAGGGAGCAGCCCCCTGTAAGCTTCGGCTGGGCCCAGTGATCGCCGCAGGGAGGAGCCGCTAGTATCCAGGCACAATTTGCCCTAAAACTGGGTGCTGTAGCGCTAATGGTCCGCCCACCGACAGGCATCTCCGCTGTAAGCTCCTTTCTGGACACGAAGGTCTCAACCTGATTTCCATCTTTAGGATCTGCTCTGAATCCTCAGCTATAAGGACCGTCAGTGAAGCATCACTCATCGATCAAATTAGTGTGTTCTATTTCCTGACACAGAACCCTCTTCCTTCCAGACATAATGCATGCAAACATGGGACTCCCCCAATCGCAGACAACGACTCAGCTCCCCATGAACGAGACAAGCTTACTCATTCACGATGGATGATTGACACCCTCACGATCATTGGCCAGGCTTCATCCTCCTGGGCTGACAGTCCCTCCGAGGCTGACTCTTATTGCTTCTGGTCAGGCGGCTTGGGACAGGGATCTCCCGTGTGATAAACCCCTCTCGCAGCCAGCTTCAACACTTTCACTCACACATCACCAACACCACTGGGCGAGGCGCCAGGGCCCCGTCCAGTCACGACACACCTCCAAGTCATGGACGACACCCACGTCCCCCCCGGGGCCTCCTCCTCGCAAATCTCCGGATTCTACGGCCCCGGCTCCCTCGGTGGATGGTTCTTCATCGTCGGATCAACAATCCTCACCGCTGCTCGCGATGCCATGTCCTCCTCTCCTCCCGACCACAAAGCCTCGACCCTTCTCGTCGCCGAAATGACCGCCGCCCTCTTCTACCCGCTCGTCGCCGCCGGCGACCTCTGCGTCAAACTCGCCAGCCGCACCAGAGACTGGCACACCATTCAGGCCGTGCTCGCCCCGCCGTACGAATGGGTCTTCGCCGGCCTCAAGGACGACAGCCCCTCGACGCATCCCCCGTGGGATACGCCACCCTCTGAGGCGCTCATTTCCGAATGCATGAGTTTGATTCTGCCCCTGACGATCATCCTACTCAGCACTGGGGTGCTAGTCATCATGTACATCATCTGCTTCCTCTTCCCAGGACGGACACGAAAGACATGCCAGCTCATCCTTCTCGGCTTCTTTATCTTCCTCATCCTCGATGCCCTCGTCGCTCTCAACATGGCGATGGCCAGCCCCTTCTGGTTCATGATGATGTGTCTCCAATACCTCTACCTGGGCTTCGCATGCCTCTTCATGGTCCCCCTTTGCACGATCCCCCTCTGCCTTGCCTGTCCAGCCGCTGCTTATTTCTGTTTCATCACTCTCTTTGTCGAGATTCGAAGGGCCCTGCGACGACCATCGAGGTTCGATCTTACGAGGAGAAATTTGAGAAAGGGGATTAGGAAGCTTGCCTTTTGGTTCGCAATGCTGATGGTGGGCTCTGTCGCACTGTCAGGCCCGTTCACCATGGTGGGCATCGTTCTCCCCAGCATTTTCTCTGACATTGGCTTGGCCAACGTGCCGTTCAGCATGGGAGAACTGGATCAGTGGGCGGCATTGTGCAGCGGCGTTATTACTTTTGCATTCTCAGCATACGAAGCGATCCCGTGGAAGGTCCTGATCGTCGCCTATGTGGACGTGTGGCGAAAACTCACGAGCCCTTTATGGGATGATTCAGCTCAAGGTCATGGATATGAGAGGGCGAAGCTGGAGGTTTAGGATTAGAGTGTCTGCATTAGCCCGTTCCCTGCATAGCAAAAGCTGAAAAGAGGCCCTCAAAGTTGTCTGGTCCCAGTGCCGCGAGATCTGTGGCAGAAAGCTGCATGGGCGCTGGCGAGGCCGGGCGTGTCGTAGAGTTCCACAAACCATCAGGCTCCTTACACACCGTGTTGTAGTCCAGGACGGAGAATAGCCTATCGCGGTCCAATGCTTCCATCGGGTCCAAAAGAGTGGCTGGGCTTGTCAACAGTGTGTAGACATGCGCGCGTTTGACAAGGTTGTCAATGACATGACTCTATCCTCCTTGTCAGCATCTTGATGTCCTGGATATCTGATCTGGAAGTGCTCACCATGGAAAGACAGCTAGGCCAGTATCGTGCCAGCTCCGTTAGCATCTCACGGCAGAGCGCCAGACATGATGCCGACTGGTCACGCACGGCCTCGTCTTGCGATGAGGTACCCACTGCGTGGATGCTGGCCGCGATGACGATGCAGTATCCGTAGAATGAAGAGCGCGGGGTGTATCCTGCTGCTGTCGCGTCACGAATGAGATATGCCATTCGTGCAGCATTCTCCCTGGAGCTCTTGAGGGCTCGTGAGAGAAACGTATGTGCTGGTTTGCTGTGGCTCGACATGACCCTCTCGCGAAAAAGTAGAGGCTGAGAGAGGAGGCAGTGGCTCAGGATATTCAGAGCGTGAGCAAACATGAGAGGACCTGCCACAGTTGGGTCGATATTGCCAGCATCATCCGTGCAGTACTGAGCTAGGGCGTCCCCTACGGGCTGTTCAAAGTAGCCCTCGCAGGTCAATATCTCAGAGCAGATGGTGGCGTAATCGGAAGTTTGGTCCCACGGCGCCTGGCGAGGGCGTCCCCCGGGGCCCTGAAGCATGCACTGGGTGCAGCGGCCGACGATCGAGGTCATGGCCACGACCAGAGCCGGAAAGCCGGGATTTTGGTCGCCAGCAAGGCCTCCACTGGCAATGACATCGTCAAGGCGATACCCAGGGGAAGGCAGACCAGCACGCCAAAGCCGTTCTTCGCAGGGCAACGACAAATGGCAACTCGCTTCGAGAACGGCAGGTGGGCGGGCGCGAGCACATGACGCAAGGCGGTCGAGCATGTAGACCGACCAGAAGACGCGTCGACGCTCCTCGGCATCTGTGGGCGTAAGAGAAGCAGCAGCATCCTCCGTCATGAGACAAAGATCCTGCGCCATGCGCACAGCGACGCCAATCTTGACCCATGCCGAGTCGTGACGGTCATGACCAGCTGTAAAGTCATACATGGATAGGATTGTGATAGTCTGCACGGCAGCTAGGTCGGCATCAGCGCGTTCCTGGAAGTAGAGGTAGACGATAGCTTTCCAGGCCATGTTAGCGAAGAGGTTGGACGTGGCCATGGCGCGGTCGCCGAAGAAAGAGTCCGAGGAGAAGCGGAGTGCGTGCGATAGGACTGCGAGGAGGAGGTGGTCTGGGAGGAGGCCGGCGTCGAGACGAGTCCAGAAGGAGGGTTCGTGGAAGAAGGAGTAGGGCTGGTTGTGGGCATGGCGGAAGTAATCGCGAAAGACGGAGCGGAGGACTGGAGGGGGGACGAGGTGGTCGAGTTTCCTGGGCCAGAGTAAGCATATGTCTTCGAGAGTGCTTGGGAGACTTACACGGCCCAATTCACGGGGTGAAAGGGGTCATTGAGGGGGCTGGGGTTGCCCAGTCCTGGGGCATATGTCGGTGGTGGTGAGGCCTGGGTCGCATTCTGCTCGGATGGAGCACTTGCATTAAGAAGTTGTCGTGTGATTTCCGTCAACTGGCCAAGTTGTTGAGAGATAGTATCAAGCCGTGATTCCAGAGCGTCAAGTCTGTCAGATGTCGGAGCGGGTCCGATGACGGCCGGCCCGACGGCTTCGTGGAGACCGTCATCTTCCGGTGGTCGCGGAGCTCGAGCGATTGCAGCGGGATATTCGCAAAGTTCTCCAAGACGTCGGCAGCTACGACATGGATGGCCTCCGGTGCATCTGGACTTCTTTCGCCTTGGCAATGTCAGTTCAGGCCATGATATTCCGAGCCAGATGCCTACCTGCATGCGTGACATGCCCGGTTGATGCGTCGGATAGGCCGGTAATCATCCTGGGTTTGCGTTCCCGTCCTGACCTCCGGGCTCGTGCCGCCGGTGCTGCTTCCGGCCCTGCTGATGGCCATGTCGGTGAATAAGTCTAAGGATGACGGGGAGTTGATGCTGCTGAAGAAGCGTGCTGGAATCTGGGACGGTGGTGGGCCTCTCCGCTTCCCCGCGACGGGCAGGGGTCAAGGGCAGGACTGGTGCTCGAGTCAAGCACTGGCGACAGCTGGAGGGTGCTCGTAAAATTGCCGCTATTGGAATGGTGGGTAACGATCAAGGGTGTGTGGACACGCCGGTCCGGCCGGTCCGGGCCTTCGTGGAGCATGTCTTCCCCCTGCCCGAGGGGCAAGAGGAGCCTGGCACTTGGACGCTGTCTTCGGGTGTAAGGATCTCAGCCGTTTCTCAAGTCAATTGATCATGAGCTGGGGGTTTGAAGCTGAAAGTGGGAAAATGGAATTGGTATGGATCAATTGATGTCGGTCTTGTTGATGAGCTCTACACTTCGAGCGCCATGCCCTCCGCCTCTTCTTCGACGACCCCAGGTCCCACGTCCGGAGTAAACAAATCTCGTCCCACGTTATCCCCCTCTTCAGAAACAGAATCCAGCGTGTCCACGACCGCTTGAATGTCCCCAGTGTCTCTCCATGTTGGAAGCGTCGGATCCAGGTCTCCATCCATCGGCCCCATCCCCTCAACGTCATCAAAGCACACCAAGTCCACATCCAGCAGCCTATCAAGCTCCGTCCAACTCAGCATATCCGTAGGATTCACAACAGAAGCATATCCCGGCCTCTTTTCTGCCCCCCTAGGCTTTGCATCCAGCAGCGCAGTCAAGCTCGGTGGCAGGGCACCGTTGTAGGGGTGATCAGCCCTGCTCAGACTCATGTCTGCCGTCAACACAAGCCGAAGCAGGGCAGCGGGTGATCCTTCTCCAGGGGTCGCCCATTTTCGTGCTAGCTGTCCAACTTGTCGCACCACGACGGCAAACCATTTGACGCCGCCGTACTGAAGACCGACGATGCGCATGGCCTCGGTGAGAACGTCGTGTTGCTTTTGTCGCTTCTCGAGGTGTTCGTCTTTACGGCGGGGGTTGGTGCTGTCATTTTCCTGAAGGCTGCTGCCGTGGAGGAGGAGAGGCAGGACGCTGAAGGCAGAGCTGCGAGATGTCAGTATGATGAATTTTGGGAAACGTGATTTCTGTCTTACGTGGAGATGGGGAGGCAGTGAGCCAGACGCATATCGACAAGCTGTTGCATGCAGTCTGCGAAACCGGAGATGGCGGTTTGCAGCTCCGCGTAGCCTTCAGTCATGTCGCTTCCAGCGGTAGACAAGACGGCGCCTCGAAGCATTTTGTACTGAGAGAGGGAGGCCACGGAAGTGCTAGGGGGTGACGTTAGCCCAGTGACAAGTCAGACACTTGGCCGATACTCACTAGTAGTAAAGCAGAACAGTCCTGCTGAAGAAACGAATCGTGTCGGTCTGCTTCGGCCGAACATCAGAAGGAAATTCCCTCCTCATATCCGTGAACCAGGTCGTCAGTTCCCAGCCCAGCTCCGAAACGCTTGACCTTTCAGCTCTCCCGCTCCGGTCAAGCGCCCACGCATCGCCGTCCTCAGGGTACGGCGTTAGACTCAACAGATCCGTCAAGATGACGCACAGCCTGACAAAACGGACGCAAAGCTGGACCAGAGACTTCTTCGTCTCCACATTGTAGACCCTTGAGCGATGAATCTCATCGGCAAGATCAGCAGCCTCAAGGGTTGGGCTGGTATCAAAGTCGAACGTCTGTCGAGTGATTTGAGTGCACCTTCTGAGACCGAGGGAGATGACGCGATCTCGAATGATGCAACACCACCAGAGTCGTTTGAGCTTGTTCTGGTGGCTTTGGCGACCGCGCGGGGTGGGTTTGCTCATGAGGGACGGGGAGGCGTAGCGATGGGCGCCGGCGTCTTTGGCGTGGCGGATGGCGGTGATAAGCCATGATGTGTTGGGGCGACGACCGCGAGGGTCTTCCGGGGGAAGCCAGAAGGAGAGGAGGAGGGCGGACTGCGCGAGGGTGTAGGGGGATGCTTCGGCGTCAAAGTCGTGGAGAAGCTAGGAGTGTGAGCTGCGTCATTATTCCGGGAGGGGTGGTCACACCTTTGCTCGGCGATAGAGCTCTGACCTGGCCTCGCGCATGGATCCGAGGCCGCAGGCTTGAATGGTGTCAAGGGAAACAAACTGAGAGTGTCCAGTCAGTACGAGGTCATGAGGAGGAAGTGTGAAACCCACGTTGCAGGCGGCAAAAAGCATCGCCTGGAGAAGGAGCAGCGAGATCCCGCTACCAGAGGCTTCGCTCGCATCTTTCCTGGCATAACGCATCCAAAACTCGCCCTCGTGAATCAGAGGCAGCAGGGGGTGGACGTGTCGGAAGTACTGTCTGAGAAACTCTTCGAGGGCATCGCGGGTAGGAACTCGGAGTGTGCACTCGGCCTCGAGGACGTTGACGTCTCTGGCGGAGAGACTGGACATATTGCCGAGGCGAAGGCAGGGGTAGTGGGTGTAAAGGACGTCGGGGGGTTGTTGGCGAAGGGGTCGATGACGGGTGGTGGATGGCGGCGGAGGAGCGGCAGAGCGTGTAGGCTCGGTGTCGTCAACAGACATTTGTGGCTCCTCGGGGACTTCTTCTATGATTTCTGGTGAAAAGTGATCGTCGACGCAAGATTCTGCGTGGGAAAAGGCCTGCCGGAAGGCCTCTTCATCGAAGCCGTCTTCAGGTGATGCCCCATTGTCGCCAGGGAGGAGGTCACTCGGAGTAGCCATGTCTTCATCAGTGGGTTCCGTCGCCGGAGGCGAGTGCATGTGGCCTCCGACATCCACCGGCTCCTTGGTTCGAGATTCGCCAACCTCACTCCTCGCCGTATGACTGCTGTAGGACAAGGTCAGCACCTGATCGGTGGAACCGGGGTATGACAACCTACCTCCTCCGGTTGACTCTTGGCACGACCCGGCAGTCGAGGTTGTCAAGATAACAGATCGCGCAAGGTGAGCCGCGCTGTGACACGTCGCAGCGGACCTTGCGCTTGCGGCAGTGGACACAGGCAACGCCGGCGCGGCGGCGGACGACCCGGGGTGTTGCTGCGGGAGTGTCCATGGTGGGAGCTGGGGCCATAAGTGTAACGGATCAATGCGAAGGACAATCAGGATGGAAAGACGAGAGATCTGGAACCAGATGATATCGCGGGGAAGCCGTTTTCCCCATGGGGAACCTGCTGTATAAGAAGGGGGAGAGGTCCCGGCACCGGAACGGAAGGCCGGACCGGTGCGGGGCGGATGGCTGCATTGTCGGTGTTCGGGGGACTTGTTCAACGCCGGACCGATGGGGGTAATATTCTAGAAGGGGTCTGGTCTTGAAGATAGATTTGTTTCATGGCTGCTCCTGATGGCGCGGTGTCTACACACGATGGGTGGGTGTGAGGAGATGAGCGGTGAGCCATCTGGAAGTTGCTTGCTTCCTGGTCGCGTGTTAGTGAAGTTGTGTATGATACTGCGTAACACTAACAGTTACGCATTCAACACCATATTCCACGTCAATTCGATCTCCGACAACCCAAATTCGAATGTTGCGTCCAAAATCCCATCATCCAGGAACAGAGATGACCGATTCAGAAATGAGTCAAGTGCGACACGTCGACAGCTCATGCTGGTTGCGGAAATGGTCAACACCCGGGAGCATGAAGAATGGCCCAACAACATCAAGTCCAGGCTCAAGTCCAGCCAGCCTCAAGACTGGTCCTCCAAGCCACGAAGCAAGCCATTGTTTGACATCCAAAGGATACCATCATCACAAAGAAGAACTGAAGATTCTCAAAATATCCATCCTCAAATAACCCCATTGTCTCCCTTCCCTGTCATCCCATCTCCCTTGGCACCCATCAATCAATCAGACCAAAGGCCCAAGCTCCTGCATAGCCCAGCCCCAAGCTCCAAAGACAAAGCTCCGTCGGCGCAGCAACCCCTGCAGAATGCCTCCCGGCGGCTATGCTCTCGGCTCGGCAGCCTGGGATTCCCCGCCCAAGCTTCGTCATGAGGTCACGACAGCGCCAGCGACGGCCGATGTCATCTCGCCCGCTCGCCCCGTCAGCTTCTTCTCTTCCTCCTCCCCCTTCATCCTCCAACCCATCTCCATCCCGAGCATCACCATCGAGATGGACGAAAAAGCAGCAACCCATCTCCCACCTCCTCCGCCCCCGGCACCCGCCCTGGGAGCGCGCTCTCTCCGACACCGCGCCGCCCCAGCCGCTCTCGCCACCGCCCTCCTGGCCCTCTGGTCTCTCTCCCCGAATGGCCTCTTCCCCCTTCCGAGCCAGACCCCCGAGACGACTCCCGCCGTTCCTCAGTCCGACAACGTCTGCCTGACTCCGGCATGCGTCCACGCCGCCTCCGAGATCCTCTACAACCTCTCCCCGAACTACAAGAAGCTCGACGCCTGCACCGACTTTGAAGAGCTCGTCTGCGGCGGATGGCGTGACCACCATGATCTTCGCTCTGACCAGGGCGATGCCTTTACCGGCACAATCATGGCTGAGAACTCGCAGATGCTGCTCCGTCACATCCTCGAGGCGCCCTACCCCAAGGAGCTGGCGGAGAAGAGCGGCAATCATGGCGATGACGAGGCCAACTTTGACAAGATGAAGGCTGCCTATGATGCCTGTCTTGACGAGGATGCTGTCAAGAAGGCCGGCATTACTCCTCTCAAGGGTGTTCTCGACAAGATTGCCGCTGCCTTCTCTGCCGAGTCCACCACCGACGGCCTCGCCAACGCGACAATTCTCCTCTCCCAGTACGGCATCCGACCCCTTGTCGCCCCTGGCACCGGCGCCGATGATCGCGACCCCGACACTGTCGTCGTCTCCGTTTCGCCCCCTTGGTCGTTCGGCCTTCCATCCAAGGAACGCTACGAAGACTCCAAGCTCCTCGACAAGTACCGCGGTGTCGCCGTCGACGTCCTCGGCCGCATCTTCCCCGACGCCGACAAGGACCTGTTCTCCAAGGTCATCGACCTCGAAAAGTCCCTCGCTGCCGCATCCCCCAGCACCGAGGAGCGTGAGGATGTCACCAAGAACTACAACCCCATGTCTCTCGACGAGACCATCTCCCTCGCCCCCGATGTCGGTCTCGGCAGCCTCATCCAACACCTTGCCCCCAAGGACTTCACCGTCGACCGCGTCATCGTCAGCTCCCCCGCCTACCTCAAGTCCCTCTCCGTCATCGTCTCCGACGCCGATACTGACGTCCTGCGCACCTACTTTGCCTGGAAGGTCATTCAGTCCTTCGCCTCCTCCATCGAGGCCGATGAGATCAAGCCCTACAAGCAGTTCGTCAACGTCCTCTCCGGCAAGGACCCGGACTCTGCCCCCGAGCGCTGGCGCCGCTGCGTCGCCCACGTCGATGGCGGTCTCGGCTGGCTGCTGAGCCGCTTCTTCGTCGAAAAGGCATTCTCCCAAGAAGCCAAGGAGTTTGGCGATACCATCATCAAGGACATCAAGACCGAGTTTACTCACAAGCTCAAGGCCACCGAGTGGATGGACGACGAGACCACAGACCGTGCCGTCAACAAGGTCCACAACATCATTCAGAAGATCGGCTACCCGACCAGCAGCCCTGACATCACCAACCCCGCCGAGTTGAAGGACTACTACGCCAAGGTCGATGTCTCTTCCACCGACTTTTTTGCCAACGGCCTCGCGGTCCGCGCCTTCGATGTCGCTGCTGAATGGGCCGCCCTCGGTAAGCCCGTCGACCGCGAAGAATGGGGCATGACCGTTCCCACCGTCAACGCCTACTACAACCCTCCTGGCAACGAGATCGTCTTCCCCGCTGGCATCATGCAGTTCCCCGTCTTCGACGTCGCCGCTCCCGCCTACCTCTCCTACGGAGCCTTCGGCGCTGTCGCTGGCCACGAGCTCAGCCACGCCTTTGACTCGACCGGCCGCCACTACGATGAGAACGGCAACCTGACCGACTGGTGGACCGACGCAACCGTCAAGGCCTTCAAGAAGCGCACCGACTGCTTTGTTGATCAGTACAACAAGTTCTCCGTCGAGGGCCCTGACGGCAAGCCTCTGCATGTCAACGGCCGCCTGACCCTGGGCGAGAACATTGCCGATGCTGGCGGCCTGTCGGCTGGTTTCCAGGCGTGGAAGCGTCGCGCTGCGGATAAGCCTAACAAGGACCTGCCGGGTCTGGGCCACTTTACTCAGGAGCAGCTTTTCTTTGTCTCTTATTCGAATTGGTGGTGTGGCAAGTCGAGGAAGGACACGGCTATTGGAAGGATCTACACTGATCCCCATGCGCCCAAGTGGGCGCGTATCCTGGGCACCATGGCCAACAGCCGTGAGTTCAGGGAGTCCTTCAAGTGTGAGAAGAAGGAGCCGACTTGTGAGCTGTGGTAGGGAAACAGACCAAATGTATTTGTAATTTAGTAAGGCCATTAACAGAATGCGTTCAACATTACCCTTGCCGTAAGGGTCGACTGACTGCCTATACCTTAATCTAGTACACGTAAAAGAAGTTCGGGTTGCTCCGATCCGTCCATTCTTCCTCCCGCTCAGCACTCTGATCTCCGGCCACACGGCCCTTGGAGTTGCGTGCCCCGTACAGGAGGCGCAGGGCGATGCTGACGCCGACGGTGGCGCCGCAGACGCAGAAGACGGTGATCTTGGCTGGGATGTAGGTCGGGGCGTCATGGGCCTGGAAGGTCTGGGGCCCGATGATGTTGGCGATGGAGAAGCCGACGGCGACCAGAGCGTTGGTCGTGACCTTCTTAGTGTAGCCCTGGACGTTGGCGCCAACCAGGGCGTAGACCAGGGCGAGGGGCGCAACGATGAAGTTGATAAGGTAGATGCCGGCGAGGGAGCCGGCCTGCGAGGAGGAGTAGAACGACATAAGGCCGGCGCCGATGAGGGTCGGTACGGCTAGGAGGCACAGGGCGAGCCAGCGGGGGAACTGGTAGAGGATGGCAAAGGTACTGAGCAGGGTGGCGAAGACAGAGACGACGCCCGAGGGGATGTTGAGAAGGGCAGTCTGCTTGGGGGTGTAGCCGAAGCCGCGGATGAGGGTGGCGGAGAAGGTGGTGATGATACCCGAGGGGATGACGATGAGGATGGTGTTGAGGAAGAGCAGCCAGACCTGGAGGTCCTTGAGGGCGTCCCAGATGCCCGAGGCGCGGAACACCTTGTCACCGTTGCCGGCGTGGTCGGCGGCAAGGGCGTCATGGAGGGTGGCCTTTTCATCCTCGTCGAGGAAGCGGGCGGCGTCGATGCTCGGGGCCATCCAGAACGTGACGAGGCAGCCAATGCACAGGTTGAAGGCGCCGACGGCGACGAACATGATGCGCCAGCTCTCGAAGCCGCCGGTAAGGGGACCGGGGCCGTGCTGGGCGGCGAAGGAGATGAGTCCGCCGATAGACTGGCCGAGACCGAGGCCGCAGTACCAGATGCCGGTTCGGGGCGTGGCCTGTCGGCGAGTATACCACTGCGAGGTGATGATGATGAGGGCGGGCGAGATGACGGCCTCGAACATGCCGAGGAGGGTGCGTAGGGCGACCATGGCGGGGAAGCTCTGTGCGGCGGCGGAGCAGCAGATGGTGATGCCCCAGAGCATGACGTTGATGCCGAGCACTTTGCTGACAGGGAAGCGCTGGATGAGAACGCCCTGAGGGAACTCTGCCACAGCGAAACCGATGAAGAAGGCCGTGGCCATCCAGGAAAAGTCGTTGCCTTTCATGTTAAGGGACACGGTCAGACCCATGATGTTGGCGTAGTTGATCAGGACCTTGTCGAGGAATTGGAGGAAATAGCAAGTAAGCATGAGGGGCATAAAGTGATAATCGACCTTGCGGACAATAGGCTTGATGTCGGTGGCGACAACCATCACCGAGCCCTTCTGGGGATGGGATGGCATGTTGTCGAGAGAGGGTGTTTTCTCCATCTTGTTTGTGGATGTGGATGTCATGTCTGATGCTTGCGGTTTGTTTGCTTGACCTCCTTCGACGAGGACATGTCGAATCTAAGTAGCTGGTCGTGAGGTGGGCGTCTGGTGGTGACGATACACCGAAGCTCCCGTCGTTGGTGTCGTGTGATAAGACTTGGGACGGCTAGTAATCGTGTTGGAGGTGGTCAGCCCGGCGGGGAGGGTTGTGATTTGTCCGCGGGTTGTTGTCGCGCTACGTATGCAGCCGTCGCATCGCCATGTGGAGCCGCCGCGATAGCTGCTTTGGTGTTGTCTGGGGACCGTAGCTCGGCGCCGTCGCATCGCTTCCCCGGCTCGGCATTCCTGTCGATAGCGGACAGCGCGGAGGATTGAGTTGACATGGCGATGACTGGCTGATGGATTCTGAAGACATCTCAGACCACAGTCATGTCCCGTGGCGGAAATTCTGAAGGAACCCCTGAATTGATAAGGACTTGATGACTCTATGCTTCCTCCCATCAAGCCCTCTCTAGACTCACCCAGCCCACGCACTAAACCCTCCCCAACATGCCCTCCCGCACAGATTCATCTCTTTCCATCGGCATCATCGGTTCAGGCCTCGGTGGCCTAGCCGCCGCCATCTCCCTCCGCCGCGCTGGCCACCGTGTCACGCTGTATGAGCGGTACGACTTTGGCGGTGAAGTCGGCGCGTCCCTGTCCGTCGCCTCCAACGGCTCCCGCTTCCTCGAGGAATGGGACGTCGACATATCCGCGGCGCGACCGGTCATTCTTCGTGACCTCATCCGCCACGACTATGCCACGGGCAGAGTCGAATCAACATACCCCCTGGGGGATTATCGCGAGCGTTTTGGAACAGACTACAATAACTTCCACCGCATCGACCTCCACAAACACCTCAAGGAGACTGCTCTTTCACCATCAGGCAAGGGCTTCCCAGCGGAGCTCAAGACCTTCCACCAGGCATCCAGCCTCGACGCGGAAACAGGCCATATCACCTTTGAAAACGGCACGTCTGCCACCCATGACGCCGTGATCTGCGCCGACGGCATCCGCAGCCGCATGCGCGAGCAACTCGGCATCACCCCCAACATCTCGTCCTCCTCCTCCTGCTGCTACCGCTGCATCATCTACGCCGACAAGCTCGAGGAGCTAGGTCTGTCCGAGTTTGCCACCAACGACGCCATCGAGTTCTGGGGCGGCGACTCCAAGACCAAGATCGTCATGTCAGCCTGCAGCGACCGCAACGTCGTGTCGTGCTACTGCTTCTACCCCGCCGAGAAGAACGACTTGACCGAAGATGGCTGGAACATCAGTACCACGGGCGAGAATCTCGTCGCCAAGTTCCCAGGCATCGACCCCCGTCTCGTCACGCTGTTCCTGAACGCTGAGGATATCAAGATGTGGCGGCTGTACAACCATGACGAGTACCCCTATTGGACAAAAGGGCGGTGCACCCTCATGGGTGATGCTGCGCACCCTATGATGCCGGACCAGAGCCAGGGTGCTTGTATGGCGTTTGAGGATGCTGGCGCCCTGGGTATTCTCTTCTCGGATAAGTATGCCGATCTCAGTGTGCAGGAGAGGCTGCAGATGTATGAGAAGGAGCGCAAGCCAAGGGCGACGAGGCTGCAGGAGTCGAGTCGGCGGGCAAGAGAGAACTTGAATGAGCGTATTGGGTGGTCGAGCAAGAACACCAGGCCGGGGATGCTGACGATCGACGAGGTGTGCGGCTACGATATGCATGCGCATATTGAGGGGCTGGTGAGGGCGTAGGAAGTTGATCTTGCTTTCGTGGGAAGTACTTGGTACATGTAATGAAATCATAGCCACAATCTTCGCTGCTTGCTGTTAGAAAATTGCCAGACCGCCCATCTCCTCATGCCGTATTCGAGCCCAGTTGACCCTTGCCTTGGTCCCCTCCCTTTTCGTCCACACCCGTTCCACCAACGCTCTGCTCTGGTGAATGTATCCAAACCCACACGTCCGCTCCATGACCATCAGCCGGTCATGAATGACCATCCTGTGCTCAAGCTCGTCCGACGCGCCCCCTGCCATGACCAGTGGGAACAGCAGGCATGTTTCCAGCGCGCTGCCGTAGCGGATACCCTGTGCCGCGTCAAGGATGTGCCCGACACACTCTGACACGTGCGGGTCCGCGAGGGAGTAGCCCTCTGTGATCTGGTGTAGACGAAGACGCAACGCCCATTCGTACGCGGTCGTGGCACGCAGTACATCGTCGTTGGCCGCCCCTAGGGAGGTTGCCGCCCCTGCGAGCCCGCCGTAGTCGAGCGCCCAGTTGTCGAGGTGTTCTCGGACTCGGTCTGCCTCCTGTCGAAAAGCTGATTCGGAGGCGGTGTCGACGCGGGTGCTGCGCTTGCTGGCAAGCTCGTTGATGCGGTCGACGAGGTGGAAGAGTTCCTTGGGGATGCCGTAGACGGCGGCGTCGTCACCCGCAGCCGTCGACTGGGGGTCATGGGTGTGCGTCTCGGGCGTGCTGCTCTCGACTTGGTCCTCGATCAGTGGCGGCTTGCAGGTGCTTGTCGTCGCAGCACTGTCGAGGAAGCGTGTTAGTTGAACGAGGAACCGGTAGTGACTCGAGGTGTTGCTGGCAGCTTCGCCAAGCTGATCCTTGAGCGTGGTGAAGAGACGCTTGGCGCCCTGCAGGTGAAACTTCCAACCAGTTGAAGAGCCGTCAAACAGCTCCGTCATGCAGAGCAACAGGCACGAGACGAGAGCCACGTCGACGGTGCTGCCATCTACATGTGGCAGCATGTCGGCCAGGGTCTGAGTGGCGCGGCCCCGATGCAGGAGGGCGCGGCTCTGCATCTCAGGCCGCAGTCGTTGCCAGTGCGTGGCGCTGAGGGCGAGGATGGAATGGAGGACCGTCGGGCTCGACATGGCCATGGGGAGCAGGTGGGTGAGGTACGGGTTGCCTAAAGTGTGTTGGCTTGGACATCTTGAGAGTACCGAGGCGACGACGGTGCTGTAGTGGTTGAGAAGGGCCTTGTCGAGGGGTGATTGCATGTCGGGGGTTAAGCTGGGTGTGTAGATGCTGAGAGACGGGCTGGCTGCGGCTACGACGACGGATTGTTGTGAGGGCGAGGGCGATGGTGCTGGGGGGTTGTCCAGCCATGATGCGTCGGGCGAGAGTGTAGGCCATTCGAGGTCGAGGTCCAGATTGAGGTCATCGAGAGGTGCGGCGGATACGGCATCTAAGACGGCCGGGTCCGCGACATTGGCGGCGCTTGAGAGTTGACAGAGCAGGTCGGCGATACTCGCGTCGAGGTGCGATTCCGTCGATGCCACCGACATGCTCAAGCTCCGCATGTTTCCCGCAGTGCCGTCTGCGTCCGCGTCCCGGACCTGGTCATCCAGGACGATGCTGCTCGCCCACTGCTCCGAAGCATTCGGCCACGCGACGTCAATCATGCTGGTGGTGTTGGCCGACACCCGCGTGCTCGTGCTCGTGCTCGGGCTGTTTGTCGGCCACGTACAATCCAGACACAATCGCCTACAGTCGCCGCACTTGGGCTTGACCTCGTCGCACTTCTTCTTTCGCATCTTGCACGCCATGCATCCCGTGTGGACACGTCGGATCCGGGCCTTGGGAGGCGTGGTGGTATCGGTCCGTGGCGAGGATCCTGGGCGCCATCGCGGGTTGCATGGTAGGCCGAGCCGGGCGCATCGGCGACAGGGGAAGCCGCTGCAGGCCTGCTTGATGGATGCGCAGCGCTCGCAGACTGTGCTTTCCGTTTTGGAGGGGAGTGAGGCCATTTTGGTGTACCTAGGTAGGGAGAGATGATGGTGTTGAGAGAACCATGGTTCGGTTCTCCGGCTCGTTATCTATCTCCTCTCATTCAAGGTGCATTCCCGCCTTCCCCGCGTTTCGGCTACAGGGACGCTAGGAGGGGGGGGATTAGTACCTCCAAGGTTCCAAGATAGGCCGAGAATAGCTAGTACGAAGAGGTTGGCCGAGGGCATTGGGTCCTTATCGCCAAAGTTGCGGTACCATCACCTCTGATGTAGTGTGAACAGGAGACAGAAAGGGATGCTCTGGGTTGCTCAGTTGTAGTGAAGTAAGCTCACGAGAGATTGAATATGGGAAGTACTTGAACTTGGGGTATTTTTGATTGCATGGGTCCTGTGCTGTGTCACAGTGGCGGTTTCCATGAACACAACCGCGATCTACAGCGGGACTCCAAAAGTCATAGCGGTCTACATGCCAAAGCCCCCTGTATTTACAGGGCCTTCCAACCCATCACCCGTGCAGCGCCGTCTTGATGGCTGCCGCCGTCAGCTTGATAAACTCGGCCGCCTGCCACAGGTCCTTGTCCATGTGCATAAAAGGATGCGGCACTCCCGGAAACCGCTTCATCGTCACCTGGTTGCCATTCTCAATCAGCTTACGCCCGTACGCCTCGCCCTCATCCCTCAGCGGGTCCGCGCCCGCTGTAAAGATAACCGTCGGCGCGAGATTTGTGTAGTCGGCCGCCTTGAATAGGTTGCCGTAAATAACCGGGACCTCAGCCCTTGCGGCGGCAATTTCATCGTCCGTCGAGCCTAGCGAGGACCACTTGAGCTTGTCGAACCACGTCAGCCGGGCCCAGTTGAGCGTGGGCGCATGCTCATTCTCCTGCATCGAGGGGAACGGCGAGTCGGCGGCCGTGGGGTACTGGCTGATATCGTCGATGACAGGGGTGCCAACAGCTACAAGGCGCAGTGGGATGCCAGCATCGCGTGCCATGTGTGCCAGGGCGAGACTGATGAAGCCGCCGGCCGAGACGCCACCGATGGAGATGCGGTCGGGGTTGATGTTGAAGGCCGATGCGCCATGTTCGCGGATGTAGCGCAGGGCGGCAAAGCTGTCGGTAATACCGCAGGGGAACTTGTAGTCGGGCACGAGACGATACGCAACGTCAATCACGGCGACGCCGGCTTCGGCGCAGATGTGCTGGCAGATGTGGCGCTCCGTGTCGAGGTCACCAAGACCCCAGCCGCCGCCGTGGTAGTCGACGTGGACGGGCCAGGGGCCTGGCGTCGCCGGCTCGTAGACACGGACGTCGAGAGTGATGCCTTCGCCAACCTCGATGGTTTGGTCGTACTCACGCGCGGCTTCGGGCGCGGGGCCGGTGCCGTATGAGTAGAGGACCGAGTACTTTGCGCGGAGGACGGAGAGGTCGATGGGCTTGAGGGGCGTGCTGGCGACGTTGTCGTTGTAGAGCTTCTCGAAGACGGGGTCGAGCTTGCCCTTCATGGAGGGGTGGATGGGCTGGAGGGCCTCGTGGTTGTCTTTCTGGGCCATGGTGAGGGTGATGTGGTGTGATGAATGTGGTTGGCAGGAGGAACTTGGAATTTGATGCCTTGAATGCCGGGATGCACACTGCAAGATGGAGTTGATAAGAAATATTGTTGTATCGTCGCTCTGTGGCCATGCTGGCTTCCTGGCGGCAGCTATCCGACGGCTGCATCTGCCTCGGGAAGTCCCCGGATTCTTATGCGACGGGGGGTCTAGCTTGTCCCCCATTCGATGACGGTGCACTGTAAGCACGGCATCTTTTAGTTCAGTCGAGAGGCACTTGACCCCAAAAGCCCCCATGGTCGCTTGTGCCAACAGCACTGAACTGTGCTCCGTGCCCAAACCTCAACCTCCATCCGACATGTCCAAATCCCCCAAGCCAGTCCTCATCATCGGCGCAGGCATCGTCGGCCTGACGCTCGCTCACGGCCTCCTCAAAGCCGGCATCCCCTTCATCATCTTCGAGCGCGACGCCCACATCAGCGCCCGTGGCCAAGGATGGGCCATCACCCTCCACTGGGTCCTTCCCTTCCTGCGCGAGGTGCTGTCGGCGGAAACGCTCGCCGGTATTGAAGCCGTCCAAGTCGACCCAGAGGCGGGCCGCCGCGGCCTGGGCAAGTTTGTCTTCCTCAACCTTGAGACACTCGAGCCAAAGTTCCTCATCCCGCCTGGCGACCGACGCAGGGTCAACCGCGAGAAACTGCGCAATGTCCTGCTTGCCGGTGTCGCTGGTCATGTCCGTTGGGGCAAGCGCCTGTCCATCATTGAAGAGATCCCTGATGGCGGGGTAACGGCTGTCTTTGACGATGGCTCCCGCGTCGAAGGAGCCCTGCTTGTCGGCGTAGAGGGCAGCAACTCATCGACGCGCAAGTTCCTCGTCCCGGACAGCTACAGGAACATTCGTCTACCCTTCCGCTTCACCGGTGCCGCCCTCGACCTCACGCCCGCCCAGGTCAAGCCCCTACGCGACATTGACCCGTTGCTCTTCCAGGGCTGTCACCCAGACCCAGCCGACGGCGCCTTTTTCTGGTTCAGCATGCTGGAAACGCCCGAGATCAACGGCACCCACGGCACGCCAGCACCACGATATCGCGTACAAGTCATGATCTCATGGCCATTGCGCACCGCAGACGACGAGGTCAAACCCACCGACGCAGGCCGCCTGGCCAACATGCGCGCACGCGCACAACACTTCCACCCTTCCCTGCGGGACGTGGTCGACGCCATTCCTGAGGGATCCGAAGTCACGGAGATTGTGCTGCAGGACTGGCCTTGTCTCCCGTGGGACAACCGCGGCGGGAGGGTGACGCTGGCGGGCGATGCGGCACATGCCATGACCATGTACCGGGGCGAGGCGGCGAATCACGGGATTCTGGACGCGTATCGCCTGTACAAGGCACTCGAAGGCGCGCACAAGAGTGGTACCGAGCTCAGGGGGGCAATTGACGGGTATGAGGCAGAGCTGAGGGAAAGGACAAGTGTCGCAGCACTGCTGAGTCGGCAGGCCTGTATTGACGCGCACAACTTTCCGGGGCTGAATGAGAATTCGGCCGTGTTGAAGAGGAGGGCCATTTCGGGGGTATGAAGAGTACTGTTCTTGGGCAAAACAATGCATTCTTCGAATCCAAAGTACCTACTGGACAACTCGCGTGCCGCGTTTGCCTCTGCTGTACGTATCTTCCACCATGTTGGCATCATTGATGTCATCGAGTGCCCGACGTGACCACATTCACACCAGACATCGCCAACGGCCCAGACAGTGAGGCACCTCGGAAGCGGCCTCTTGATTCTCGCCACTCCTGATTAGGAAGCGCGGCTAGAGCTCGGCAGCTCTATCACCGTGTTCGACGAATACGATAGTAAGCCAGCTGTGGCTGGCGTACCGAGCCCAGCTATCTACCGCGCTTCCCCGCGGTGCCTTGACATCCCCCCGCCGTCCGATCCGACGGCCCCGCTCACAGGATGCGACGGCGCCCAAGCGGCATGCTTACAGGCTGTGAGATCTTTCCGACGGCTGCATGCGCCCCTGGATTCATGCCCAAGGCGGGAATGGAATTCAACCTCATGTCCGCCCATCGGAGCTAACAAGATAAGAAAACTCGAGCGATATGTGCTTCCTCGAACAATGCATCCTTCAGATCGACCGACGTGGATTCACCACTGCCTCTGCATCCAAAGCTGCCAACATGCCTTCCGCCACTCCAGCCCCTATCGTCCCGCCCTCCGTGGTGCTCATCACGGGTGCCAACGGCTTCATCGCCCAGCACTGCGTCGCGCAACTGCTTGCAGCCGGCTACAGGGTCATCGGAACCGTCCGCTCGCAGGACAAGGTGGAAAAGGTCCTGAACCTGCACGGAAAACATCCGAACCTGTCGGTCATCGTCGTCAACGACATCACCTCGCCCGATGCCTATCTCTCCGCCCTCCAGGGCACAACGCTACAGCCCGATGCAATCCTCCACCTAGCCGCCCCCTTTACCTATGCCACGACCGACTTCGAGCGTGACCTCATGATCCCCGCTGTCAAAGGCTCGACCGCCATCCTCGAAGCAGCAAAGACACTCTCCTCCGTCCGCCGCATCGTTCACACAAACTCCTTCGCCGGCATCTACGATGCCTCCAAGGGCCTCCAGCCTGACAAGATATACACAGCGGCCGACTGGTCGCCCCTCACCTACGAGGACGGTGTCAACGCCCCAGCCGCTGCCGTCGCCTATCGCGCCAGCAAGACCGCTGCCGAGCGAGCAGCCTGGGACTGGATGGAAGCGAACCCTTCCGCGCCATTTGACCTCGTCGGCCTAAACCCGGCCATGGTTTTCGGCGCCTTCCTCCCCGGGGCGGAGCCCACGTCCTTCGCCGAGCTGAACACATCGAACCAGATCGTGCACGGTGTCATCACCGCGGGACGTGACGGCGAGGTGCCTCCCACACGCGGACCCGTCTGGGTGAGTGTCGGGGACGTGGCTAAGGCTCACTTGGCTGCACTCATTGTGCCCGAGGCCGGTGGCGAGAGGTACTTGCTCGCCGCGGCGGTGTACTGCAACCAGGAGCTGGCGGATGTCGCGCGGCGGGTGGAGGGGGACAAGAAGGTCAGTAGGGTACCGATGGGAACGCCTGGCGCGCGAGAGGCCGACACGCACTTTGGTGTTGATGCGAGTGCGACGCAGATGGCTCTGGGTATTAAGTGGCAGGGGCTGGAGGAGGTCATGGGCGAGTTGCTGCCGCAGCTGCAGAGCCTCGCTTAGGCGTGGAAGATGCCCAAGAGGAGACGGGACTTGTACATAATTGACTGAAATCAGGCTAGGTCAGAAACAGAATCCTTTATTACTGCATTGCCGTGAGAATCATGATGTTTAACTGATCGTACCTAAGTCGTTGTGGCTGATCTTTCCGACGTCCTGTCGGATGCCAAGCATACATGACGGGTAGTGACCTCTCCCATCGGCTGTGTCTCGCCACGATATTGGTGGGCTGTTGCCCTCAGGGCGGGAATCATGTAGCCAAGCTTTGCGGCTGCTGTTGTGCGACCCTGGTAATGATCCCGCCCGGTTTATGGTGTCTGTCCAGGATTTCGGGGGGACTTGAAGCCTTCCGACTGGTTCTCGAGCTTGCACCAAGAAGCACCTGCATCTATGACGGTGGCATCCTTCAGGCTTTGCTGGCTTACATTGATTCTATCGGTGAGTACACCCATTCTTCTGGCTGATGCTTATTGACTGGGGAACAGTCAACGAAACACTTCGTTGGCGTCCTGGCGTTCCTGGAGGAGTACCAAACGTCACCAGAATCGATGACGAATATCTCGGCTACCGCATTCCAGCCAACTCCATCATCCTCCCCAACCACTTCACCATCGCCCGAGATGAGTCGGTCTTTGGTTCCGACGTTGACTCTTTCACCCCTGATCGGTGGATGACCGACAATAATACAACCCGTCCTGATGCATGCGGCTTTAACATGGCCGCCATCCGTGATCTCCCTTACGTGGGCTTTGGGTACGGCAGGCGAGGATGCACGGGGCGGTACATCGCGCGGATGTTGTGGGCTTTCGACGTTGAGACGGGTGTGGATGAGGTCACGGGTGAGAGGTCTGTGGTCGATGATATGACGTGTACAGAGGGGTTCGCGACCATGCCGAAGCCATTCAGGGCTGTGATGAGGCCGAGAGGACCGTGGGTGAGATCGATTTTGGTCAAGGAGGGGCCAACGCATGGGATCGATCACTCAAATGTATTGGATCAGGCTCGGAGTACGGGGCAGTAATATGCATCTAACAACCAAGATCTATTTGAATGCAGAATCTGTTCAGAGTCGACGTCAAAACTGGTCTATGTTAAGGTACCTAGTAGGTAAGGTTACGCCGTGCTCCAAGCGGGTGTTCATCAAACCTGTGTTTCCCGATGCTGCGTCGAAATGTCATCAGACTCGGTGGTGTCATCTTGCTTTACCATACGGGTCTGCAGCTCCTCCTCGTGCTTCTTGGCCGGAAATTCGGTGAAAATGTAGTCAATTTCCTCCAAAGTCTTGCCGTTGGTCTGGACAATGATCAGCGTGGTGGAAATAAGATCCGAGAGTAGAACGCACCTCTGGCAAAAAGAAGTAGACAAATGGCACGCTGAAGAACAGCATGATGCAGAGCAGGAGGTAGATCCTCCATCCGGTGTTCGCAATGGCAGCCGGGGTCATTTGCGCGATTACCTGTAGCGTCATTAGTTCATGGTGCAACAAGAGAGAGCAAGAAATTTCATTACAAAGGTCCAGAGCCATTCGGAAAAGACTCCCACGGCCGACCCGATGTGCCTAAGGTGCAGCGGTGTGATCTCGGGGGCGTAAAGCCACGGGACCGAGTTCCATGACAAGCCAAACGATACTTCGTAGCAGAAGAGCATGGCAAGGGCCAGTTTAGCAGTGGGCGGGGTGTTCACGGCAATGCCGGCTGTGAAGACGGCCATGAACGTGAGAAGCGCGACGGAGCCGAGAATGAGGACCTTGCGCCGTCCAAAACGATCGTTGAGGATCATTGGGGGGAACGTTCCGAGCCAGAATGCGATCTGGATGCAGCCAGCCACGAGACTTGCCGTCTCCCGCGGCAAACCCACGTTCTTCTCGAGGACGATTGTGACTACACAAGTTAGGACTCAGTCAAACCTCGGGGTTCATTGCCAGCGTGAGGATCACACACCGTAGAACGCAATCACGTTAATCCCAGTGAATTGCTGAAAAAATTGGAGCAAAAAGCACAATGCGAGTCTTCGCATGTTCTTCGCGTCGGACTTGTCGTGAATCAGCTGCTTGATGGTGAACTTGGGGTTTGCCTCCTCGAAAGCCAAGGCCGCAGCCATCTCGGCTTCAGTTGACCTGACACGATCGTCGTCCTCTGAGCAGTCGAGTAGCTGGGCCAGAATTGATACGGCCTCTTGCTGGCGACCATGCGCGTAGAGCCATCTTCAGAAGGTTGTCAAACACTGAACGATGGAGATGTGCATTGAGGGCATACCTTGGACTTTCCGGGAGAACAGGGATAGTGAAGATAGTTCCAAAGGCAAATACAAGCTGGAAGGCAATGGGGAATCTCCAAACGACCTGACAAGACCCGGAGTTAGAAAGATGAAATGGGAACAGCTGGTTCGAGACGTACCTCGCCTTGCAAATGCTTCACGACTCCATAATCCAGCCAGTAGGCCACGACAGTACCAAACTAAAGAGCAATTATTTAGTGAGTAACGTTGTAGAGAGGGAAGGAAGTGTGTTTGGGGTCACCCACAATGACGATGGATAATTGAATAGCGATAGCTCGACCGCGGGATTCGGTCTTGGAGCACTCAGAGACCCATACCGGCACAGTCGCCGTGTTCATGCCTGCAAACGACATAGTGTCAGAGCTACATGCTCAAACCTCACGATGATGTGCGGACATTGGACTGACCGTTGCCGATACCGGAGATGATTCTGCCCACGATCATCATGGGGGCCCCAAAAGCTGCAGCTTGGATGATACCCCCCACTACCATGACGACCGATCCCCAGAAGATCGTGCCAGTGCGTCCGAGTTTGTTTCCAACAAGCCCTGTGACGATACAGCCCAGGAGACAACCGATGTAGTAGAGGCCGACGATGGTGCCGAGAAATCCCGAGCTCGGATTTCCGAGGGCGTCGAGCAGACTGGGTTGCGTGATGAGGCCGCCGAGGACGCCCTGCGCAAGAGAAACATTGTCAGCGGCTGGAAATGTCTCGAAGGTTGAAAACAACATGTAACCTACCTGATCGTATCCGAAGAGAAGATAGCAGCTTCCGGCACTGGCAGTAATAGCCATCTGCAGCCATTTGCCCCTGGCTGGGATCACGCCGCCGTCGCATGGCCAAACCATTTTGAGGTGAAAATGAAGGTTGCAAGTCAAAATGAGAGGAGAATGAAGTGGTTGCAGAATCGTGTAAAACTTTGTGCTGGAGTAGGATGGGCGGGCGGGAAGGCCAACAACCCATTGGGGGCGGACAACGACCCTCATGTATCCCTACCTTAGCTACAAACGATGTTTTCCCCGCAGCTGAAGACTCCAAAAGTGCGGGGACCCTGACAGGATGAGCAGTATCGGGGTGGCTTCAACCCCATGGGGCTTGTCTGGAGTTCAGATTAGACCTGGGGCTCACACGGACGGTTGGATCTCGGGAAAGGTACCAAGGGTGATGCCCGGGATTGAATCCCGTGGTAGCCTTGGCCATGAAGAGGCCCGCGTCTTGAATCATGTCAATGTTATTCCGGATGCCATTGTATGTCTGAGGCCTTGTGTGAGTGGCACGTCGGCAGGGAGGATGGTTAACCCGAGCATGACATTGATGTGGACTGACATCAAAAGTGGTCATGGCTAATCTAGATGGCTTATCTCTTGACTTGATCAGTTCGAGATAATTCGTGCCCGCAGAGATTGATCCTTGTTTGGGTGACGAGACTCTGCCTTCCTCCCATCGCCGACTTGGCCGACGAGTAAAGTTACCGTCCGGACCCTCCTTTTCAACGTCCATCACAACCCAATTAGTATCCATCCATACCCAAGCCTCTCGTGAAGGTTTGGTTCTCTTCTTCAAACAGCAAAGACCAATTTGTGCCGATATTTTCGCGAAGAATCGGGATGGGATCGAGTTCTAGAACACACGATGACATTTATTCTGCGTCACAATCGGCTGTGAGATCTAAGCATCAAAGTTCAAGTTTATCAACACTGTCTTGGGCTCCGTAAACGCGCGCAGAGCGAATTCGCCCATCTCCCTGCCCAGTCCACTCTCCTTCGTGCCCCCGAAGGGCGTGGAGCAATGAATCATGCTGATGCAGTTGACCCCCACTACACCAGAGTCGAACCGGGTAGCCAGACGCAAGGCCCTGTTGATGTTTTGCGTGAAGACGCCTGCCATCAAGCCGTACACGCTGTCGTTGGAGCGGTCGATGACCTCTTGTTCCGTCTCGAATTTGTTGAGAACGGCGACGGGGCCGAAGATTTCGTCTTTGTAGATGGAGGCATCGGGAGCAGTGTTGGCGAACAGGGTCGGCTGAATGAAGTAGCCCTGGAGCTGTTAGCTGTGCATCTTCAAGGGCTGACGTCTTCTTCTCTTCGCATGCCTTTGATACTATGGCGGCACCGCCAGCAATGAGAGTTCCTTCATTCTTCTCTACCGCGTTGTCGATGAAGCTCAGGATGCGGTCGTACTGGGCTTTGTCGACGACGGGCCCAATCTGGATGCCGTCCTGGTCAGGGTTGCCCAGAACCTTGAGCTTCTCGCCCAGCGCCACCTTGTACGCCTCGATGAACTTGTCGTAGATACCAGACTGAACGTAGATCCTGGTTGCTGCGAAGCAGATCTGCCCGCTATTCGCAGTCAGTGCATTGACGGTCCTGCGCTGGTGAGCTTGGCTATTCATGGGAGACGGCACATGTTGTACGCACCACTTGACTGCATTGTCGAGATCCGCGTCGTCAAAGACCACTGCGGGGCTTTTGCCTCCCAGCTCCAGGGTCACTCTCTTCAAGTTGCTCTTCACAGCCAAGATCTGGACGGCTTTTCCGGTGTGAACACTGCCGGTGAAGCTGACCTTGGCAACACCCATGTGCGAAGCGAGAAGCGCTCCGGTGCTCCCGTCGCCGCCGACAACCTGGAAGACACCCTTAGGAAATCCGGCTTCGAGGATCAACTTTCCCAGTGCGGCGGCAGCCAATGGCGTCTTTTCGCTAGGCTTGAGAATGAATACATTGCCAGTGGCCAGCGCAGGCGCGGCCTTGAGGCCCATTGATGCCATGGGTCCATTCCAGGGGATGATACTGTGTTCATGGGTGAGCGAAAGCCTTCAAGTAGTAAGGGACGTCTTTGACACACCCTGCAACGACACCGAGGGGCTCGTTGTGTACGACCTTATAGAAGCCATCGTCGGCCGGGAAATGCTGGCCGCTGTGTTTATCGGTCCAGCCTGCGTAATATCGGAAGCAGGTGATGGCGGTGTCGATCTCTGACTTGCCAAATGGAAGTCTCGGGGCACCGAGGGTGAGTCTCGTCAGGCGGGCGAGGTTCTCTTCGTTGGCCTCGAGGATGTCGGCAAACTTGAGGAGCATTGCCTGTCGCTGCTGACCTGTCATGGACCTCCAAGGGGAGCCGGGCTTGAAGGCCTCCTTGGCCGCGGTGACCGCCTCGTCTACGTCCTCCTGGCCAGCGACAGGGACCTGGTCTGTGACGAGGTCACCCGATGCCGGATTGTAGACGGACAACCTAGTCACGGTCAGAACAGCAGGCAAGAAATCATCGTGGAGAAAGTTAGGACCAACCTGGTGGTGTTTCTCGGCTTGACATACTCGGGGCAAGTCAGCACGAACCACATCCTCACGGCGGATATTTCTTGGGCTTCCACATACTTCATTGTTCAAAAATAGCTGCGTCAGATGGGGCTCCAAGACGGTTGTCATTTTGAATGATATGGTGCTTGAGGAATGAATATGGGAAGATTCAGGTTGCTTCTGGCCAGCTTGAGAAACATAGCACGTCTTTTCAAGCTAGATGCTGCCCAGTTATTTGAAGTCTTAGGGTCCATCGCGATTCCGACGATACCGGGATTCTTCCACGGCTCCACCGTGTCCATTTGCGGAGAGAATGTGGAAGGCGAGGTCCTGAGTCATGGCGCGCGTCATGACATGCGTCAAATCGCGGCCTCCTTAGTCCCTCGCTGACAGGGGCCGCTGCATGCATTGCCCTGACTCTGGGCCGAGAAGAGTAATCGATGGAGAATGATGAATTGGATTGAGATCTGTCGTGAGCGGTGGAAGCGCAGGTGGATGCACGTACGAACTTGTCGGTCTGCTCCCCGAGGACTTGGGGTTTCCCATTTCTTTTTCTTTTTCTTTCTCTCTTTCTCATGGTGAACCGCCGTACAACAGACTCGGCTTCTTTGGTGTTCTTGTCGAAGTTGGGAAGACCATGATGACTCTCCACGAGGCAATCGACCAGCAACGAGATTGCACCAAGTCATCACCAAGGTAGGTATGCAACCCGACATTATCCTTCAAGTTTCTCCTCACATTCAGCAGAAACTCTAAGGGCCCGCGTGGGCAAACGTAGCGACTCAAGTGCAAAGAAGTTCACTCGAGGCAAGGAAAGGGATCGACCTGATGCAAGAGCCCAAATCGGAGTCGCGACCGCGGGGCACAGGCCTGGCACAGGCTGGGTGCGGGGTCAGTTTTAGGGGATTGTCTCTACTAAGTCCTACCAATCTTAGCGCAGTTTGTCAGGTGACAACGGCAATTTCCAGCGACAATGAGCTCGCAGGAAATTCGGCCTGAGTCGCGGATCGATGCGACGACTTGACGTCAATTGACCCCGACCACGACATTCAGCATAGAAGCCGCACCCGACAACTTCTCAGATCATGTCCGAAGCCGAGGAGTATGACACAGCTCTGGGCTCATCCGGGCCGACGACTGGCCCATCAGCGACGAAGACGAAGCCGAAGCGAAGATCGCGGATAGTCTCCAACCTGACGAGGCAGCAAGCCCAGCTCAAGCGCGACCAGGACCGCCGAGCACAGCGGGCGCTCCGGCAGCGCAACAAAGACAGGATCGAGTCTCTCGAAGCCGCTCTCTCGCGCATGAGTTCGAGCCAGGCAGAAGAGGCCGCGGCACGGGACGAGCGGCTGCGGACGCTGGTCGAAGAGAACCGTCAGCTCCAAGCGAGGGTGGAACAGCTGTCTGGACATGGTACGCGGAATCAATCGACTACCATCACGCCTCCTGCGTCCTGGATATCACCTTCGGAAGATTTACCTCAACTGGAAGGACACTCGCCCTGGGACCATGCCTGGGCAGCATCTCCCAGCATCACGATGCGACAGCAGGAGAGCCGCTACGATCCTATCGCGGACTCGGACTCCTCCAGGGACAATGTGGCTGCACGGTCCACTGGGGACTCTTTACCCGACGCTTCTCAATCCCCGGCTGATGAACGCCCAGCGCCGAGTGCCCTCCCCACTGTGCATGCGGCACTACCGAACCATCTACCGCCGACATGTCCTCTAGACCACATCCTCCTAGGATTCTTACGATTTCACTCCAATGCAACGTCCAGGGAAGCCGCCAAGGACCTCGCGGGGCCAGCACAGGTCTCGCTTAAGTTATATCTCCACCCGGAGCTCACCGAAAACGTCAATCCCATCAGCAGGCTGATGAACGAGGTGCTGTCCACTTTCTCGCACGTCCGTGCTCCGGAGAAAATATCCTTCATGTACCTCATGCACAGGACGATGCGGGTGGGTACCTGCTCTTCTCGACCTGAGATTGCCCAGTCCCTCACGGCTGACTCTGGTTTCTCTCGTAGTGGCAGATATTTCCCACCGAAACCACGTTTTCAGACCTTCCGCGATGGCTACGACCAACAGCAACGCAGATCACTGTGCCCCATGCGGCGTGGATAGACAACATCCCCTGGTACGCGAATGCCAGCTCTGATGCCGGCCATGACTGTGTGGCTGACCAACTGCAGGCCCAGCGTACGCGACATGTTGATTGAGAATCCGGAGAAGTACCCCTTTCCGCTTTTCTCGAGCGTCTACTCGCAGTGTGTCACCGTCAACTGGCCGTATGACGCCACGGACGCCATCACCGAAGCGGGGGACGACTTTGTGCCGAACAAGATCTTCGAGAAGCACATCCAGCGCCTTGGGAACTGGACGGTGTCGCGGGACTTTGAGGAACATTACCCCGAAATGGTGCAGCGGGTCTACTCGCGTGACTAAGACGGCTGGTATGGGACATGAGTTGGCGTACTGGCGATCGTGCCTGTAGAACAATGAGGACGTAGCGATGCCCATTCAAGCCAGGCCTCTGCTCGTAATTACTGTCTGGTGACAATTTCCATGAAGACGTCCAACCTCATGTAACCCCACCTTCAGGACCATGCGGCTTGCCCCAGGCAATTCATGGGCCTCGATGCACCCGCATCTTAGACATGTAGTCCCGGAATCGATTGCCGTCCGGGTGGCGCTGTACTCCGCCGATGTTCGTGGAGCGAGACATTAGGCCCATGGGCCCTCGATGCTACGTCCCAGACTCAAGTGCTCGTGATAGTTCCGGGCCCAGCGACGTGTCTCGTTCACTGACTCAGGGCGCACAAGGTGCCACACGCTTCCCCGCACTTCTGCCATGACAAAGGGGCACCCTGGAGCCATGAGTCAGGGCATTTTCCCGGTCATTGCGCCAGCATCACCTCGCAGTCGACCCTCGACAGGGAAACAAGCTAGGGATAAATCTCCGAAGCGGAACAGCCTTGGACACATGACGGATGACAAAGGCCCATCGGGAATATTGTCCTGACATTTGGGAGAGGAGTAGCATAGATATGGTGTGATTTATACAGCTTGTAGCAGGCTGTTTCACTGTTTTGTGCTCCAACCGAAATCCGTCGACCCTCTCGATCCATCCAAAGAACCCAGCCCCTCCATAAAACCCGGAGAATCGCCATGGGTTCCGTCGCTACAGAGACTATGCTGGCTGCCCAGTACAACGTGGTGAGCATGAGTTGCGTAATGTGCAACGCCGGACGAGGCTCATCTAACTGCTCGGTGTCCTAGCCCTTGAACAAGGTCGAAGTCAACCAGGTTCCTGTCCCGACATGCGGTGACAACGAGATCTTGATGAAGACAAAATGCGCCACCTTGTGCCACTCAGATCTTGTAAGTATCTCGTTCTTGCTTCTTACTCAGGAGATTTGGCCACCTTCACTTGAGCTGCCCTGGCTGACACGGATCGTAGATGCTCTTCTGGGGTCACACTGCCGAGAAACCGCCCACAGATGCAATCACGATCGGCCACGAAAACACGGGAACCATCGTGGCAATGGGAAAGAACGTGACTGGTTTCAACATTGGAGACAGGGTAGGCTGTCTCGGTTGCAGCTCTGCTTGCTGTGAGTCCAGTCTTGATACCGCCCGGGCCAACTCTGTACTGATGAGGGTCGACGACAGATAACTGCGAGGGATGCCAGGTCCACAACCTGTTTTGCGAGGCTGGGACGCAGAGGCTTCACGGCTTCCAGACAGCCGGCCACTTCGCCCAATTCTCGACCACTGATTACCGCAACGCAATGATCCTGCCCGACGGCATGGACATGGTCAAGGCGGCTCCCCTCTTCTGCGCCGGCGTTACCGGTGGGTGGTGAAGTCCTGTCCAGAACATACGATTATCAGTCGACTGACCTTGATGCTCACTCCGAAGCGTACCACTGCGTCAAAGGATGCGAACTTACCGAGGGCCAATGGATTGCCATTATCGGATGCGGTGGGCTGGGCCATCTTGGTGAGTGAACTCCCGGATTCCTTTCCGCTCACTGTCGCTGATTGTTTGA
This sequence comes from Plectosphaerella plurivora, assembly GCA_020726575.1. NCBI lineage: Eukaryota > Fungi > Ascomycota > Sordariomycetes > Glomerellales > Plectosphaerellaceae > Plectosphaerella > Plectosphaerella plurivora. The sequence continues at coordinate 175,862 of JAGSXJ010000041.1, forward strand.
TCACAGCCGTTCAATATGCCAAGGCAATGAAGCTGAAGGTCATCGCAATCGACATCTCCGACGCACAGCTGGAAGATGCTAGAAGCCTCGGAGCAGACGCTGCGTTCAACTCCAATGATGACCCTGACTACGAGGTCAAGATCAAGAAAATCACCAACGGCGGGTGCCACGCCGCAGCCGTCTTCAGTGCCTCAAACATCGCCTACATCAACGCTCCCAAGACCTTGCGGTCAGTCAGACCTTCTGTGTCACTGTTTTCTGTGTTGCCTAACGTAGATCAGAATCAACGGCCTCTTGATGGTCGCCGGCATTCCCAAGGGTGATCTCTCTATCTCTGCGTTGGACATCCTCCTCGGAAAGTACCGCATTGCCGGGAGGAGCAGCGGCATTCCCCAAAACATGCCCGAGGCGATCCAGTTCAGCCATGATCATGGGGTCAGCTCCCATGTCTCGGTTTTCAATGATATCAACGATATCAACAAAATGATTAGCGTGATGGAGGCTGGTCAGACTGCGGGACGCTTGGGAATAGTATTTGAGTAGACGTGCCCGTAGTTGGCTCAAAGTTTCTCCGAGCCTATCCATTCATGCCCAAAGACTTTCCATCATGATGCAATGTCCTTCCAGTGTCCTCAACTCCTTGACTTCGCGTACGTCCTGTGAGAACACAGTCGCAGCTTTCCATGATAGTCGATAGTTATGCACAGAGGAGGCATCTTGGGCTGCCGATTGGCATCTTCCATTGATGACCTGATCCCATTTCAAGCCAGAGACAAACATGGTTCTCGAAGAATTTGTTGGGGGAGAATTGAAAGACTCAGACATATATAACCTGTTAAGACGGTGCTCGCATCTAGACACTCTCAGCGACTTTATTTGAAGTCTAGGACCAACCGGCAGCTCGTTCATTGACAGGCAAGGCAGTAAGCCCACGAAATCATTGAGTCTACAAATCGGGCCTCGAGGATTCGGAAATGCGCAGGAAGTCTCGCTTTCTGACGAAGAAGCCGTTTAAAATTTGCTCTCAAGCGCATTCAACCAGAACAGGGGTGCTGCCCTTCTTCTCGTCGTCGTACTTTCCAGGGACGACGGCACGAGCGAGGATGCTGTCTTTGACATCATCCTTGGCAAAGAGCAAGTCAATCTCCTCCAGGGACTTTCCAGTGGTCTACTCGCATGTCAGTTCAAATTATCCCTGAGCATCCCAAGATCAAAGTCGTACCTCTGGGCACATGAAGTACACGAAGAAGATGGCGGCGAAGCAGGACAGGGCCATCCAGATCCAGATCTTCCAGCCGACATTCTGCAGCGCGATGCCGCCTGCGAAGACGGTGATAAAGGAGAAGAGCCACTCGCCGAATGCGCCAGCTGCAGCACCGGCATGACGGAGTTTGAGGGGCGCGATCTGTTCAAATGTTAGCTTAAGTCGCTTCATGTGAAGGGGCTCGCCACATACCTCTGGTCCGTACAGCCAGCAGACACCGATCCACCCATATCCGAAGACGATGTTGTAGACAAAGATTGCAGCGACTGCGGTCCACTGCGTGGCATTGGTGCGGTTTTCGAGGCCGATCATGGCGACGAAGATGGCCATGCAAACCGTCAGGGCAATCGCGGAGTACATTAGAATATTGCGGCGGCCGAATTTCTCGATGGTATAGACTAGAGGGACTGTTCCGGCGGCGAAGAATGTATTCATGATGGCAGCGAGAAGCTGAGCCAAGAAGGGCGACAAGCCGACCTGCGCGAAGATAACGGTGCTATAATACACAGAGAGATTGATGCCTGCACGCAGATGCCAATTAGATCTCAACTTCAATGCGCGAGAGGACCTGCGTCTTACCCATCATCTGTTGAATTGCGAGGATCAAGAACGAGATGCGAATGCGCCTGCCAACGCGGAGGTCGCTCCTATCCCAGACGAGGTCGAGGATATGGAAACCGCGCTCCTTCGAGCTCTCCTCCAGGGCGATGCTGGCGAGGATGGACTCCCTCATGTGATGGACGCGGGGATCGTCGATGGGGGTATCAATCAGTCTACTCAGTGTCTCGTCGCCTTCCTGGATGCGCCCGCGCACGTAATACCAACGTGGTGTGTCGGGAAGCAGCAGGGTCATGGATCCGGCAACGGTTGCGAAGAGGCACTGGAGACCGATAGGGATACGCTGTTCCGAAGTTAGAACGCCACTTTCTTGACGGTATGGACGTGTTATCTTACCCAAGAAATCTGATTGTCCATCCGAGTGAAGCCGAAATCAACCCAGTAGGCGATGGCAGCACCGGAGACGAGCCAGATGCAAGTCCGCGCAACATCTGGGCCACGCTCGGTATTCTCGGTGGCCATCTCAGCTTGGTATGTCGGGATGGCGCAAGAAATGAACTCCTTCTGTTAAAATCCAAGTTTCTGGAGCCAAACAACGCCTCAAAGACTTACTCCGATGCCGAATCCCTGGTGACCATGAGGATTAGCTGATGTCCCCATCGAGGTTTCTACCAGAGAGGGACACTTACACAGAGGATACGTCCAACAATCATGTGGGGAACAGACCAGGCCGAAGCCTGAAGGCTGCCACCTACGATCACAAAGCCGTTCCCGAGCAAGATGCACCCTCGTCGCCCGAGGGGCATACCGATGAACATGACCGCGAGGGAGCAGACCGTCGCAGCCAGCGTGTAGGCCGAGGCAATCATGGGAATGACATAAGTGCCAGTGGGGTTCTGTTTGAGACAGGCATGTCAATTCCTGGTGTTTGCTGTTTCACGGCATGAAATGTGGTCGTTACTTACACCCATGGCGTGGCGAAAGGGGGCGGTTTCCTGGACGCCGCCCAGGACGCCAGCGTCGTAGCCATAGAGACAGAAGGACTGATGACACTGTAAGTGAATGCATCATCAAAGAGCTTGCTCCCTTGATTGATGATACTTACGATGGAGCAGCTCCACGAAAGAAACCGCCTGATAGTCTTGCCCCTGATGTTCTTCTTGGGTGACCCTAACATGCTGACGAGTCTATCGAGAGATTCGAAGGTGTTGGTGAAATTGAAAAGATGAAAAATTTGTTGAGAGTATGCCGTCTTGGAAAGAGTTGCCAACATATGGCCGGACTTGTGTGCTTTATGTTCTCGATGCGGCCTGGAGTGCCTGGTTGTTGGGCGGTGCTTGGCATCTACCTCTCAAGCTCAGCTCTCAGCTCTCTCTGCGCATGAACTGCGTGACTTCGGGGGCGCTGGTACTCCCCAACAGGCGGACTGATCTCAATTCCGCTTCCCCGCGTTCTTCAGATTACCCCGTGGGGAGCTTGTTGGGTTGGCGATGCCCAGACACACGGCACACATTGCAAGAGCTGGAACCCATGAACCGCATCGTCTCCCTAGTCAGACACGGAAATGTTGCCCGCGCCACCAAACTTTCCGACGACGCTAGATGTCATGGCACTTGGCCTCCCCTTCTCAGCTGAGTTGGAGTAGTCGGTGAATTCCAATAGCCATGACAAAGGGCAGCAAACCTGACTCATGGCAGAAGCACCAGGAAATATTTTCCATCGGCGGGGGGGCTGTGGATCTTGAATCCCCCATCTTATTTGTGATGTCACAAGGTTGGTAAGCTGTGAGATCGGTAAGCTGCCAGTTTGTGCGAAAAGCCAAGCGGAAATGCGATGCTTAAAGGCTTTCAGTCGACATCGTGAGGATTGGACGGGCACTCCATCGCGACGTTTTCATCGTTTGTTAAGCCAAGGCGAGCAGTCATTCATCATACGTCTTTCCAAACCCCGCCCCGATACCACGCAATGGCCGAATCTCGCCTCTTCAAGCCTCTGACGGTCGGCAATTTCCAGTTGAAGCATCGACTGGGAATGTGCCCGCTGACGCGATACCGAGCCTCTGACGACCACGTCCCTTTGCCGCTTTTCAAAGACTATTACGCTCAAAGGGCCTCCGTTCCCGGCACCCTTCTGGTCTCGGAGGGCACATTCATCGCTCCTGAGCATGGCGGCTATGCCAACGCTCCCGGAATATACAATGCCGCTCAGATCAAAGCCTGGCGCGAGGTTACCGACGCTGTCCACGAGAAAGGCTCGTTCATCTTCTGTCAGCTCTGGGCGCTCGGCCGAACCATCGACATGAAGGTGGCGGCAAAGGAGGGGATTCCTCTCAGAAGCTCCGGCAACATTGAGGTCGACGCGGACCGAGGTCCTCCAACCCCTCTGACAGTCAACGAGATCAAGAAGACTGTTCAGCAGTACGCCCAGGCTGCCCAGAATGCCATCGATGCTGGCTTCGATGGCGTTGAGCTACATGGCGCCAACGGATACCTCATCGACCAGTTTCTACAGGACGTCTGCAACAACCGGACGGATGACTTTGGCGGTAGCGTCGAGAACAGGTCCCGTTTCGCCGTCGAGGTGGTCCAGGCCGTCTGCGATGCCATCGGCCCCAAACGAACCGGAATTCGACTCAGCCCCTGGAGTACCTACAACGCCATGAGAATGGACGACCCGACCCCTCAGTTCACGGATGTCATCCAGAAGCTCAACCCGTTCAATCTGGCTTACGTGCATCTGGTTGAGTCGAGAATCGCAGGCGCCGGGGACGTCGATGCGGCCGACTCGCTCGCGTTTGCGATCAAGGCCAGGAAGGGAGTCGTCCTGGTCGCCGGCGGATACAAGCCCGACACGGCGAAGAAGACAGTGGACGAGGAGTACCCCGACAAGGATGTCGTTGTCATGTTTGGCAGATACTTCATCTCGACTCCGGATTTGCCATTCCGAATCAAGTCTGACCTGGAGCTCGCCAAATACAACAGGGACTCGTTCTACACCCCGAAGTCTGCTGTCGGATACATAGACTACAGCTTCAGCGATGAGTTTCTCGGTCTGCAAAAGTCGGCTACTAAGGCGGCCTAAATAGAATGTTGGCAGATATCAACAAATGTGAACTTGATAGACTAAGCCTGACTTCCACAGCTCATGTATAGTCCTTTCCATCATCGCTGTCAACTGCGCTCGTCGGAACCCAGATGTTCATTTGATTTGTGACCAAACGGTAAAGAACTTAACTCGGAGAGTCTGCACGACGCCCACCCCAATGTGCAATAAGCCTGAAGTCATTCTCAAGTATCTATCGGAGATATGTAGGTACTGCCGCCTTCTCCGGAAAATCGGACGAGCTCGCAAACGCCTCCCACTCATTCAAAGACGCCAAGGTCCTCTCGCATTTCGATCGCATTACCTGGACGGCATCGGATCCGATAGGAATGCGAATCGGCATACCCGCCGCCGCCACGCCCCCGTTCAGCGCCCTGTGCGCCAATTCCACGATGCGCTCTGAAGCCCTCACAGGATCTCCGGGTTGCGCACCCGTCGTCGCGGCATGGATCCGGGCCATTTCAGCCTTGATCGACGCGTAGCATACCTCACCACGCGCAGGGTCTAACTCGGCCTTCTTTTTGGTAAGCTCGAGGATGCTGGTCCGAAATTGTCCGAGAACCAGGATGTGGACGCTGATGCCCAGTTGCTGGGTTTCCTTCGACAGGCACTCCACAGCACCTACAGCGTCGAGATTAGTGCGCGGACCATCCCTGAAATGCGACTGTCTTACCTTCGAGGGCAAACTTCGCAGCGCTATAAGGTCCCCCGCCCGCGACGCCATGCCACCCCGAGATGCTGCCCATGAACAGGACACTGCCAGACTTTTGACTGCGCATGTGAGGCAGGACTGATCGCGTGAGCTTCAGGGGACCGAAGACGAGGGTATCGAATTGGGCTTGGATTTGCTCCTGGCTGCACCGGCATTAGCCCTGGGACTTGATCGATCAATCACAAAGTTTATCATCTCCATACCTGAGCTCCTCCCAGACGCCGGAGAGGACGTATCCGGCATTATTCACCAGAACGTCCAGTCTGCCGAATTCCTTGACGGCCTCATGCACCTTGGCGTCGAGATCCGCCTGCGAGGTGGTGACATCCAGCTCTAAACGCCGAACGTTGCTGAGCGACTGGCAGTACTCCAGATCAGCGATGCGTCGGGCCGTTGCGATGACCCTGTCGCCGCAGGCTGAGGCTGCAAGAACCAGCTCCCGTCCGAAGCCGGAAGAGCATCCTGTAATAAGCCAGACGCGGCTCTCGGAGTATGTCGCGGACTGCTGCTGACCGTTCATGTCTCTGGATGTTGTATTGCAGGGGAGGAATTGTCGGGGAACAGGGGTTCAATAAGGAGAATGGCCCATGGCGGCTATTTCTAGTGGTTCATCTCCGCGTCTTCAGCACCCGCTACCGCAACCTGCACCCTGGACAGCACTATCCGGTAGCGGGGGGTATCGCTGTGTGGACCGGATCTGATGAGGGGATTCCGTGTTGGGTTTGACTAAGCTGGTCTAGAGGTACAGAGCCACTGGCATGTGTCCTTGCCTTCATCGCCCCTCCATCACTTCAGGTTACGTCGCTGGTTGTCCAGACGAGCAGCCTCACATATCTGCCTCATCCCATCATTGATGAACTCCAGCTGGTCCCGGATGTAAAAGTTCTGGCAGAACACCTCGACAGCCAGACCGTAGTTCTCTGCCCGGGAGATCTTTCGCCCCCTGCCATCCTCCATCTCGCCGCCCAGGATGAGCTTTTGCACGGTAGACACAATCGTTTCCACAGGAGTGAGGTACTCCTCGGGGAACGTATCCCAGGCGCTCTGCGAAAGCAGGTTCGTCCTGACTGTCCCGGGGCAGAGCGCGTACGTGCGGATGCCCTCCGCCTGGAATGGGGACGCAACGGACCGCACAAAGGCCAAGACCCCGGCTTTAGAGGCCGAGTACAGGGGGTTGAACTCCTGGGCGTACTAGTTCCGGTTAGCTTCCGGAAGGTTTGGCGATCCCAGACCCCTGTGCTCCATTCCCCGCAGTGGACTTACGAAGCTGGCGATGCTGGCCGTTGTTACTAGCACGGGATCTTGTTCCGGGTGCCTGTCGCTCGCCAAGAAATAGTGCCGAGCAAGGTGGCAAGTATTGATGACCGCCTTCAGATTGATGTCAATGCTGTTCTGGCGCGGCTCGGACGGAGGGAGCGCTGCGTCCTTCTCGTAAAAGTTCTCCAGCTGGAGAATTCCGGCGTTGGCGAAGACGAAGTCCATCCGGCCATGGGCCTTGTAGATCGCGTCAAAGGCGGACGAGAGCGACGCCCAGGAGGTCACGTCGACCTGGGTGAACTTCAGCCCAGGGTGCTTCTGCGTCACGTTCTGGCCGGCCGCGGCGTTCAAGTCGAGGATGTTCACCATCCAACCCTCAGATAGAAGCGAAAGGGCCACTGCAAGTCCCATGCCCGAGGCCCCGCCAGTGATGACAGCCGTCTTCTGTGCGCTCATATTCCGGAAGGTGAAAAAGTGAAGATGTTGATGGTGGTGTGTTTGTGGTCTCATGGGTATCCTCGGAAACCCCGCCATCTTCCCACATGACACACCTATTAAATAGATTTGAAGTCATACCTGATGTGACATATTTGACCAACCTGCTTTCAACTCGGACCAAGATGCCCTACCTTCCTAATGCTCAAGCACTAGCTCCATGGCCATTGCCGAGAAGAGTTCTGTCAGGACGGATGCAGCAGCTGTCCGATCGACAGTATGAAGGGAAACGATTCCGCGTGTCGCTCTTCGAAGCAAGGAAGCGGCTTGGAAAGATGCAAGTCACAATCCCATGCAAAGGTATGCGCGGGATATGGCGTAGATCCGGCAATCCTTTGGTGGCGGTAGCGAGGCTCCCATCAATTGCCTAGTAATTTGTCAGGTATCGAGCTCTTTATGCCATGACTCAAGTCAGAGGCACCGAGGCGGCACCAACAACCCAAAAAGACGACCAGACTGCCAGCTTCGAAATTCTGTTGATGGCTCGTCCAAGGTTGCGATGTGTTCGATGTCCTGACTCAGGTATCTCCCCTGATCATGCGGGGTCAAGCCCGGGCAGCGGCACTGCTTTCCCCCACACTGCCTGGGGTTTCCGTTTAGTACAGGCTCAGCTTGGAGGCTTCATTCTTTCTGGCATTGTACTGCGCAGTCCGAACCATTCCAACTGACATAAAACAAAGACCCGATGCCTTCTGACTTGACAATGAGAAGAATTTAATGACTTGGATATCTTGAATTTGTGGTGTCTCCACTCTCCCGTTGTTCTGTCCCGTACCCGCCTGATTCCCTACTTCACACCATTACTACGATGCCTTGGAAGCAGATCGAACACGACTTCACCTATCCCGAGGTGGACTACACCTCCCAGCCAAACTACCAGCCCTGCATCAAAGTATCTGTCTTCTTCAGGAAGATCGACTCCATTGACCACGACACGTTCTTTGGCCACTGGCGTACCGTCCATGCAGATCTGGCTGTTGCCACGAACGCCTTCAGGGACCACATCGTTCGCTATGCTCAAGTAAGATATGGTGATGAGTTCCCTATCCCTGCAAACAGACATTAAAAGAGCCAACAGCACCACCAGACCCCCGAGATGAAGGAGCGAGCCCGGAGCCTCGGAGAGAACGTGCTCGACTACGATGGGTGCGCGCAGCTCTGGGTCAAGAGTTGGAACGATTGGCTGGCCTTCTACCGCAGCAAGGAATATGCTGCAGCTCTGAGCGACGACTGCAACAGGTTCATGGCGCTGCCCATGACCTACATGGTGGGATATGAGGACCTCGTGGTGGGAGATGCGTCCAAGGCCATGGGCGGAAAAGATGGCATGGACGCCGGCAAGCTGAAGGGTTAAATTCCCACAACCCCCCGAGTCCCTTCGGTATTGCGTAGCAATCGATTTCAGCCACCCACATCTGATCAACGGTTTTGGAGTCGTCCTTTGGTGAATGCCAAAGGCCCCATCGGATTCTGATTCCGGGCGGCCTGGTCCATCACTGCCCCTCATTTCCAGTCATCCCCGGACCCCAGATCCGGGGAGAGGTTGCGAGAACAGCCGCAGGAGCACTGGTGCGGAGAAATGGCTTGGGCTAGGAGTAGGAATTAGAACCCATCACGGCTAGCGAGATCCCCCCGCCGGACCGACAGTGATGGAAAAGCTAGCAATGAACTCCAAAGATTAGCACCTGTACAAACCCCTTCATACATAACCCTGGGCATTTGATTCGAATCATCATCGATTTGTCCCAGTGTTGCGTCCGGACTATCCCACTTTTGACATCAATTGATATCATAGCTTCAAACTTTTGCCCTCAACCTCTTCGTTGTCCCATCATGTCGAACCCAGCAGCAGCAATTGAGGACCGCGAGTATGAAGTGCAACGGGGCTCTCAGGATAAGCCGGGAATCAATCAGAAGGAGTTCGGAACTGAGCAGGTATGAAATGTCGCGAGCCCAGTCAGCAATCTCGCAAAGTAACATCACTTCGCTGCAGCATGTCGAACACGACCCAGCAGAGGTAGAGAAGATCCTACGAAAGATCGACTGGCGCCTCCTCCCGCCGCTCACGCTTCTCTACATCCTCGCCTTCATCGACAGGGCCAACATCGGAAACGCCAGCATCGCCGGGATGACCAAGGACCTCAAGCTTACCGGGCCGCAATACAATATGGCCCTGACGGTCTTCTTCTTCCCGTACGCGTTCTTCGAGGTCCCGAGCAATATTGTCCTCAAACTTATGAGGCCGTCGTGGTGGATCACTATCCTGGTCATGTCTTGGGGAACGGTATGAGAGACATTGAACTGGTTACACAGACAAAATGTTAACATGACTCCAGGTTGTCACACTACAGGGTCTTGTACAGACATACGAGCATCTCATCATAACCCGTGTGCTTCTGGGCGTCACGGAGGCCGGATTCTTCCCTGCTGCTACATATCTACTGACCACATGGTATTGTCGCTGGGAGCTGCAAACACGCCTTGCTATCTTCTTTTCCGCGGCTTCCCTGGCTGGGAGCTTTTCGGGACTGCTTGCCTTTGGGATTGAACATATGGATGGAGTTGGGGGCCTTGCCGGCTGGAGATGGATTTTCATCTTGGAAGGCATCCTGACTGTTGTAGTCGGCGCTTTCATGCCATGGGCTCTCCCTAACTCGCCCACTACAGCCAGCTTTCTCACTGCCGCCGAGAAGCAGCTTGTCTCGAGCCGTTTGTTGCAGGACATGGGCTCCGGCACGGGTGACAAGGAGAAATTCCAGTGGAAGTACCTGTTCGCGGCCCTCACCGACTGGAAGATCTATTTGGCGGTCATCATCTACTGGGGAAACAGGTACGTGACATTCTGGGCCCCTTGCAAATGAGCTTTCGCTGACATACGTTCAACGTCTAGCATCAGCGTTTACGGATTCAGTTTCGCGGCGCCCACGATCATCAGGGGCCTCGGGTACTCATCCGCCCAGGCTCAACTACTCACAATCCCAATTTACTTTGTCGGCGCATGCTCCACAGTCATCTTTGCCCGCCTGTCAGACCGTCGCAGAAATCGATGGATCTTCATCGTCATTCCTTTTAGCATTGCGCTCGTCGGCTTCATCGCGGTCCTCGCCATCCCGCACCCACGGCTGCCCGGACTCACGTACTTCTTCCTCTTCTTCATCACGAGCGGCCTGTACCCGTCAATCATCGGCTGCATCTCATGGGTGGGCAACAACCTCGCGCCGTCGTTCAAACGCGCCATCGGGATGGCACTGCTCATCTCCATCGGCAACCTGGGGGGCGCGGTAGGCTCAAACATCTTCCTGCGGGAGCAAGCGCCAAATTACTGGCTGGGATACGGATTCTCTGCGGGTGTCATTGTTTCGGCCATCACGGCGACAATTATCCTGCAATTTGCCACGAAGCGCATCAACAAGAAGAGGGATCTCATCCCGGAGGACGAGATCAGGGCTCGTTACACTGAAGGTCAGTCAAAACAAGGCTTGCGCATGAGATTCGTTTCTAACATTTACGACTTAGATGAACTGCAGCAGATGGGAGACAGTTCGCCATTGTTCCGATACGTGTCGTAGGCGAAGAACTGCGGAGGGGAGAGGGGGGTGGTAGGTGGAATTGGATGATCATGTCAACACCAGGGTGCATGTACTGCCGCCCGCCACAGGAACAGATACAATCAATGTACTATCAATTAGTAACAAAACCCTTTTCCGACAGCACATGTCTTTGTGATGAATCCGCCCTTGATCTCTTCACGAAGTTAATCACAGGTTGTGGGTTGCACCGGTCGAGTGTCACCGGGGGAATAAGTCCCATCATGACCAGACTTCTCTGACTAAAATGCTCCGGCCACAGTAAGATTTGCCAGTACCCATCTGCCATGACCCGTGTAATAGCGACGGATTCGACCTAGTACTGGAGAACCCTCCGGCTGGATGGAGGCCCGGGGGTTTGGGGTTCCCGTGCCGCTTGAGTCAGTCCCAGAGGTCATCCCATCTGCCCCTCCACAGCACCAAGAGACAACCCCGCCATCTTCCCCGCTCCGGGATTTAATTCCCAAGGCCTCGCTCCGAGACAAGATCGCGACTAACCCTTACGTGTCCCGTCTGAACCTTTGATTTCAAACCTATCGGGATGTTATGCCCTCGGTAAACGCGACAGATGCATTCTACAAAGATATCATCACACACAGCTCGGCCGGGGCACGATCCGTGATATCCTCCTTGTTTGTTACATTCTGACTCTTGCACTCCCCCTACCACAACACCCCATCGCACCGACGTCATCATGGGTTCAACCAACCGCAATACACTCCGCATCGCGTCTGCTTCGGGGTCCGTGACTGACAGGCGCCACGGCTTCGAGGACCTCGCCAAGAATGAGAAGCTTGACTTCATCGTCGGTGACTGGATGTCAGAATACAACATGACGACGCGGGGCGGCTCCAAGACCGACAACAAGGGAACCTCGGAAGAGTTCGAGCCCTCCTTCCTCGAGGCCATCGTGCCCGCCCTGCCTCACCTGGCAGCCAACAAGATCAGGGTTGCGGTAAACGCCGGCGCCAGCGACACCCAAAAGCTGCACGACGTCTTGGTCGAGAAGATAAAGGAGCTTGGGCTGAATCTCCAGGTCGCATGGGTGGGCGGCGACGAGGTCTGGGAGGTGGTCCAGAAGGCCATCGGAGCCGGACAAGATTTCACAAGTCTGACGCATGGTAAGGAATCATCTGACGCAACCGAATTCACGCGAGACAAGTGCTGATCAACTTTCGCAGGAAACAAGCTCTCAAACTGGGAATTTGAGCCCATCTACGCCCAGTGCTACCTCGGTGGCTGGGGCATTGTTGAGGCCCTCAAGCAAGGCGCCGACATCGTGCTGTGCGGCCGGGTTGCAGACGCATCTCCGACTATTGGCTGCTCGGCTTATCACTTTGGATGGGAAAGAGAGGCCTACCAGGAGCTCGCGGCCGCCTTCGTCGCCGGTCATTTCATCGAATGCTCGACATATGTCACGGGTGGCAACTTCAGCGGCTTCAAGAGCCTCCCCGGCGACACGTCCAACCTCGGATTTCCCATTGTTGAAATGTCCTCCAATGGTCACTTCTACATCACAAAGCAGAGAGAACACGGTGGCATGGTGACTGTGGACACATGCAAGGCACAGCTTCTCTACGAGATCCAGGGCCCCTTGTACTACAACTCGGACGTCGTTGCTCGCCTGGACGAGATCAGGATTGAGCAAGCGGGCAAGGACAGAGTGTAAGTCAGGCAGATTCGGATCTCATTTGATTCTGTACGTTCCTAACGTTTTTTGCCAGTCTCGTCACCAACGTTTTGGGTATCAAGCCGCCGCCGACTACGAAGGTCGGTATCACAGCCAAGGGCGGGTTCCAAGCCGAAGCTCACTACTTCCTCTGCGGACTGGACATCGAAGAGAAGGCAGACCTCCTCGAGCGCCAGGTCCGCTCCCTTCTCGACGAGAGCAAGTATCACTGTCTGAAATTCCGCGTCAACGGCCGATGCCCGGAGAACCCTCGCAACCAGGACGCGGCCACCGTCGATCTCCGCATCTTCGCTCAATCCAAGAGGGAAGAAGACCTGTGCATCGCGAATTTCTTCCGCCCCGTCACAGACACCATCATGCAGAGCTATCCCGGCGCCACCTTCGCGGTGGACGCTCGCCAGGCCGCTCCCAAACCGTACTACGAGTACTGGGTCAGTCTCCTGCCGCAGGCCAGCGCCAAGCACGTTGTCTACCTGCCATCAAAGGGCTTGGAGATTCCAATCGACGCGCCCACGGATACGCTGGAATTTGTTCATTCTCAGGAGTCGTACGACGCCTCTAGCCCGATCGACCTGGCCAGCCTCGGTCCGACGACCCGGGCGCCTCTCGGCTACGTCGCCCACGCCCGGTCGGGCGATAAGGGCTCTGACTGCAACGTCGGCTTTTTCGTTCGCCATGACGACGAATGGGACTGGCTTCGGAGCCTGCTGACGGAGGCCAAGGTTCGGGAGCTGCTGGGCGACGATGACACTGGGAAGCCCATCTTCCGCTTCGAGCTGCCCAACATTCAAGGTGGGTCCTATGAGCCCGCAAATTACCTATTGGTATGATATTGACATACAAAATAGCTGTTCACTTCTTGCTGAAGGACCACTTGGACCGGGGCGTGGCCTCCAGCTCGACGTACGACGTTCTGGGGAAGAACCTTGCCGAGTATTTGCGTGTGAAGATGGTGGATATCCCAAATCGCTTCTTGGAACGTGGAAGAATTTGATTATGCAGATATGAACAAGGAATGATCACTTATGTCGTTGATGCACGGAACTCGCGATGAATTGAGGCAGCGCGTCCCGTCTCTGTGGTTTCATGTTACCACTTTTAAGGTAGCCTGTTATGCTTCCGTTGAGCTTAGTGCAAGCGCCGCCAACAATAACCGGTGTAATTCAATCCAAACGCCATCGTTGGACTGCAAACTTACATGGTGGCCAGCATCAGAACAACGTCAGACTGGGATGTGGTTCGGTGAAGAGCTTGTACAGTTGTGGAGGGGCACAGACATGAAGCACCAAGAATTGAGCACGAAGATGGACTTGATTATGTCTTTCATGAATTGTTCCATCGAGAACTGTCTCATTGTACAAGAAAGGGGAACCTTAAAGCTTCAAGTTTACAAGACTGGCCACCCTCATCGCCGACTCCTGCAACAGGCCAGGGGCAGTCCAGGACCCCCACGCAATCGCCACCAAAAGAGCGACAACAATCGCGGAGCTGGACCCGGAGATCTGCCGCCCAGCTTTCCTAAGGGGCCACCAGACCGAACCGCCATTCATGTTGAAGTCCTTCCAGCGGGGGAATATGGTTGCCTTCCAGAAAGTCACGGCCAAGCCAGGCCATGCCGCCGAGTTCCGACCGGCCTTGTTGATGTACCAGTTGCTGCAGCCAGCGGAGAACACCGTCTCCTCCAGGACCTTATCGAGGTCCGTAATGAACTTCTCCTCTGCTTTGGGGTCGACCTCGATGACTGTCGCGTACCCGTCGAGGACTGGCTTCATCAGAACGTTCGCGATGTAGTCAACTTGGACTTCGATGGCGTAGATGACCGAGTTGAAGGCAGGGAAGGTATTGGGGCCAAATCTGCGATCGCAAGAGGTTAGCAAAATTGACTATACTTTCACCGTTTCTTCCTAGGCTGTACTCACAAGATGGCAAAGTTGGGATGGTTGTGCACAAACGTGCCCATGTACGCCTGCGCGCCGCGGTGCTGGTCCCATTGATCCTCGAGTGTCTGTCCCGTCTTGCCAACGATGCGCATCGGCGTGAGGAAAGACGTAACGCTGAACCCAGTTGCCAGAATGATGGCGTCAAAGTCCTCTTCCTTGCCGGTTTCGCTGACAATTCCCGTCTCCGTGACCTGCTTGATGCCCTCGGGGAGCAGTGCAACGTTTGGACGGTGCAGACAAGCAAGATAGCCGGGGTCGTAGATCCTCCGCTTGCAACCAAGAGGAAATTTCGGGACGATGAAGCTGTGGTACTCTTTGGGCGCTTGGCTGTAGATGTATCTTTTCGCCTCTTCCTCGAGGGCTAGCCGCTGACTCACCTGGCCCTCGTCGGAGCCGTACACCGAGGCGAGCTGGTCCGTCTTGAGGAAGAGATCAAGCCGGCGCCAGCGCTGCCAGAACGGCAGGTAACGGAAGCAGAACTTGTTCCAGCTGGTGAAGACCTTGTTCGGACGCGGGTGGTACCATTGCGCGCTTCGCGCGTACTGGGTGATCTGTTTGACCTTGGGCGCAATGGACGGGACAACTTGGGCGGCGCTGCAGCCGTTCCCGATGACTGCAATCCTCTTGTTCGTGTAGTCAAAGTCGTGATTCCACTCGGCGGTGTGGAAGACCTCGCCCCTGAACTTTTCGAGCCCTGGGAAGTTGGGCTCCCTCGGCTGGGAGAAGCCGCCAACTGCGGAGAGAAGAATATCACACTTCTCCGAGAACTCGCGCCCGGTTTTGACATCGTAGAAGTTCACCTTCCATTGACCGCTCTTCCATTCTGCGCCTCGGCATTCTTTTTGGAGGTTGAAGTGCCGTCGAAGCTGGAACTTGTCCACTGTGGACTCGATGTCTGGCAGTTAAAGGTCAGCATCAGATCGGAGAACCGTGGGTATGACATGTCAATATGCTTACAGTTAAGGATCTCTTCCTGGTCAGCGAGAGCTTGCGTCCAGTCTGGATTCAGGTTGAAGCTAAAAGAGTACAGATGGATGGGAACATCCGAACCACTGCGGAACAATCGAGTCAGAACCTCTGCAACGTCTCATCCAAACACGTGTGTCTTGTCACTCACCAGCCAGGGTAGGTATTCGCAACCCAAGTACCGCCAGGCCGTTCCCGCTTGTCGTAGATCTGCACAAAGCATTATTAGCTACCTCCCGAAGTCTAACTGTCCCGCGAGTAGATCAAACCTCGAAGTTCGTGAAGCCGAGTTTCCACTTGAGCGTGTGAGCCATAGCTATGGCACCAACACCTCCGCCGATGATGATGACTTTTGGGCCGGCCATGATTGTGATTCTCCTGGAGGCGCGAAGAGGGCTCACAATGCTTGTCGTCGGCTAGTCGAGGGACGAAATGCTTCTGGGGGCAGCAATTGCAAGCATAGGTCGCGAACCCTCAGCTACTTACACCCCTAGGTTTTTTCCGTCTTTGACATGCTCCTTCACAGGAGGCTGCGACCGAGATATGGGGTAGAGGACCCCAATGTCAGCCATGATTAGCGTTTGTTGTTCCCAATGGAGCAGCAGAACACCCGCGACGGATCTCGGATCTCGAACCCATGGGAGCGCAGATGGGGTTGGAGGTGTTGCGGAGTGGACACCGCCGGCCGGGATTTAATTCCGTGGAAGTAGATTCCGTGGGGGTGGTCTGTGGATACCCCTGGTCCTTCGTCCAGCTTGCCGCATTCCACTGGCTTGCTTGTCCTGACTCAGGCCACCCCCTTTCACCCGTGACTTTGTCACGGCAAGATGGATCGAGGAAGTTCCACGCCCAGCGGGCCTATACGTGCGTGGCGAAGCTATTTGGGACGGACATTGGTTGATTAGAAATCTCAATATTGCCACAGGCCCCTTCGTCCGGCGGTCTAACAATGCAGACTCTCCGCCCACCATGCAACGCGTCACTTCAGGGATTCGAGGAACACCGTGCCCCCCTCCCCGGATTCCCCTCACTTTGCCTCCCCCCCCCCCCCCCCCCCCCCCCTGCCATGCCACCAAGGCGGGGTAGCTGGTGGTGACCCGAGTTAGCAAAGGCACTAGTTGTGAGGTGTGCCAGTCTAGCCCAGTGAACCAAGACCTGTAGTGAGGTGTCTCGCCTTGGAAACCCGGGGATTACGCGAGGACCTGTCGAGATCCCAGACCAAATCCCCCCTTGCATCAACCTTTCTCTATGTGCCGATGCCAACCTGTGATCGCCCCGGTGCCCTACGAGACAGATACATGGACCCAGCAGGATAGACAAATCCGCTCAGAGACTTTGCCATGGGAGCCACGAAGCACGTCACAAGCGCCTGTCTGAACTGCAGGCGTCGCAAGGTCAAGGTATGCCCGATCTTGAGTACGGGCTTTTGCGCTCACTTGAGCACCGCTGACAAGACCCCGCATCTGGCAGTGCGATGGCAACGACGAGTGTTCCAACTGCACCATGGCGGACCTGAAGTGTGTGTATAATGCGGAGGCCGACATGAGGAGGTGAGAAGGAATGCACTCCTTTTCAACTTGTGGGAGTGCTGACGCCGTTATCTAGAGTCTCTGCGAAAAAAGTCATCACCGACCTACGATCGCGAGTCGCCGAGCTCGAGAGAATCTTGCGAGAGAATAGGATCGACCAACCATCCCCCAACGTAACCAGCCCCTCGGTGACATCTTCGGCCGCCGGGAACCAGTGGGCGACAGATCAAGACGGCAACCCGGACGCAGATGAGAATGCTGGATCTTCCGCCAATGCCAGCAACAGCGTCCATGTTGCGACTGTGACAATGACACCCTTGTCAACAGACAAGCCTGGCCAATCCGCCGAACCAGACCACGACGCATCTCGTTCGCCTGCCGCTTTATTCACTAGCCATGATAGAGCTGGGGAGGCCAATTCACAACCCCCATCTCACACGGCTCCACCACATACTCTCGATGACCCGGGCGTCAACATTGGCGATGGAAGCCATGATGACTTGGATGCAGGGTTCATGTCCCTGGGCCAAGAAACAAGCCCACAAGATCTCAATCCTCCAATGCCTCCGTCCCTGGGCTTTGACAGTCTACCCACCACGCCAACTGAGAGCGAAGGCGACATAACCGACATCCTAGCTGCTCGTGTCGGCGCTCTCAGAATAGCCGAAGACGGGGAGCTGCGATACTACGGACCGACATCCAACCTGCACGTTCACCCCAATGGATGCCAGTCATTGTCGAGGTCGACCATTCGACACGTCGAGACGGAAGGTCTCGGAGTGCTCGAGCGACTAGGCCTCGCACACGAAGTCCCGCTCGAAACCGAAGATCATCTCGCAAGGCTCTACTTTTCCTGGGAGGACCCGGCCATCCACGTCGTCGACGAGGCAACGTTTTTCGCTGAGAAAGAGAACACGGTCCTTCACGGAAAGAAAAGTCCGTACTACTCGGAAACTCTCAACAACGCAATGTGAGCAGTGATCACATGTGTCTAGTATGTACATGTCCCTGACAGATCTGTCTAGCTGCGCCATCGGAGCCAACTTGGCCTGCGGGGAGTACATAGACCTTCCAGAGCCCGCGCCCGAGTTCTTCTCATCACGAGCCAAGGCTCTGCTTGACATTGAGATGGACAGCCCGACAGTCGCAACGGTCCAGGCGCTTGTTGTTATGAGCGCTTCCGAAGCGGCCTTCACACGCGATGCACGAGGGTGGCTATACAGTGGTACGTGTTGACTACCGGTGATCCATCCCCTCGACTGAGGAGCTCGGGTTCCCTAATTATCTGCCAGGCATGGCCGCGAGACTCAGCGCAGACCTGGGTCTTCACCTCGATGTGACGAGGCACCGACAGGCCGGGGTTCTCAGCGACCGCGATCTGGATATTCGACGGATTGCCTTCTGGGGTGTCTTCATCCATGAGCAGTGAGTCCTCATCGTCGATGCCACCGTTGTGTCAGTTCTGATCAAACCCCTTTGACAGCATGTGGAGCATGTACGTAGGAAGACCATGGAGCATTGGCCTAGGAAACATCACAGTACCCAGGCCGAGGGTTAGTCTGGATTACGGGAGGAAGTGGAAGCCGTATCCGGGCCGGTCCGGTCGGTCCGTCATTCCAGACGAGGGCCTGGACTTCCCGCTCGAGGCTTGCACTGATGCCAACATCTCGCTCTGCGAATTCATGCCCCGTATCAACACCACGCTGTAAGTGAACGGGACTCTGCCGACCCATCGCGCGAACAGAAGTACTGACTTTTCCTAGATACTCTGGAAAGGAGTCTGACATCAAAGCTCTCGTTGATTTCCTGACCTCCACCCGAGACGAGCTCTGGGCTTGGTTAGACCAACTCCAACCGACGTTGCGTATCGACACCTCCAGCTCAAACACACTGTTTGTCCCTGCTGTTTTGCAACTTCAGTTGGTAATATCCCTCTTTTTTGCTTCGACAAATCTGACATTTCCCCAGCATGCAGTTCTACGCCACTTTCATCACGCTTTACAGGCCATATCTGTCCAGTCACTTCGTCCGAAGCGGGCAATCGCTTGCATCAACTCACGACCAGGCCGTCCTGCTCGATGCTACACCCGGCTGCGTCGCCGCGGCTCACGAGATAGCTCAGATCTTACGCTGCTATCAGAGACAGCACTCCCTCCGCCGGTCCAATATTCAGATTGTGCACATTATCTTCACGGCCTGCCTCGTGTTCATCCACGACGTGTGCACCAGGGATTACGAAGAAGCACGGGCATCACAGAGCGACCTCCAATTCTGCTGCCACGCTCTTGGGGAGATTGGCCATGCCTACGGTAACGCGACGAGGGCGCTAGAGGTTGTCATTCTCGTCCGAAGCGAGTGGCAGAGGCTGGCATCGGCGGCACGCCCTCCCTTATCCGGTCTCAAAAGGCGCAGTACCGGCATGGCGGTGTCTGCAACGGACGGCCAAGGCCCTGGCAATGGACACCCTGCGAAGCGCAGGAGTTTCTGCTCTCCCCGACCGCCCGACATTCCACGACAGGCGACCTTCTCAAACCCGCCTGCCTTCAGCGCCTTTCAGATGCTGTACGATGATTATGCAGGCCATTCTGTCGACATGACCATGCCGCTGATAGATGAGGATTCTCACGGTAGTGGCGCCTGGGGCCTGCCGATGAATTTGAATGCTAGTCTCGGCGACCTGGTGATGCCGATGGCATGGCCGAACAGCCAGCAAGTGCAGCCGATGTATGTCTCGGGCGGTGCAAATCAGAACGAAAGCATCATGATGGCGACAGAAGGGACTGGAGAGGATTGCGAGGTTTCCAACTTGTTGGGGACGGAGTTCAAACGATGCCCTGAAGTTCTACTTGAACCAGGAAGAAGTTGAGGTCAGGCCAGCCGGAGTTTGGGGTGACGCGCGTTTTAGTCGTATTCACTGGAATATCAGTTCCGTTTGGGATCTTGCTGCTCATCACGATCAGGTGTTACTTTCCGTTCTCGTACGTTGGTGGTCATCTTCTCCCGCAACTCGGGAGTCTTTCCCGCGCAACAGTGAGAATTGATCCTCGCGGCGATAGACCTGCCCTCGGGTTCGGATGTCACCTCGGCCCCCAGGGTAAAGAATAAACCTGCATGACAGCCCCATCTGTCTCTTGTTGTTCTCTCTCTGTTTGTCTCTCGTCGGGCAATATGACAGACCTCGTGAAGCTGAAGTCGAGAACTAGGAGTGACTATGGGTACTTCTTGGAATACCGGACAAGATGGTTAGTTCTCTATCCTGGAGACTCCTGTCTGTCATGAAGGAATCGTTGCCCTGTTCAGGCGCCTAGGCGTCCTAGGCAAGCAGTGGCACGTGTGCTCCCCTTCTGACAGGCCCACAGGAATGACAACGACGTGTACGGCCATATGAATAATTCGGTGTACAACTTCCTGTAAGTCACCAAATATTCTTCTCATATTCTCTTTCCTGACTTCCGAACCCCTCGCAAGAATTGACTCCATCGTCAACGCCTACCTCATGTCTGCTGTCGACCCCGACAAGCCACACTCGGAGAGGCAACAGAGAGGTCTCGTCGTCCATACCCAAACAAACTACTTCGGGTCTCTGGCGTATCCCTGTGTTGCCGAGTTGGGTCTTCGCGTCAATCACATGGGCAAGTCAAGCGCTCGCTACGAAATTGGAATTTTCCTCCCCGAGAGTTCTACGGTCAAGGCGGTGGGCGAGTTGACTCACGTGTACGTGGATCGGGATACGGGCAGGCCTGCCGCTGGGGGCATGGACGAAACGTTGAGAATCGCACTAGAAGGTTTAATACTTCCGAACGCCAGTGCTCCATTCTCCAAGCTATGAAATGGAATGCTGGGGGGCTGCCTGATGGAGGCGCCGGGATTCCGAAACCCGGGGCACCGGGGTGGCGATCGCCGGCGGGAGATAGTTCCGGAGCACGGCACGACCAATAAGACACCCCTCGGGCCGTACATAGCCGTGATTTCAAACCAACCATCGGCTCACCACACATCCTACGGCCGAAATTGCCAAATAGCCGAGATGGTTGATACCGACGTGATCTATCTTCTAAGGAAGAGAGCTCCCAAGGCGTGCGTCAAGTGCCGAAAGAGAAAGGTACGATGCGATGTCACAAGGACGGGGAATCCTTGCACCAACTGCCGATTGGACAGCAAGCAATGCGAGGTCATCCCACGGGCCAAGACACGGCAAGTATCTTCTCTCTCGTGGGCGCCAACCCGGGCTGACAAGCGATGCTATCCAGATATCGCCAATACCCGTCGGTGCCTGAAGAGTCCACCGAGAATACACGAGGTCTAGGAAGTTGTCATCATATCGAAGTCTCCCTGGACGAGGAAGAATTTGAAGATACACTTCGGCAGCAGCCTCCTGTGCTCGAGCAATCTGGTGCACACCGCGAGGAAGCTGACGACTGGCTCGTTAATTCAACCCAGGTGTTGGAACCATGTCCGAATATTGTCCTCTCAGACCCAACATCTCCTCATGAACAACCCAATGAGCGACCCCAAACACCGCCAAGTCAAGATGCAGAACCATGTTGGGTTGACACGGGCGCAGTGTCCCCGCAGGCCAGGCGAGGGGACCTCATCTTTCTCGAGTCCCGGGGATGCTTCCAAGTCCCATCGAAACGCATATTAGTAGCTCTCTTGGAGCTTTACTTCTTGCATGTTCATCCTATGCTCCCGATGCTCAAGGAGGTGGACTTTTGGAAGGCTTTGGAGACAGAAGGGGGTGATGTTACGGGCGAGCATTGCGATCTCCTGATCCACGCGATGCTCTTCGCCGCCAGTCCTGTGAGTTGCGGAAACTTCTCCTTACATAAAGTTGGATGTTGCTGAATTCAGCTTGAAGTACATGAGTGAAGACACGATCAAGCTGCTCGGTCATTCCGATCTGTCCAAGGCCAAGTCATCTTTCTACGAGAGAGCCAAGGTAAACCAACGGCTTCAAAGAGAGTACTTGACACCGTTTCACTTGCTGACTTGCCTCTCTCAACTACAGCTTCTCTACGACTTCAATTTCCAGAAAGACCACATCACTGTCGCGCAAGCAGCCTTGCTGCTAACATACTGGAGCCCGAATCCGAGCAACGCCGAGCACCAAGCAAACAGCAAGTGGCTCGAAATCGCCATCGAGCATGCCCGAGCAGCCGGCGCCGACCAATACGGGACCGAAGACGTCACCCTAACAGCCACTGAGAGGAAGTCTCGGAGCACACTCCAGCGTCTGTGGTGGTGTTGCATCGTCCGCGACCGCATCATGCCGCTCTGCGTCCGGAGAAAGACTCAAATCACGCGGGAGAACTTCGACTTCGGATCCCACGGCTCGCTAGAAGAATCGGTATTGGAAGATGATGTCGAAAGCTCTAGGGTCCATGAGCCCATAGTGAACAAGTCCCTCGTCACGGTGTTCGGCTTGCTCACAAAGCTGTGCGTTCACATGACGGACGTGCTAGGGCTGATTTATCCCGTCGACGATTCATCTTTTCACTTCCCCAACTCATTCTCAGAGACGACCTCAGTCCTTCAAGAGTCAAAAAGCCAACTGTTGAAGTGGTCACACGAAGCTACAGGGGTTCTGAGCGCCGCCTGCGTCGATGCCGGGGTGCCCCAAGAGCAAGGCAGTTTGAACCACGTCGTACTTCACGCTAATCTCCTCTGGATCTATTATCAGTAAGTCGGTGGATTCACATGTTATCTGGTAGTTACCAGTCCGGCTGACAGTTGTGTGTCTCAGCGCAACCATCGTGGCATTAAGCAGCCACGTTGCTCGATTCTCCCTGATGTCCACCATCGGACTTCCAATATCCACCGCCCCGATACAAGATGTTTGGAATTCTTCGATAACGATTATCAGCCCTCTCCAACGGCTTCTGCGGCTGCAGCTGATGCCATGGGTTCCCAGCAGTGTAGTCGGCTGCATCGCACTCCCTTTCGCCCTTCATATCGCGGCTATCAAGTATTCTCTCCAAACTCCAGCCGTCTCCGAGTCTTCTGCTCGGAACCCCAGTACTCTATCCATCTCCCACCAGCGCTTGGGTTTTCTCATGGAAGTGATGAAGGCCTGCCACGCCAGACACGACGGCGTGGAATGGGTCTCAACAGTCATCACACACATCCTGGGAAGCCTGGATTCCAATGTGGCCCCGTGTGTCGGCCTTCAGCTACTTCCCGAGGGAAAGCTTGGACAGCTTCTGCCGGATTTTATTGCCCGAAACCCGATTCTCTACCTCCGCCTATCGCTTACTCTGGACCTTAGCTTGAGCTTGGATCGCCTACCAGAAGCTGATGACTTCCCCTGTGCCATGCGAGAGATACCCCTTGTCCCGGCTGTTGAACGGAGACACCAGTCGCCATCCTTGAGCCATGGCAGAGCCTCGCCGTCACTTGCGGTGTCCTTGCGGCCCTCTGGTGTAAGCGGATGGGTTGAGAATGACCGTTCCTTGTACTTTCTTCACGAGATTGGGATGGGACCTTGAGTCGTGAGATGATCCAAAGAATTCCGCAAGTGCAGTAGCATTGCGTTTAACATTGCATCATGTTAACGGGACGCAAACTTTCGAGAGAAACAACCGGTGAAGGGTGATCTTTGGTGTTCTAAACATGTATTCTAACATCTTTCAGGCTGCTCTGTGAACTTGAGAGCATTTGCTCGCTCTTAAAACTTTTAAGTTATTTTTTACCTGGAGTATTCCGCGAGCGGCCCCACTGTTCGCGATTCCACTTCAGCTGGCGCGGTTTTGGCTCGGGATCTACTTCCGGCAACCCCTTGCACTCCCCAGGGCTATTTGTTGAAGTAGGACAGATTGACATCTCAACCGTGAATATTCCAAGACGTGAACCGTGTGACACGCCAAACATCCTACCATATTCTATTCATCAAAATACCATGGGATCTGATAGCACCAGGACGGCGCAGGTGTCGGCAGTCACCATTCCGCAGTCTGAGCAATGCTGCTCCTTGTCCATGATTGACACCACCTGCAACCTGACCGTCCCAGCAGAAACGCTGGTTCAGCCAATCATCCCCGGCCATGAGCTGATGAACTTCCCGACTGCGTCCTTCATCCTCACGCACGCCACTTTCAGGAGAAAAGTCTTGTTCGATCTGGGCTGCAAGAAGGACTTCTGGAATCTGCCACCTCCGATCGCCACTGTCATCGATGAGAAGGTTCCAGGCATCAAAGCGGACAAAAATCTTTGCGAAATCCTTACCGATGGAGGGACGGACCTCAACGAGATCGAGGCGGCGATCATCAGCCACCACCATTACGACCACCTGGGCGACCCTAGCACCTTTCCCGCCTCGATGGACCTCATTGTCGGGCCTGGCTTCTCCGAACTGTTTCTACCTGGCTACCCAGCGGCGAGAGCCTCTCCTATTTTTGAGAACGCTTTCACGGGCCGCAAAGTCGTCGAGCTGTCCTTCTCAGACGACCTAGTCATCGCCGGCTATCGAGCAGTGGACTACTTCAAAGATAGCAGTCTCTACATCTTGGATAGCCCAGGCCATGCCGTTGGCCACCTCTCCGCCCTGGTCAGAACAACGCCAGACACATTTGTCTTCTTAGGAGCGGACATTTGCCATTTTGGCGGCTCATTCCGGCCGACTCCCCAGCTTCCCATGCCAGAACAGCTCACCTCAGCCGACCTCTGCAGGGAAGAATCGCCGTACCGGACCTTTGATGCATCAAGCTTCATTTGTCTCCATCCCAGCCCTGCAAAGGGACACACAACACCCTTCTACGAGCCTTGCAGTCGCGACGACTCGTGGTACGTCGATCCTCCTCGTGCCCAGGACAGCATCAATCGCCTCAAGGCCTTGGACGCGGATGATCGAATACTGGTGCTGATTGCCCATGACCCTTCTGCCATGAGGATTTTGCCACTATACCCAGAGTACGACCTCAACGACTGGCAGACGGTTGGCTGGAAGCAAAGGCTTCGGTGGGGCTTCCTGGACGAGCTGCCCATCGAAGGGAAGCCGAGAGAGTATTTGGTCGCAGGTACATACAAGGATGGAAAGCTTGTGAAGAGGTTGGACGGGATCGCAACCTGACACGGTAGCTTGTTAATGAGTCCATAAAAAGCAGGCAGAAAGATTGGTGCCTGTCAAGACAAGTGAGCTGGCAAGGCCGTTCTTGATTGATGTTTCGTCAATCACTTGGAAGTTTTGGCCGTCGATTCAATCTCATTCCGTTGCGATTTCATGTAAGCTTCTTACTTCTGCGAGTCTCAGACGATCTTAAGAGCTTTTGGCCATAGCTGATGGTAAAGGGGCTGACGACAGTATCACCGGACGCGACGAAGTGACAGCCAAGCCAGTTTCTACGACGTGTTCGGTAAATTCGTGGCCCATGATGAAGCCGGCGTCAAATATCTGGTGCCCGCGGTAGACTTAAAGCTCGCTTAAGGGTGATGATGAGCGACCGGGCGCGCAGAGGAGAAAAGACTGGGCTTGGCTGACTACCTGCCGCAGAGCGCGGTGTACTTGACCCTGACGATGATATCATTGGGATCCTGAATCGTTGGCACGGGCCTGTCCAGGACGGCAACCTGCTTGATGCCCTTGAATATCGCGGCTTTCATGGTCGTAGGCGACATGTTGGAGTATGTTTAACGTTCGGAGTGGTGATTCGCAAGGGGTTCTGCAGACAAGGCACTGAATCTTGAAAGCTGAGGAGTTGTCGGCATTCCAGGCTATTGAGCTGCTGTTGTTCAAGGTTTGCTGTCGGCATTCATTCCTGTGTTGGATTTCCCCACGCTGGCCTCGGCAACGGCTCGGATCGTCCCCGTTCGGTGGGCGCCATCTACCCGCGCAGGCGACAGTCCATGCACGTCAAGACGCCGTACCTCGGCCAACAACGGGAAAGGTATCCGGAAATTGCCCAACCATAACTCCAAACTTCCGCTGAAACGATTTGTCGTCGATAGGATGCAACGAAGTATCCCTTTGAACTTGACGACACACGCCATCGCGAGAGAGAAGAGGCTTCCTGTGGGTTTGAATCAAGATGCTTTACAGGTCTCAACAGCCGGACATTCAGTGTAAGTCAGAAAAGTCGGAAAATGTAGGCTGCAAAGGTAGTAGCTGACCATTACACTGACGCCCTGCAGTACCCGACGGCCTCCCGTTATGGTCTTGGCTGCTAGACTCACCGCATTCCTGCTTGCACAAGTCGCCCTCCCGCGACGTCCAGGGGTTCACCGACGTCAGCACCAAGCGCCACATCAGCTTCCAAGAGCTCAAATCCTACACGACCTACCTATCCGCCGCACTCTACTCTAAACATGACCTGCGCGAAGGCGACGTGGTGATCATTTACAGCCGCAACTCAGTCTGGTACCCCGTCGTCACACTCTCAACGGTTCGAGTCGGTGCAGTCGCCTGCGGCGTTTCTCCCGAATACACCGTCGAGGAGCTGGCTTTTAGTCTCGGCGTGAGCAAAGCCAAGTTCATCTTCACGACACATGATCTCGAGGACAAGGCGATCCGTGCTGCAGCCAAAGCCGTTGTACCTGAGGGCAATGTCATCCTCCTCGATGGCATATCCTCTTCCTCGAGGCTTAACATCGAGGGCCTCATCCGCAGCGGCGAGTCCCTCGGGCCCTCTGGTCAGGTAGCTCCGTTCCGTCTGCCGCCTGGTAAGAACAATGGAGACGTTTGCGCCCTCCTCTGCTTCAGCAGCGGCACGACAGGTCTCCCGAAGGCTGTGATGCTCTCGCATAGCAACATCATGGCCCAGTGCCTCCAGATCCAGCAGATCACGCCCGCCGACCACAGGAAGATCCTCGCCGCTCTGCCGTTCTACCACATCACTGGAATCATCCACCAGCTCCATCTCCCCATCCTCCTCAACGCCAGCGTCTACGTCCTGCCCAGCTTCACCCTCGACAGCATGCTCCAGACCGTCGCGAAGCATAGAATCGCCGAACTTCTCATCGTGCCCCCCATCTTGATTCGCATGGTCCGCGAGCCAGAGTCCATCTCCAAGCACGACCTCTCCCACGTCCGGCGCTTCTCGTCCGGCGCTGCCCCGCTGTCCCGGGAGATCCTCTCCCTCCTGGAGAATCAGTTCCCCGGGACCGGCTTCAAGCAGGGCTACGGCATGACCGAGTCGTGCTCGGCGATCACCTCCCACCCGCCGTCCAAGTATGCCTACAAGTACGCCGACAAGGTCGGCATGCTGGTCGGCTCGACCGAGGCGCGCATCGTGAGCCCCGAGACTGGGGCGGACTGCGCGCCCGGCGAGGCGGGGGAGATCTGGGCGCGAGGGCCGCAGATCGCCATGGGGTACCTGGCGAATCCAAAGGCGACGGCTGAGACGTTCGACAAGGACGGGTTCTTGCACACGGGCGACATTGGGAGGATCGACGACGAGGGCCTGCTGGCGATCACGGACAGGATGAAGGAGATGATCAAGGTCAAGGGGATCGGCGTTGCGCCGGCAGAGCTTGAGAACCTGTTGCTCGGGCACCCTGCCGTGATTGATGCGGCTGTTTGTGGTATTCCCGATGAGCGCGCCGGCGAGAGGCCAAAGGCGTTAGTGGTGCTCAGTTCCTCGGCAACGGATGCGCTGCAGCAAGGACGAGAGCTGATGAACTACGTCAAGGCGAACAAGGCGAGGCACAAGTGGATTCGGGAGATTGAGGTCGTTCAGAGCATACCAAAGAGTGTTGCAGGGAAGATCCTCCGCCGAAAGCTCAGGGAGGCTTCAGGGGCGGATGGGAACACAGTCGTCAAGGACGATCCTGTCCAGGCCAGGCTTTAGAGCTGTCCATGCCAAGAATAGAGAACCAGGGTACGATGAACAACACCATCGTTCAGGTTGAATTCGTTCCCTAGCAGTGTTTCATGCCGTGTTTGACGTGCATGCTTCCGAGGACGTCAGACACCAGAATCCGGTTGCCCCAGGATTGCTGGCAGCGCCCAACGTCAAGCAATATGACCCGGGTTCAGGATCCAGGTAGATGATCGCCGACATCGGCGGGAACGACACTTTGCGTGGTGGACCAAGACACTGCTACGACAGTCATCGGGTATCCGAGCCCTAGATACGTTAGTACGGATGGACAAGGAGTAGCAGTTGGGACGGCATTTGGGGACGAGTACTGGGAGGGCAAGGACCTACAGAGCTGCATGTTCATCTCGGTCGGCACCACATGCAGGCTTCGGGAAGTTCGCGATTGGTTTGTGATTGCCGGTCGGCCAAGGCTCAATTCAACTTGGGGGTATCTCTGCTTAACGCTCGCTCCATATCCTCACGCCTGCACGGCGACCTGCGCCGCTGCCTCGGCCGGCTCTTCAGTAATTGGTTCCGTCTTTTTGCCCGTCCGTTTCCTCTGCCATGCGTCGATGAAACCTCCTAACAAGCCTCTTCTCTGTTGGCTATCTGTTGTGGTCCCCGACACGACGCTGGATCTGCGACTGAAGACGCTGCTGGGTCGCCTCCAAGATATCGTCGACTCGGCATCGGTGTCGGCGTCGGTGTGGCTTGGGGTGTGATGGACTTTGGCTTCTTGGTATCTGCCTGGGAAGGGGTTAGGTGAGGAAGAGAGGCAGGACGTTGGTGTTGCTTACGGATGTTCCCCGCGCCGCCAATCCCGAAAGACTGGGGGCGGTTCTTCCGGTAATTCCGCTCGTTCATTGTGAATGTGGTGATGACACGGATGAGGGTGGTGGAATTGATCCAGATGAGATGCCTTGCAATTCTGGAAACCGAAATTTTTGCAGGTTCAATGGCAATTATTGACCAGACAGTCATTGAAAAGCCAAGCAGGACTACTCCCTCTATATAACATCTCTTCCCCATGCACCCGTTCCATCCCGGGCTGGCCAGCTCCGCCCCCAGTGTCGAGGCGTAAAAACTCTTTGTCCGGCACTGATGACATGACTGTCCGTTTTTGATAACACGCCGAGCCTCGATTGGCCTGGACCCAGCTGAACTCCCGACTTCGGCAACGCGGCTCTCGCCCTCCCCGCAAAGCTTGGTCGACTAGCGTCAGGGATCTTCCAGAAAAGATAAAGGGGCCCGTCGTGAGTGGCCATTGGGTCCTGGTTATGTGACTGCTGTACGTCATGTCTAAAGACCTCACACACCTGCACCCCGGTCGAGACCCCCCCTCCTTTCCCCCTTTTTGTCCACGGCCTCCGGGTTCGCGACGTCAGGGCGCGGGTTGGATGGCGAGTCAGGGTCGTTCGCAATTCGCATGTGCCTGGCTGGAAAGGGTGTGGCGGCCTGCGTGGCAAGATCGGGCCCGGAGAACCCTGACGGCCGACGCGGCGCGGAGATGCTGCGAGTGCCGTTAGGGCTGGGGGACCAAAACCCTGACTTGACTCGATCCGGATATTCCCGGGAGCCGCGGACCAGCCGCGGGGAGTTTTCTGTTCACGGCCAGCCGCGCAAGCACGCCGACAAGGTATGAGGCGAAGCTTGCTGAACATGCCTTCGGTTTGAAAGGCTAGTTCTCGAGCAATGACCTGGAGACAGGAATGTCGTGTCTCTTCTGTCGTGTGGTAAGAATGGCCGGCCCCCGCGGACACCGAGACAGACCGAGTGAACGATGGCAAGCCAGCTAGCACCACCGCCTGACCTCGTCTTCCAGCATTCGGGATAAACACAGCATTCAGTCTGTCTTCACGAAGTGTCGACAGAAAGTTCAAGAATGCTAGAAGACGTAGGGGGCGGGGATGCCAATATGTATGTGCTCCCGGAGAAATAGAGAAAAGGGGGCCCTTCACTCGGCGTTACCCGGGGTCGGGCGGCAGTTGCTCCTGGCCCGATCGTTCATGTCAGCCAACGGCATTAGCGCCGGGACAATCACGGTGAAGAAGACTAAATCTGTATTGGCACGACGGGGATACATTGCCATGGGGAACGAGAAAGTCCGAGACAAGGTACCGGGCAGCCCAGGATGTGTACACACGGCTTTTGATCAGGGGTTGCGAGTGTATGTAGGACGTCGATAAGCTTGTGTCTTGGCATTCATGTTCTCTGGCCTGCTGCACTTCTTTCGATGCAGGCGGCTGACATGATCGACGCAAAAACCTTGCCTTCCCTGACATAAGTTACCTTCCAGGTTTACACCGATGACATGCTTGGCCAAGCGGAGATGATGCCTGGTCCGGCCCGATTCACAGCCATACACTTCCCTTGTCATGACGACTGGAAGCTTAGAAATCATAACGGTGGCCAGATGATTCAAAACGTGCCCAGCGCTGTGGATGAACTTTGCCCGCCCCATGCTCGTACTGCGTTTGGCCCGTTGAGGGGATAGACGGACGAATGGAGGAGATGTCAAGGGATCTCACGAGCATGGCGTCCCTGAAGACCCATCATCTTCAACGTCGTGTCTATATTTATCTCGTTCACTTATCGGCGCATCACATCACAAATCACGATGTGTCTCATGAGAATGATCTTGTTCGAGTCAACCTCGCATCGAATTTGATATTGGGCTCTTGGCCAGAAAGAAGTACCCCACCTCCCACCTACTCTATTCTCTCCTTGACAGGCTAGCTTGGGCTGCGTGCAACGTCAAAGTAGGAGCCAGGGACGGCCGGGCTGCACTGCCACCATGCCGGGATCTCGCCATGTCAATCTACGACTCCAAGTCTCCACGTCAGGCTTGGCATGACGAGGACTCCCACTCTGGATGAACATGCAATACTCAAATGCTTCTTCACGATGGTAAAGACGTAGTACGGCTTACAAGGGTCAGAATGCCAGGTCATCGACTATAACTTGAACGTCTCGGAACCTACAGACCGACACTTCTTTTTCAGCATCTCGCAGCATCTCCCCTCCTCATCGATCTTCCTCAGTTGCAGATATCGTTCATTCATCCATCTCCG
Organism: Plectosphaerella plurivora; assembly: GCA_020726575.1. NCBI lineage: Eukaryota > Fungi > Ascomycota > Sordariomycetes > Glomerellales > Plectosphaerellaceae > Plectosphaerella > Plectosphaerella plurivora. Next base: position 206,823 of record JAGSXJ010000041.1, read on the forward strand.
ACATCATCATGAAGTTCTTCGCAAAGACCTCCCTCGCGGCTTGCGCCATGGCCACAGCAGCCATGGCCCAGAACATGTCCTTTGGCGCCGACAACTTCTACGTCAGCGACCACGTCACTGTTGAGCCCATCACCTTCCAGTCGCTCTTCCGCAACTCAATCACGGGCAACCTCTACATCCGCAACAACATCACCCTCGGAAACGCCCCCGCCATTGTCATCAGCCACCCCATGGGCGCGGTCAAGGAGCAGAGTGCCAACCTGTATGCCACCAAGATGGCCGAGCAAGGTTTCGTCACTCTGTCCCTCGACCTCCCTCACTGGGGTGGCAGCGAGGGCGAGCCTCGCAACGGCGTCTCGCCCGACTACTACGCTGAAGCCTTCAGCGCTGCCGTCGACTATCTCGGCACTGTCGACGGTGTCGACCGCAACCGCATCGGCGGCATTGGCATATGTGGCAGCGGCAGCTTCATCCTCAGCGCCGCCAAGATCGATTCCCGTCTCCGCGCCATCGCCACCGTGAGCATGTACGACATGGGCGGTCTGCACCGCAACGGCCTCCGCCTCGCCCGATCCCTCGAGCAGCGCCGCGAAGCCGTCGCCAGCGTTGCGACGCAGCGCTGGGCCGAGGTCGACGGTGCACCTACCGCCTACGACGTCGGCACCGTCCTGGAGCTGACGCCCGAGTCGGACCCTATTGCGCGCGAGTTCTTCGATTTCTACCGCACCTCCCGCGGCGAGTTCACCCCCGAAGGCTCCTCGCCCAACATTACGACGATGCCCATGCAAGTCAGTAACGTCAAGTTCCAAAACTTCTACCCCCTGAGCGACCTCGACGCCATCTCGCCCCGCCCTCTGCTCTTCATCTCTGGCGATCAGGCGCACTCCCGCGAGTACAGCGAGTACGCCTATGCTGGTGCCATTGAGCCCAAGGAGCTTGTCTGGGTTGCTGATGCTGGCCACGTCGATCTCTACGATCGCACTGAGCTCATCCCCTTCGCCAAGCTCACCGACTTCTTCCGTGAGAACCTGGCTGCTGGTGTTGCGGCCGAGAACTGCAACAAGTAAATGACTGGGCACAGCTGTTGGTTTCTGGGTCATGTCGACCACTGGGTGACAGACGGTCATTGACCCTGCCGGGAGGGGGATTCGGGGGTGGTTGTGGCATGTAAAATGACTTCCGGTTGCCTGCGTGTACATTCTATGCAAGGACCAGGACACAGGAGATTTTAGACAATCTATTCAAACTTCTCCAGGCCCATTACAAAAGGATCACTTGACTATTATTAGACTACAAACTGCCGCTGTCGCCTGGCCTGCCAGGACCGGGGGCCAGCCCAGTCACGGCAGCATCAATGCCTCAGCACAGATGGTTTTGATTTCATTTCAAGGCTGGTGCCGCTTGCTCTTTCTTAGCTAGGCATGGCCGTCTTCAGAGTCAAGTCATTTACTGTTCGTTAACCCTAAGCTAAAACAGAAGCAGCTTCTCTCCCCTCTTCTGCCGCCAGTAATTCGTCGAAGCCAGCATCTCGCTACATCCCTCAAGAAGCCATCCCCATCTCCTAAGAAAAGGCACTGATGCCTCCCAGTTTCTTGGGTCCGACGCATCGCCCCAGACGATCAATCCAGCCCCATCAGCCCCAGCGCCGTCACTCCCCTCGACCAAGTCGTTCCAGAGATCAATTTCCTCCTCCTCCCTCATTGACTGAGTGATGTAAATAACCTTCATCATGTTATCTCTCATCTTGGGAAGCGGGAACAAGTCGATCCACGGATGGTGAGGGATGCTCTGCTGCAGTTTCGTGGGGACGAGCCACTGTGGGAGTGATGGTAGGGCGCCGGCCTCCACCGGGCCAATGTACCCAATCGGAGATATAGAGTTGCAGATGAGCCAGTCGACTTGCAGACGAAGCGACTGCGCGTTGGACGTCATGGCGTTGATGGTATTGAGCTGGATCACGCTCATCAGCTGGTCGAGGTTGGGCCGCCTCATCATGTAGCTCCGCATGGCCCCGAGGGCGAGGTCGTCCAGTAGTTTCCGCCTCTCTATCACCACAGCCTCTGTCATCGTCGGGGGCCGCGGACGTGTCTGGCTACAGGGGGGTTCAGTTGCCACTTTGCCCTCGCGGGATCGTCTCAGGCGGCCTTGCATAGGTCAGCAAGTTGCAGGAGCAGCACACAGATGACAGGGGAACTCTGTGGCTGGGAGCCAAGACATACGTGCTCTCTGATTCAGGCGATTCTGGAGCCGCTTTCGCTCCTTCGCATCAGTGATGCCGGCCCAATCCTCGTCCACCCACTTGACCAAGCCCTGGTGTGCCATGGGCTGTAGCTTGATCAGCGGCTCGTCTGGGCGGTCATTGACGGGATCGGCCATTATGCTTGAATTGGAATCCACTCTGTGGCTTCGAAGGAAAATGGAGTGTCGGGAGTGAGGTTCAAAGATCCACGTAGAAGATGCAGGCGGCTGACCACCCTCGACCTTATGCCTGTGTAGGCTGCGACGCCGTGACTCGTGGGCCCCGGAAGATACCGACTCGGCGTCCAATCATCTCCAGTCAGTGCATGAAGCTAATGCAGCTGGCTGACCACACCAAAACGTGGGTCAGTGCAGTGAACGCTAATCTTCGGAGTTCGGCAGGATTGGGGTTCCATGCCAGGGAGAATTACTTGGCTGCCCAATGGTGCCACTTGCAAATTGTGGTATAAGTCCGGAGCAGTACAATAATGACGGATGACCCCGACCTTCCTACACGGAACAAGTGTCTACCAGGCCATCCTTACTTCTTGCTGTTTATCACATGCACGCATGCATTGCGAGTCGGCTGAAAGATGGTCCGGAAGGTCCGTGATTGACCACCTGCGTGGGACGTATTGACGCAGCAGGACGAACTCTAGCCCATCATCAGGATATGATATTGTCCGAGCTAGAGACGAGAGGAACGTGACCGGCACCTCGCACAATGCCAGGCACACAACTCCCCTTTTCCTTCTTTCCTTCACATAGTTTGCATGCGGTTGTCCCATTCAGCATGGACTTGCCACATCGGTGTGTGAGCCCGCATCCTCCTCCAGATAGCCTCGTTAACATCTCGGATCCCCAGGACTCTCTCTTCCGAAACGCCGAGTGATCGGGTCACGAATCCCAAATTCAATCAGGGCGGCTAGAGCCAATACCCAGACGTGGATAGCAGTAGCTGACTGGGGTACCTGGACGCGGCGATGTTGAAGACGATGCCGACAATATAAGTTCCGTCTGGACGGCACACGAGAAACCAGCAGGCTCTGGAACACATCGGGCTGAATTGCCCAGACAGCATCTTCCGCAGTCTGTTTGATTCTCGCGTGGCTTTGAGAAAGAACCTGATGCTGTCTGCGTCTTCTTTCACGGCGTACTCCCACTCCTGGACATCTGCTCCTACCCGGGTCTGCACATTATCTTCATCCAGGGTGAAGTCAGAATCAATGACGTGGTTGCGAACTTTGGCGTTTCCCCGCTGATCGTCACGACCCCAACCCGTCATTAGGGACACCAACGGGTGGCCAGTGAGTGGTCAGACGGTGAAAGTGCGGGTTTCCCGACTGTCGTTGGTCGGGACATCTGCCAAGGCTGGCTAACTTTCGACGATGTCTTCTTGGCAGCCAGGTCTCGCGACTTTGCGCCACGATGCATCAAGGAATCAGTCGGACGTTGACCGAGTTGAACACTGCGAGCGCACACGGATGTTGACCGAGGTTAGATAGCAGTGGTTGCCTACAAAGATCCAAGTTGCCATGCTCCGGGGTTCCGTCAACTTCTGCGTCCTACTCTCACCGGAATCTGTCTTGCGCTGCAATCGATCAGATATATTCATCGGCACCAGACTCTACCTACATCGGCTTGCTTCTGAACGTCAAATAACATCAACTTGTGTTGCCGTCAAACTCTCGTTAGATGGGAAAACCTGCCACTGCCGCGAATGGGGACTCCGCCAGCACCCTCCCAGACACCTTGCATGTCACCAACGACGACGAACCGCCCATAGCGGAACCCAAGACAAGAAGCAACTCTTCGGAGGCTCACTTCTGCGCCCATACTCTGTCTGCTCGGGCCGTTGTTGTGCATTTGCAAACAGATGCAGACCATGGACTGAGCTCCCACGATGCCGCCGCCCGGCTCGCCCGGGACGGCCCCAACTCCATCCAGGCCGGCAAGGGCGTCTCAGTATGGAAGATCTTCGTCGCCCAGATCGCCAACGCCCTGACAATGATTCTCATCGCAGTGATGGCCATCTCGTTTGCGATAGAGGACTATATCGAGGGTGCTGTCGTTGCTGCTGTCATCCTTCTCAACATTGTCGTCGGGTGAGCCCCTTTTTGAACCCCTATTCTGTCTCCTCACCCACTAACACCGTCCCCGTCCAGTCTCGTGCAAGATTACCGCGCCGAAAAGACAATCCAATCCCTGTACGCTCTGTCAAGTCCTAGATGCAAGGTCATCCGCGACGGCTGCACCGACTCCATCAAGGCCGATGCCCTGGTCAAGGGTGACGTTGTGGTCCTGGCCACTGGCGACATCGTCCCAGCTGACCTCCGCCTGGTCCAGGGAGTCAATCTCTCGACTGACGAGGCCATGCTCACCGGGGAATCCATCGCCACGAGCAAGAAGCCTGAGAAGATTTTTGAAGAAGAGGACATACCCCTTGGTGATCGCACGAACCTTGTTTTCTCAGGGTCTACCGTCACCCGTGGACGCGGCACCGGCGTCGTCATCGCCACAGGCATGAACACCCAGATCGGTGAGATTGCACAGCTTCTCGATCATTCTCGCAGCGACCAGAACGGATCACCTGCAGCCGCTCTTTGGCGCCGAGCATATCGCACCATCCGAAGTATTCTAGGACTCGAGGGGACGCCGCTCCAGGTTACCCTCAGCAAGTTCGCCCTTCTACTCTTCGCTCTGGCCATCTTACTCGCCACCATCGTCTTCTCAGTCAGTCGCTGGGACATTGACGACGAGGTGCTGCTGTACGGCATCTGCGTCGGCGTCGCTGTCATCCCAGAGTCCCTACTAGCAGTGCTGACCATCACCATGGCCGTGGCCACAAAGTCCATGGTCAAGGGCCATGTCATCGTGCGCCACCTACCCTCCCTCGAGGCCGTAGGTGGAGTGACGAATATCTGCTCCGACAAGACCGGGACACTGACACAGGGACGCATGATCACTCGCAAGGTCTGGCTCCGCGAGGGTGTTGAAGGATCCGTCGATGGTGCCGCAGACCCGTATGATCCCACGAGCGGAACAGTCTCCTGGAGCAAGTCCATCGCCGGCACATGTCTGCAGAGTTTCCTCAAGACTCTCACTCTCTGCAACAACGCCACTGTTAACGATTTAAACCGCCTCACTGAACCTCAGACCGACACGGGAAGCGTCACCACCATTGGCAAGTCCGCATCCTGGGAAGCCATTGGCGAACCGACCGAGATTGCTCTCAAAGTCTTCGCCATGCGCTTTGGCATCAACCACGACCGCCCACATCTCATCGCCGAACACCCCTTCGACTCTACCGTCAAACTCATGAGCGTCGTGTACCCAGACGCTGTCGACCAAACTCGCCATGTCTTCTCGAAAGGCGCCGTTGAGGTCATGCTGCCCAAGCTAGATGAGCCAGACGAGCTGAAGCATCAGGTGCTCGCAAAGTCGGAGGAACTTGCCTCTCAGGGCCTGCGGGTGCTTTGCATCGCCGACAAGGTCGTCACGGATGATAGACAGGACGCCCAGGATCGAAAGTCGGTCGAGTCAGATCTGCGCTTCCTCGGCCTCGCTGGCATCTATGACCCCCCACGTCCCGAGACTGCAACAGCGGTGGCCGATTGCAAGCGAGCCGGTATCACCGTGCACATGGTCACAGGTGACCACGTCAAAACAGCAGCCGCCATCGCTCGAGAAGTCGGCATTCTCGAGCACAACGTACTCCCCAGTTCGACCACTGTCATGGCTGCGGCGGCTTTCTCAGGTCTCACCGACGCCGAGATCGACGCGATGGACGAGCTGCCGCTTGTGCTCGCCAGGTGCAGTCCAGCCGATAAGGTCCGCATGATCGAGGCGCTGCACCGACGCAGGGCATTTTGTATCATGACCGGCGACGGCGTCAACGACTCGCCTGCGCTGAAAAAGGCTGACATTGGTATCGCGATGGGAGACAGGGGCAGTGATGCCGCCAAGGAGGCTGCCGATATGGTTCTCACGGATGATAACTTTGCGTCGATTATTACTGGTATCCGGGAAGGTCGTAGGTTGACGGACAATATCCAGAAAGTAAGTAACCTAATCGCAGCAGAAGAAGCTCGTGTTATCATGACTGACATGCTCGTGGTAGTTCCTCCTCCACCTCCTTACGACCAACCTCGCGCAGGTGATCCTTCTCCTGACTGGCCTCGCCTTCCGAGACATCCACGGCACCCCTGTCTTCACACTTTCACCTCTGGAGATCCTTTGGGCCAACCTCATCTCCTCTTCTCCCCTTGCGCTTGGCCTGGGCTTGGAGGAAGCTGACGCCGACATCCTTCGCCGACCGCCGCGGAGTCGGAAGACAGGAGTTTTCACCAAGGATCTCATCCGGGATCAACTCGTCTACGGAGTACTCAAAGGTATCTTGTCGCTTGCAGCGTTCATGATCGTCGCCTACGGTGCCTCAGGTCAGGGCTTCCACCGACTCGCGGCGGGATGCAACGAAGATGCAGCCGCTGGTTGCGAGCTTGTGTTCCGGGCTAGAGCTACCACATTCGCAACACTCACGTTCCTCCTCCTCGTCACGGGCTGGGAAGTCAAGCACTCCCGAAAGAGCCTGTTCGCCATGGACGAGAGGTGGGCGGGGCCATGGTCGGTGTTCAAGACGGTGTACCACAACAAGTTCCTCTTCTGGTCGGTCGTGGTTGGATTCCTCGTCACGTTTCCGGTGGTACATATCCCCGTTCTTAACGTCGAAGTGTTCAGGCACACCGGGCTCGGATGGGAATGGGGAGTTGTATTTGAAAGTCTGTTCGTGTTTGTCGCATTGGTTGAGTTGTGGAAAGCGGCCAAGAGACGCTATGGATGGGGGAAGGAGGAGAGAGAGGATGGTGGCAGCTTGAATGTGTGAGGGTTCAAGGGGTTTGACTGGCAGACATGGTCAAGACTGGGATCGTGCCATGTGCCAGGATCGGGCATTGATATCAAGAGGCCGTGCCGGGGCTTAGACTGTTGACCCCGAGGCAAGCTGCTGCACGATATGCGAGTCCAAATGTAGTCGATAGTGTAGTTATCTGACCGTTCTCTCTGTCAATGTCACCATTGAAGCCTTCATCTGGAACTGCTCACAGCCATGGAGACTCCTTGTGGCAGAATCACAGCCTCTCAAACTCAACGGGAAGATTCTCTCCTCTCACCCAAGCAATCACACCCCTCGAAAACACCTCGGGCAGCTGCAAGTCCCACGCATGAATCGCCTCCTTGACCACAACCGCCCCAGAGCCATCCTCCGGCCATGCCCCCTCCCCATCCAAACCACCTCTCGCCTTCAACCGCTTCCCCATCTCGGCCACCTCAACCACATCATCCCCCTTCCCTCCAGCAACAGCAAGCGTCCGCACCTTCAGCCTGCCAACATCCTCCTGCTTCCACGTCAACAAGGATGGATATATCTCCGCCGTTGTCTCTCGTGTACAATTCTTCCGCATCTCCACCAACAACTCTTCATGTCTCTGAACCCCCGCCGTCGACGCCGACCACCAATACACCGCATCAGGAAGAACATGCACCATGAGCGCGAGTGAGGCATACACCAGCACCGGGCGCTCGACGATCCACTGCGTCCAGCCGGTAAAGGGCGATGCGCCGGTGACAAAGAGGGATTGCACGAGCGAGGGTAACGATGTGGCAACGCGCTGCGCGATGAAGCCCCCCATGGAGACGCCGACTACGTGGGCGCGCGCATCGTGGGCGTGGGCTTGGATGAGACGCTCGACATGTGTGGCGGCGTTGTCGATGGTGGCGGGTTTGATGGCGCGTGAGCCTGAGTGGCCTGGGAGGTCGGGGATGAGGAGGTGGTAATCGCTAAGAAGCGGGATGATGAGGGCGAACTCGAGGTGGCATGAGAAAGCGCCGTGGAGCAGAAGGATGGTTGTTGGCTGCGCGTCGTTGAGGGAGATGAAGGATAGGCCGGGCTGGGCTGGTGACGAGTCTGTCGATGGCTCCATACTGGCTGTCCTGGTTTCGCTCCTGGTTGATGAGATTGACGGAAGAAGAGAGGTGCTTAAATTTATGAACACGCGTGATCGGGCCACACCAGTGAAGTCGGCGAGTGAGTCAATTCGCCGGTTGATGCATCTATGTGGCGGCCTCCCCCGCACACCTTGGCACATTTCAGCCAGTCACTCGCATCAGTGAGACGTCAAAACATCATGTATTGGTGCGACCGAGCAGGGGTATGATACAGATGATCTCCAACGCTGTCCCCTCTCAAAGTCCAGTCCAATGCTTCGCTGAATAGTACTGAGTAATCATTATTGAGTAAGGTGCTCCGCTCCAACGCTTGGAGCTGGCTCTTCACGTCGCTCGACGTATATCAGGATGACGCATGGGTCCTCCCGCTTCTGTGCCCGTGCCTCATTCCACGAGTCAAATGTTTCGTAGGTTAGGAAGAAGTACGCGTCGCACGCCGGGGGCGGCGGGTGTTGGCGTGTCGTTGTGGCCTCGCTACGAGACGAGTCTGTCGTCTGATGCATATCTGCATACGCGCTCTACGTTGATGCGGGCAGCAGTGCGCTGTCGAGGCAGGTTGCGACCTGGGGCAGAGTTAGCAGAGCACATCGTGAGAATAGCTGCTCGGCACATACCTTGTTGTAGTCAATGACGCCCTGGTTGGCGAGGTAGCGGCCCATGCCCTTGATCAGCTCCTTCTGCTCGTCAAACGTGAGGCCGTTGATGGCAATCTCGAGGACCTCGCCCAGGTTGACCTCCTTGGTGACAGCGATGAAGGTGTGGTAGTAGACAAAGGTGAAGAAGCCCATGATGAATTGGCAGTCCATGCGATCGGTCATGCCGCCGTGGCCGGGGATCGAGTCGCCAAAGTCCTTGATCTTAAAGGTGCGCTTCAGACCCGAGGCGAAGAAGCCACCAAAGGGCGCAATGAGCGAGGCGAAGGTGGCGAAGACGAGCGCATGCAGCTGCATAGGTGCCATGTCGAAGGAGATGTTGGTGCCCTGCGGCAGGAACACGAACTGGGGCAGCTGGAACGTCCTGGGGACGAAGACGGGGTTGGGCGTGCACTCGAGACCGGTGAAGATGGTGGCGCCGAGGTCCTAAATATGGTCAGCCAGTGTTAAGCCCAAGGGGAGTTGACGGCACTCACGTTGACGGGGCAGATAAAGTACTTGGACTTCATGAGCAGGTGGGTCAGACCGAGGGCAAACAGCAGGGTAATTAGCCAAGCGCCAATGAAACCCTCAACAGTCTTCTTGGGCGACAGCTTGATGAGCTGGGTGCGGCCGATGGTAATGCCAACCAGGTAAGCCCCGATGTCGTTCGTGATGACAAGGGCGGCAGGGAGGAAGAACCAGATCATGCCCTCGAAAACGTTGTTCATGACGAAGTGCGCCTGTACGACGATGAGGTACAGAGCCATATGGGTCCAGGCAAACTGCGTGAACTGGAAACGGTACTGGCCGGCCTGGAGGGTGGTGACAAAGAAGACGAAGCCTGAGAGGTTAGATGGTGTTTTGGCGCAGCGGGGGCATCGGACATACCAATAATGTAGAGCATGAAGCTGATGAAGCGGTGGTGCGTGCCGAGGGGCAGAAGGACGCGGTCGACCAGGACAATGTGCTTGAAGTAGTAGATTACGGACTCGCCATACAGGTAGTACATGGTCGTGGCCAACCAGTACCAGTTGAGGCTCTTGGAGCGCTGCAGCTGCCTCTGCTTGCTGGGGACGCTGGCGATGGCGATGACCTCCTTGAAGGAGACGATCTGGATGCAGGTGATGATGCAGATGATGTAGATGTGGCCCATGAAGAGGGCGGCGAAGAAGCCGCCGAACATGACGAGAGACCAGAATGTCCGCGTAATGAAGTTGGCCTTTTTCTTCTCGTAGTCGGCGCGCTTCTTCTCTTCGGGGCTCTGGTTCAGCTGCGCGCGCAAACAGGTCAGCAAGGGGTTCAGGATCATGGGAAGTGGCACGGGGAGCGGCATCCATACCTCTTCGATGTTGTCGAGTTGCGGGCGTTGTTGTTGCGAGCCGCTTGTCCGCCGCCGCACAGGGGAGCCGTGTTGCGATCCATCCTCGCTGTAGTCGCTGAAGCTAGAGCGACGAGCGCCAGACGCGCTGCCGTTGTCCGACTTGTGGGGGAACTTAACCCCTCTCTTGGGGCGCGGCATCTCGGGGGTTGTCGAGGTGGTTGTGGGATATGACGACGATGGCTTTTCGAGGTTTGCGCGGCTGTGCGACAGACGGGGAGCTCGGGGTAGCAGGCAGTCGACGGACGGGACGGTCGGCAGGCCTGGTCGGAAAGGCAAGCAGGGCGGAAAAAGGTCGACACGGATCAATCGGCGAGTCGCAAATGAATGGATTGAAGATCGAAAAGGCGGAGGTGAGGATGTCAAGTTGTCGCAGTTGACATGTGGATGGAGGCGGAAAGCCGGGAACGGCGGGTTCAGCGTTTGGGCGGACCTGATGGATAACCTTGGAAAGAGATGGTGGGATTGGACCAAATCATGCAGATCTTGCGGACCTTTGCGGTGCGCGTCCAATAGCTGTCTTGCGGCAGCTCCTCCCACGCCACCACAGCTGGCACCTGCGTCATCCTTCGGGCTCCCGCACTTTTTGACACTCGATGACAGAGGAGCCAATCTCCATGCGGCGTGCGTGTTGCCCGCCTGCCTTAATTTACCCCCCGGTCGTCGCGTCGCGTCTCAAGGTGGGAGGATAAGCTCCCCGATAAGCTTTTCTGCCCGGTTACTAAGCCATTTTCTGCTCCTGCCGCTCTCAACGCAAGCAAACACGGGAAAGGAAGGCATGGTCTCGACGACGACATTGACATCGACAGCATCGATTTGCTTCATATCAGCCGACAGAACTTCACAAGCAACGGAAACCCCGGTCACGATGCCGGCCGGCGGTGGAAATGGATGACTACTCGGACGACGGACTCGACGGACTCAACTCGGATGTCCTGCAAGAGCTGGAGAATAATGCGATCCAGTTCACCCAGGCCAGATCCCAAGCACCGCCTCAGACCCAGTACCACAACCAAGCCAAGCCTGCACACGATGTGGAGTTTGAAGATGACGACCTCGATGATACCGTGGTCATCAATGGCCTTATGGGGGCCCCTGCCGCTCCAGCACCGACTGCGGCCGTAGCAGCAGCCTCACGTTCCTACCCACGACCACCTCTGCCACCCGGGCCTCGGAACTCAACTCCCAACCACCCTCAACAACATGCGATTCCCCCCTCTCAGCGTCCAAATCCATCTCAGGGCTACCCGATACGGCCTGTCAACAGCCAGTTTGCCCGGCCACCCCTCCCGCCTCCTCCACGACATAGCCTCGGCCCTTCCCAAAGACCGCAGGTCCAACACGATGCGGGCAATGATATGGTTGCTGCCCTCCAACGGAGAGTCAGGGCCCTCGAAGCGGAGCTGAACTCGGCAAAGGGGGAGGCTGCTATCATCCGCTCCAACTCTACCAAGGCACAACAGGACTTCTCGGGCGAGATTGCTCGCCTTCGGAAGCTCAATGCCGAGCAGGAAGCAAAGGCGCAGAGAGTCACGGAGGCTGCCATCGCCAAAGAAAAGAGCGCAACAACAGAACTGGAGTTTCTTCAGCGAGACATGAAGGAAGTCAACGCAAGAGCGAAGCGCCGGGATGGGGCATCAACCCACAAGCCCGCGGCTGCAGCAGCAGGGACCACAACTCCCAAGAAGAGCACCAAGACATGGGCAATGGCCGATGGGTTCGACGACCTCGACATGGTCCCTAGCCCGCTCAAGAGCAGGGGCAAATCAAGAGATGGTGGCGGCATGGCGGCCATGGGGGAGAGGACGCCAACCAGGAACAAGCGCAAGCGACCCATGGTTGACAGTCCCGTCCAGGCCCTCGAGACCAACGAGGAAGACGTCGTGATGGGCTCAGCTCCAGAGGCCATAGCGCCAGTGCCTCCCTCGCTGGCTCTGAGTGCCCTCCCTATCGAGGTATGTTGCATCTAGACCACGGTCGATGGCCTGATTTCGGTGCTAATCTGCCACGTGTAGTTCCTCCCACTCATCCTGGATCACGGCGTCTCCTACGGCGAGCCCCCGACCTTTGACATCCTATCGCGCTACTCGTTCCCGTCCGACCCCGCCACCTCATTCGCCGCGTACATCTATCAGAAGCTGCCTCTTCTCGGCAACCCCCACAACCCGCTTCAGCTGCTAGTCGACTTCTCCCGCCTGGTTCTGGCCATGTGGGAAAAGTGCCTAGGCGAGGAATACTTCCGCCCCATCTGGGACCTCGCCTCCCTCCTCGCCTTCACCCTCCAGCTCGACACCAAGTCGGTGGCGCCACATATCATCAACGAGCTGCTGCCAGTGGCCGAGCAGTCGATCTACAAGATCGCCGACCTTCGCTATCAGAGCGCGAGCGGGGACTTGTCGTCGGACCCCGCGGCCGATGCCCTGCAACAGCAGATCGACACGACATACATCCTGTCCATCGCGCACTTGGTCGCCATGGCGTGCGTGACAAGCGTCGCACAGACGGAGGAGCATGGGGTGCAGACGCGCCAGGCGGACTTTTGGCGCATGGTGCCCATGGACCTAGTCCTGATGCTGCTGACGCCGAAGCAGCGCCTGGAGGATATCCTCCTGATGCTCGATCTCCTCTGTACTTCGGCCCTAACGGGCTCCCTCGGACCCCTACTTGCGGATCGTGCGCCGGACCTTGGCGCCCGCATGGTTATCGAAAAGGTGTCAGCCAACCTCGTGGACTACCCCAAAGCAGCTTCGACTCCCCGTCAGAGGCATGCCATCGCACTGGCCGTTTTGCGCGCTCTGGGGGCCTTTGTCCGGACGCCCTTTGGGGCAACGCAGCTCGCGAGTCATATCCAGGCGATACCCAGACTCGTCACGACCCTGAGCGCCCTGATTGACGAGCTTTACGATATGGCTGAGCCAGTCCCCCTCCCGGCCGAGGGTGGCGGGACAGGGTCAGGGCCCGAGCGCAGACCACCACCGCCAGGTGACGGCGACGACTACGAAGACTGGCGGGGCCTTCACCAGCTGATCAAGCAGATAGTGTCGCTCCTCCACCGACTGGTGACGGGCGCTGACACGTCAAAGGCCGCCGACATCCAGGCCAAGTTGGCCGGAGCCTACGGCGGACCGCAGCGGTACATTTTGTCACTTTCACGCATACACTTTGCTGAAGAGGACCTGTTGTACGAGTCGGGGATCGACGAGGCAACGGCCGACATGGCGAGGGAGCTGTGCGAGTACGTGGTGACCCCGGACGAGGGCGAGGGCGTCAGGGAGGCTTTTGGCGTCTGACACATGACGGCGCATGGCGTTTGACTCGGGCCTGGGCCCAGCCAAGACCGACCATAGAGGAGGGTATCCCCGGTGCCGAACTTCAAAAAAAGAATTGTCTCTCCGTCACCCCGTCTCGTCTCGACCGGGCCCCCATCCATCTCATGTCATTCATCGTACGTTTGCCCGGGGTCCGTGTGCAGGGCGACGATCGTCGGTGCTGGGAAAAGTAACACAAAGCCTCAATAGTCATCACGCACTCTTTCAGCAGGTCTCCAGGGCGAGTCGAGCGGTCTGCTAATCCTACTATGGCTCGCGTCTTCAGATGGCGTCTCGACGGCGTCATGACTAGCTTCGGTCAGATGAACCGTCGGCTCCAGTAACCGAACTACGCCGGACGCTTCGTCCACTCCGACTCCCCACGCCCTCAGGGGTCAGCCAACGACTCGTTTGTTCGTGGCGAGTCATCAAAAGGTCTAGCCCAGGCACTGCCGGGTAGCAACTCGTGGTCAGCCCGTCGCCTAATACAGCGCAACACTTCCAGAAGGGGATGTGCTCGGGCCTGTTGTCATGACACGGGTCACCGGGTCTCGGGTGGATGAAGATGTGTGAGCGTGCTGAAGATGATCGACCGGACAGAAATTGATCTTCGCAGGGGGTTCGGGGGAAAAGCAAAGCAGGGATGGATGTGAGGAATGGGCCACATCAACAAAGTGTCGCGTATCTGCCGAATTCCGCAGCCATCGACTACCAACAACCTCCGCGGGCGTCGGCCAAACTTTGCTTCTCTCGCTCAGCAGTCAATGCCAGCCCCGTCCCATGAACAGTCATGGGGGCGACCAACAGAACGCCATCTCATCTCCTAGCTGTCAAGGAAGCTTTCACACCACAGGGAGCCGCGCTGGCATCGCTGGTACGGCCGGCCGCTCTAATCGCCTGGTGGAGCGTGGAAATGAGACACACACGGCAGCGCCAGTGCGCGCGGCCCCAGAGCGAAGCGGCACCGTCACCGGGCGCACACACCACATGGACTCGCACGAACACCCGGCCCGTCAGCGGCTTGCGGACGCTGGCGGTGGACGGCGCAAGCGGCTCGCGCGGTTTTGAGCGAGGCAGACAAAGGGCCATCGCGTCACGCTCGAGCATCTCAAACAAGCGGGACGGCCCCGGTGTTCTTCTGCCCTAGAGGAGAGAAGTCCGTGCCGCCGCCTGGATGTTGTCCGTCCGGGGGGGCGATCACCCCCCCTTTTTTCCTGACGGCCGAGAGAAGCCTCAGCTCGTGCGGCAAGCCGTCGGGGAGGAAGTGGAGGGGGGGAGCTGAGAAGGAGGTCAGGATTGCTTCTTAAGCAGCCCAGTCGGCACCCCCTTCATGTCATGCAAGGGATGTCATCAAGTCATCGCCGGCCAAGGACGTGTCTCACTTCAAGACATCACCCTGAGCAGAAGAAGCTATTGTGAGAAGCTGATCATCCGTTCCCGGAAACACGCGCCACCCAACGCGCGACAAACCGATTACACGCACTCACACACCACAAGAACCGGCTCTGCAGCAAGCAGCACAAGCCCGTCAGCCCGTCAGCCCTCCATATATGAGATGGCCCTGTCCAGGATACCGAAGGACTGGGTCGACACGGTTCGCAATCGCAGCAGATCGAACATGCGGTCGCCTCTGTCTCACGCCCGCAGAAGCAGCACCAGCAGCGCACACGACATGAACAAACAGTACGAAGCCGCCGGGATGAAGATCCTCTTCATCTGCACGGCGCACAACTCCTTGTCCCAGAGGCTGTATCTGGCTCTGGCGCAGACACACTCGGTCACCATCGAATATGCCCTCTCTCCGGAGTCCATGATCGAGGCAGCCGAGATTACCACCCCGGATCTCATCATCTGCCCTTTCCTCACCTCTCATATTCCCAAGGAGATCTACAGCAAATACCTGACGCTCATCGTGCACCCCGGACCTCCGGGTGATGCCGGCCCAAGCGCTCTCGACTGGGTGCTCATGGGCGACGACGGCACGGAGAAGGATGCAGAGGCCCTCCTCCAGAGGCCATCATTGAGCGCCAAGGGTCGGTCTCACTGGGGCGTTACCGTCCTCCAAGCGGTCGAGGAGTTCGACGCCGGTCCCGTCTGGGCGTTTGAGCAGTTCCCCATCGACATTGACGCCCCGGACGCCACAAAGTCGAACCTTTACCGTGGCCCCGTCACACGCGCCGCCCTCGCAGCGACACTCGCCGCCATCGATCGTATCGACGTCGCTGCAGCGGTCCAGGCCAAGACACCTACAGCCTCTACAACCACCACGGCGGATCCGCCCCTGTCGCACCACCGGGGCCGCACAAGCACAACCGACAGATACGACGTCACGCAGCAGACCCGTCCAGATGCTGGCGCTGCCGGTGGCATCTCGCCTCAACTCACGCCCGAGCCTTCCTACCGCACCAGCTCCGTCACACTCCAGGCGCCCTTCCTCGGCGGCGCAACCCACCACCGCCCGCTCCTCAAGGCGGCACAACGCGACTTTGACGTGCACACGCACACCGCGCCGGAGATCTCTCGACGGATACGATGCGCAGACTCCCAGCCTGGCTGTCTGACGCGGCTGTTTGGCGGTGTCAACCTCTACGTGTACGGAGGCACCGTCGAGGAGGGACACGAGCTGCTGGGGACGCAGGCTGAGCCGGGCAGCATCATCGCGTGCCGAGGCGAGGCGGTGTGCGTTGCTACTTGTGACGGCAAGGGGGTTTGGGTCACGCATATCAGGAGACTGAAGCGTAGGTGTGACGCCATGCTCTGGCCCAAGGTGCCGACCGTCTCGGGACTGCGCGGGCTGGGCCTTTTGAGTGACGAGATGCTCGAAGCCACGCGCGTGGCGCGTGCGACAAGCGACTGGTCCAGGGCGACGACCTCCACGGAACAGGATGTTTGGGTTGAGTTTGCTGAACACCCCCAGCGCGCGGCGTACGTCTACTTTGAGTTCTACAACGGCGCCATGAGCACTGATCAGTGTTCGGAGCTCCTCGAAGCGCTGGCATTCGTGGCGTCGACGCACTCAGACGCCCGACCGCTGGGCGCCGTGGTGCTGATGGGCGGCGCCTCATACTTCAGCAACGGTATCGCTCTCAACGTCATCGAAGCCGCCTCCGACCCGAGCCTCGAGTCATGGCGAAACATCAACCGCATCGACGACGTTGTCCAGGCACTGCTCGAGGACTTCCCCAAGCGTGGCATCGCCACCGTCGCGGCTATCAGGGGTAACTGTGCCGCCGGTGGTGTGGCCCTTGCAGCGGCATGTGACGTTGTCATTGCCGGCTCCGAAGCCGTTCTCAACCCGGCCTACCGCGCCCTGGGCCTGTACGGCTCCGAGTTCCACTCTCTCTCCTACCCCGGCCGGTGCGGAGCCGAGGGTGCCCGTCACCTGTTGAGGGACATGCTTCCCCTTTCCGCCTACGGAGCCCGATCCATGGGTCTCGTCGACCACGCCCTCCCCGGCCACGGCGCGGTCCTCGACACTCGAGTCCGGAACCACGTTCGCGCCATGCTCGCATCGCCATACACCCCCGGCCGATGGAAGTCCATCATGCGCGACCAACCTCTCGCCGTTGCGCGCGCACAAGAGCTCGGCGAGATGGCAAAGGACTTTTGGTCACCCCGCGCGGAGCGGTACCACTCCCGTCGATGCGAATTTGTGCGCAAAGTGCGTTGCCAGCAGACACCTCTGCGCTTCGCGGGACACAGACGCGGGCGTGGCGGACGTTTCCTTGATGAGGAGGAGGCGGATGCGTTTGATGATGCGGCAGCGTTTGAGAGAAGGGCGCTTGAGAGGATGCGTGCTGAGGTGGAGAGGCAGGCGGCTGTGCCGCTGAGTCCGACGGATAGTGGTATTCAGATGGATGATGTCTCGAGCCCGGTTGTTGCTGGATTGGGGCTGGTGACGAAGAATATGGGGCCGGTGTTTACGTGTTATTACGAGGCAAATGCCTAGGGAGTTGAAGTGGAGGGATGGTGTTTGGGGGGAGCGATCTGATATACCACTTTATTTTCTTTTCTTTAGGTTCGAGGACATTTTCACAACAGGACGGACGTTCATCGCTGAACAGGCAAGGGGTTACAGGCATTCATCACTGGACAGGACAGGCAAGGGGGGGTTGTTTTTTTAGAAACATCTCCATTCATAATCTAAAATGCAACGCTGATCATGCTAGCCTTTTTCATCCCACTTCCCATCGCTCCTCACATCTACGGTGCCCAGGTCTGAGCAGCAACAGTGACAGCCTCGGTGGCGACAAGCTCGCCGGCGCTCTTGCCGATGCTGAACTTGTACGAGCCAGCATCGACGAACCACTTGGAGTCCTTCTCGCTCCAGAAGGCAAAGTCGCGGGCGCGAACGGGCAGCTCGACGGTGGCGGAGGCGCCGGCGTCGAGGGTGACCTTCTTGAAGGCGGCGAGGGACTTGACGGGGTTTTCGGCCTTTGTCTCAGTGGCACCAACGTAGAGCTGGACGGCAGTGGCACCGCGAGTGGAGCCCGTGTTGGAGACCTTGACGGAGGCGACGAACTCGCCAGGGGCGGACTCCTTGACGGAAAGGCCGGAGAAGTCAAAGGTGGTGTACGACAGACCGAAGCCGAAGGGGAAGTTGACCTTGTCGGCGGAGAGGCGGTCAAAGTGGCGGTAGCCGATGAAGACGCCCTCCTCGTAGCGGACGGTGAGCTGGCGGCCCTCGTAGGTGCCGGGGAAGTTTCCGTGGGCAGGGCAGTCCTCGAGCGCCTTGGGGAAGGTGCAGGTGAGGTGACCCTCGGGGTTGACGGCGCCGGTGAGGACGTCGGCGATGGCGTTGCCGGCCTCCTGGCCGGGGAACCAGGCCTGGACGAGGGCCTTGACGTCCGCGAGCCAGGGGAGAGCAACGGCCACACCGGTGGAGTTGACGACGATGGTGTTGGGGTTGGCGGCGGCGACGGCGGCGACGAGGCGGTCCTGGGAGCCGTCCTTGGGGAGGTGGAAGCCGGCCTGGTCCTGGCCCTCGGTCTCCCAAGAGGGATCGTGGCCGGTGAAGACGACGGCGTAGTCGGCGGCCTTGGCGTCCTCAACGGCCTCGGAGAGGATGTCGGCATCGTGCTCGGTGGCGGACATCCAGCCGAGGCGGACACCAACCTTGCCCTCGAGGATGCCGAGGTCGACACCCTCAATGGGCGCGGGGGGCTGGGAGATGATCTCGACGCGGTACTGGCGGCCGGCCTCGAGGGGAATGTCGATGCGGGGAACGGGGACACCGCCGAAGAGGAAGCCCATCGAGTCGGAGCAGTTGTCCTTCTGCTCGGAGACGACCTTGCCGTCGATGAGGAGGCGGGTGGGGCCGAGGCCGGAGAGGGTGCTGTAGTAAGTAGCGGTCTCGGTAGGGGTGTAGGTGCCGACGAGGTGAATATCCTTGTACTCGATGGCGTAGTTGAGGAGGCCAACGTCGGACTCGAGAAGGCCCTCGATGGTCTCGGAGGGCTTGTCGCTACCGGGCTCGTTGATGGTGAAGGTGAAGCCAGGCTTGCCGTCAAGGTTGACGACGCCCTTGCCGAGAGTGGGCAGCTGGCGGAAGGTGTGGGCACCCTTGGAGTAGGTGAAGGAGACGTTGTCGCCGTCAAAGGCGGAGTGCAGGGCATCCCAGGGGGTGACCTTGTAGTGGGCGTTGACCGAAGCACTGCCACCACCGTGGGCGAGGGCCTCCTTGGCGTAGCCGAAGAGGGCGATCTTCTTGCCGCGGACCTTGTCCTTGGTCAGGGGCAGGACACCGTCGTTCTTGAGGAGAACCATGCCCTTGGCACCGGCCTCGCGGATGAGGGCACGGTGGTCGGGCCTGTCGACAGCCTGCTCGGGGGGAATGGTGGGGTCGGAGAAGCACTTCTCGCGCTCGAGGAAGCGCAGCACGGCGCGGGCGCGGGCATCGATGGTCTCCTCCTTGATCTCGCCAGCCTTGACGGCGGCGAGAACGGCATCGACCTTGCGCCAGCGGGTGGGACCGGGCATCTCGAGGTCCAGACCGGCGTTGATCGAGGCGGCAGTCGAGTTGACACCGCCCCAGTCGCTCATGACGAGACCGTCCCATCCCCACTCGCCGCGCAGGACCTGCTGCAGCAGGAAGGGGTGGGAGTCGGCGTGGTGGCCGTTGATCTGGTTGTAGGCGGTCATGATGGCGCCAGGGTTGGCCTCCTTGACGGAGAACTCGAAAGGCTTGAGGTAGATCTCGCGCAGAGCACGCTCGCTGACAATCTCGTTGACACTAAGACGCTGTGTCTCCTGCTCGTTGACGGCAAAGTGCTTGATTGTGGCCGAGACGCCCGTCGACTGGACACCCTTGACGTTCTGCGCAGCCAGCTTTCCGGCGAGGAAGGGGTCCTCGGAGAAGGACTCGAAGTTGCGACCGCCGAGAGGGTGACGGTGCATGCACATTGTCGGTGCCAGCAGGCAGCGGGCGCCCTTTGTGCGTGTCTCCTCGCCGAGGGCGACACCAATGCGGTGGGCCAGGTCGACGTCAAAGGTCGACGCGACGTTGCAGGCGGCGGGGAAGCAGGCGGAGGTGATGCCGCCGCTGAAGGTCTCGCCGCGAGCACCGTTGGGGCCATCAGAGACCTGGATATGTTAGGCGGTGGTTCTAGGTATTGGTATTGGAGTATCGGAAGCGTACCTTGAGGGCAGGGACGCCCTTGTCGGCAATGGGAACGGTCTCCCAGAAGTTGGCACCGGCGAGAAGAGAGATCTGGAGGACATCAAGTCAGCGAGTGGAATGGTGTGATGGGAGGATTGGGGGGAGTCTCAAACCTTCTCCTCCAGCGTCAGCTTGGACAGGATGGTGTTGACGTCGGTGGCAGACATCTTGAAGATTGGGGTATAAGGATGGATAGAGAGGAGGAGAGGGAACACGACTTGAAGAAAGGCGGCATTCGGTCCCTTTTGTAGACCTTCGAGTCGTCCCCCTCCTCTTCCCCGACGGGCCGCCGTCTCACGAGGCGGACATGGCCATGCTGGAGGGGCCGAGGTGGGGTTGCAGTTCGACGAGTCGGGCTGCTTGGTAAGTCCGCGTCAGGGCCATTGACGCCGAGCCGCCTGGCGCGAGGCAATACTTCGTACGTGATATCCGGGTAGGACGGGGGGGCATCCTTGCTGTCGGAATGGCGGGGGCGGGGTGGATGGTGAAGCTGTGATGGGGGAAAGGCACAGAAGATGCGAGCATCTTGACGGGGCTAAGGTGGTAGCGTCTCCGGGGATTCTCCGTAACGCACTAACTGGATTTGATTCCCGGTCATCCAGCCGATTGGAGATAGCCCCCGAAGATATTCCATCCGGAGACCGGGGAATCGCCGGGGAATATCCGTCTGGACTTCTGATTCGCTGCACTCGGGATACTCCGCGATTCTCCGCGTCGTCCCCCGTCTTTGGCGTGTCATGTGGCCGTGGGGAGATTTGCGGCACTGCAATGCACGACTCGGCCTCCGCCCATGACGATTGATTCAGGCACCATTCTCCGGGTTTTTTCCTCGGTCGGCGCATCGGCTATCCCGACTAGCTACCTGGTGTATGCATGGCGCTTCGCATTGCATGTTTTCCAAAGCTCCGTCACTCCCCGGGCGGCCAAGTCCCCCTCAGCTGACGCCATCCCAGGCAAACACCATTCCTGGCCCGGCAACCTCCCGGCACCTCATCTCGGCCTCTGGTGATGTTACGTCGGATCCTGCCGCATTCGTTCTACGTTGCAGTGTCTTTCAAACAGTCTGCGGTGTTGCCTTCATATTGGGGAACCACCCACGGCCCAGCGCCGGGTGCCCGACCGTCCCCTCTCCCTCGTCAGATGGGCCTCCGAGCAACGGCTTCAAGAAGGAGAACGTCCTTGCATGCGCCAGCTGAGCCGCAGCGGGGTCATAGTTGGCATGCCCCGGCACGGCGAAGAACTCCTCCGAGCCCGGATACGTTACAGCATGCGTATCCTCCCGCAGCGGTGTTCCATCGGCCCCGCCCGGAAGATGCTCCAGCACCGGCACCGGCGCGGCAGCAGTCTCTCCCGGCCCGGAATTGAAGAGAACCACGGCCTCGATGCCGTCTCGCTGCTTCAGTATCGCTGGGATGCACGGGTTCGTCCTTGAGACATATGCTAAATTGCGTCAGCCCACATCTTCCTTGAGAGAGGTGAGATCCTCACCGATGATGCCGAACCGCGTCTTGTCGCTGCAGGCCCATAACTCGAGCAGCGCGTCAATGGCGGTATCGAGGCTCGCGTCTAGCACTGGCGCTGCCTCGTTCCGGCCCACCGTTACATGGGCCACGGCAAAGCCGGCCAACGCCCAATCATGAGGCAGCACCTGGGCGTTCTGGAGGGTGTCTTCGGTGATGACAATGACACCAGGGCCGTTTCCGCGACGGCTGAGCGGTGGTTGCGTGTTGGCAAAAGGCATGGCTATTTGTTTCGGTGTTCTGTCGATGATACCCAAAGTGAGCTGATTCCTCAGCAAGGCTTCCTCTGCTTTATACTCCTCACCACCCACTATGCTGCCTGGATTCACCCCTCAAGAAACCTGTTTGCGAGTCCAATACTATCGCACACATGATCTGAGCTGCGGCGCCCTGTGCGCTGGTCAGTCTGGCCTGGCCTGACATGAGGGACGTGAGGTCATCCCGGTCGTGGCATCACCCCGAAGCCCGACCGTGCCACGCCAGCTCACGGTCCTCCTGGCACCTCGACGAGGCGAGAACGATGATGGCCCGGGCCAAGGGAAGATTGCCAGTGACATATCACTCGCTCACGGAACAGGATCCAGGCTCGCAGGCATGGCCGAGGCGCGACAGAAAACGCCCGATAGGTCCCAGCACATGGCACGATGCGCTGCGGGGCGGCTCGACCCGGGCCTTGGCAGGTCTTCAGCCCCTCCTCCTCCTCTCCCCCTGAGCTCTCCCTCGAAACACCCATCACTTGATCCTTCCGAACGACATCATGGATGCAAGGGCTAACATTCCCCTCTTCCCCTCTCTATGACATGCGCTTCTTTTCTTCCCCTGTCCCTTGTAGGCCTACGCCGATGCCTCCTTGCCCGCATCCTCACCCCCGATCATCCGGATCCGTCCCTCCAGCACGGGCGCAATCACCCTCGTCCAGTCGACGGCAAAGTCACCCTCCTCGAGCGGGTCAACCTCGCGCGACATACATCCCGTCCTCTTGGCCCAGCGGCCAAAGAACTTGCGCATCAGCAGCAGCTCCAGGTCGATAGCAGCCAGGTCCCGATCCTCCACGTCGTGCACCGCCAGGCCTGCCGTGTGGTGCGGCTCATCGTCGCTGCTCTCCTCGTCATCCCCTGCCGGCCGCAGACCCACGCCCAGTCGCTTGTGCATCCAGTCGCGCCACGATGGGCTCTCGGTGATGGTGCTCGTGCGTCGGTCAAAGTAGCCGTCCTGGACTGGTGTCGGGTCCTCGTTCCACGGCGCCCGCGGCTTGCGCTCCACCACGGGGGTCGTCGCCGTGTCGGCCACCTTGACCCAGTGGTCGCTCAGATTCCTCCACTGACCAACCGTCCGCAGACCCATGAAGTACTGCCGCAGCATAGTCGAGATGAGAATGCCACTCTCCTCGTCCACGATCTCCTCGGCCGTGCCGCCCTCAGGCTCCACAAGCAGAGAGTCGAACCCGTCCTTGCCGCGCGCCATGTACCCACGCGTTGCGAGGGTGTACTTTTTCTCAAAGTCCAGCGGCTCACCACCGAGCTTGGCATACGTGAGACGCGAATCGGGCGCACGGGACGGGTCAAACTCGAACTCAATGTTGGACACCTGGGGGAACCGGCCCTCCTGCGCCGGGTACTGCGACACGCCGTTCTCGAGGGCGTCCCAGATTTGCTTGCCAGTGACGCGGATGAAGACGACAGGATCCTCGAAGGGGAAGCAGTTGGTGATGTCTCGCACGCGAAGCACACCCGGCGGATAGATCTGGTCGCCACGAATAGTGCCGGCCGCCATGATCGCCGCGTCTGCGTTGTGGTAGTGGCGCATAATGTCACAGACAATGTTGCCAACGTTGCTCTCGCGCATTCGCACCGTCGAGAAGCGCGCGTCCAGCGGCGTTGCTGTCCATCCGATAGGTTTGCACAGCTGGTGCTTGAGCTTGGACGTGAGCTGCTCTGCGATCTTGAGTGTCGCTTCATCCTCGGGAATCTGGGAGACAATGTCGCGTCGTAGGATGTCAAAGTCCCACTTGCCCGAGCCATCCTCCTTGCGTCGTGCTTCGATGTAGCTGAGCTGCTTGAAGTCGGTGCCGCTGCGGAGGACGTGCGTGCCCTCGATCAGGCTGTGGGCGTAGAAGTGGTCGTGGCCACCAAGGATGATGTCCATGATGCCCTCGGTTTGCTTGGCGAGCTTGTTGTCGTTGGGCTCGCGCATATGGCTCAGGCAGATGACAATCTCGGCGCCCCGTGCTCGCAGCTCAGGTACCAACTCTTTGGCTGTCTGCGAGGCCGACTTGTAGATGAGGTTCGGTGGCAGTGAGTTGATCGTCTCAAGCCACTCGCGCTCACCGAGACCGATGAAGCCAATCTTGATGCCATTGGACGACGTCATGATGTGAGTACGCTTTGCATTTCCCAGGGGCACGTTCTCCCCGAGAGCGGGGTCCAGCACGTTGGCCAGCAGCCAGGGAAAGTTGCATTTCGCCGTCAGGGTCTGGAACTGCAGCACGCCAAAGTCGAAGTCGTGGTTCTACCGGGGTCAGGGCATAGCAGACAGTAGAGGTAGGGGAACACCTACGCCAACACACGCACAGTCGGTCCCGATCTGGTTGAGGACCGGCACCATGTGCTCGCCCTTTGTGACGGAGCTCTCCAGGCTAGGGTTGAAGGCGTCGCCAGAGAAGAGCGACAGCAGCTCCGACTGGCCCTGGAAGCGCTTGTCACTTCGGTACTGGTTCACCGCCGTGATGAAGCGGGCAATGCCCCCCATGGGCTCGGCGCTGGATGGGTCCAAGTGGTAGACATCGTTGTAGTGCATCAGTCGAAGATCAGGCGGCGAAGCAGTGGCTGCAAAGGCAAAGCCATCCTGCGACGTGCGACCCGAGCCGTACGTGACCGTGGGCTTGTCCTCAGCTGGGGCGTTCCTAGGCATCTTGAGCGGGAGGACAGAGGCAAGTCAGGGAGATCACGGAAGGATTCTCCGGGCTCGGTGTCCGGGAGGCTCGGAGGTGGCTCAGCGGCGTCGGTGCCTGGCACGAGGGGGATGAAAATAGAAACGGAAGAATGAGCAAAAGCGGGCGAGATCTCGTAGCTTGTCCAAAGAGAGCAATGCTGCCAAGAAGCGAGGGAGAGACGGAAGATTGCCAGCAGGCCTTGGCAAGGGCGAGCAATTGGTGATATCGGGGGTTGATGAGCGAGGCTGTGTCGGCGCCGGGCTCCACGGAGACTGCGAGGAGGTGCCTGGATTCGTCGGCACGTGTGGCGTGGTGCCGGGGAGGCGGGAGGCGAGGCGGGAGACGGGAGTCGGACGGGCGTCGTTTGTGTGTGAGCTGAGCTGAACCGATGAAGTGACACGACGAACACAGAGAGAGTGTGTGCCAGAGCGATGCGGGGGCGGGGCTGTGCCGGTAGGTGACCCACTACCGGCAGCAAGCCACCA
>JAGSXJ010000042.1:0-230336 GCA_020726575.1 Plectosphaerella plurivora
AAGTCTTTATTAAAAACCTCCTTTAGCCTTTAGTAAAGAAGTATAACGCTTTACGATATTAACGATAAGTACGACGACGACGACCGCTAAGTATTATTCTATTCTATCGCCTAGGGCGAACTACTAGTATACCCTAACCCCTATCTAGCCTATACATCCTTAGGATTATACCTAGGTCGTAATAAATAATTCCTACTATTAATACTTCCGAAGCTTAGGAGGGCGACTATAATCCTAAGGCTTATACCTTAGCCTAGCGAGCGGCTATACTAGCTCGTCTTATATACCTAAGCTAGGCTATTATCAGGAGGATTACTTAGCTATCTCTTATACTAGGTCTAGCCGGATAGTACTTATAGGAGGCCGGGTAAGGGCCGAAGTAGTTAACGTACTTTAATAGCTTCGGGCACTCTATACTACTACTTAGGTATCATTCTTTACTATATTTAATGTAGATAGTAGTCCGGGCGTAGTAATAGTTCCTATAATATCCTTAGTATCCGGTAGTATACTTAGTAGGAGTTCTTAGTCGCGGTAGGAGGAGTAAAGCCTTTCCTAAGACGCCGAAGAGTCGGAAGCCGTCCGGGACTATCTTAGGGAGATTAACGATCTAGGACTATATCCTCTATTAAAGGTCTAGGCCTCTTTTAGTAAGCTATATTATAGCGGAGGTAATACTAGTCTAGGTCTCGACCTCTTCCCGTATAAGCTAGGTTAAGGTTTCGATAGCGTTTCCGTCGAGTATCTAGAGCTAGAGGGGGCACCTTAGTATAAAGTACTTATACGACTTAGTAGCCTCCTCGATCTTACTTACCTTAAGGCGGTACGTAATTTCTAAGCTCTTCTAAAGGAGGAGCGAGCGGACCTCGTTATTCCGGGGGCGTAATAAGTAGCCTATCGCTATATACTTAATAGTTATATTAGTAAGGGTAATATTAACTTCCTTACGGATAACTAGGCCGATAGCGTATAGGGTATAATTATAAGAGGCGGTAATAAATTCTTCCGGGAGCCTAATAAATAACTGTTTATCTAGTACCTTCTCTCGTAGCGTCGGGGGCGTCTTCGGCTTCGGTTTCCGGGCGGCGGGTAGGTTAGTTTATACTCTAAAGGCTAGTACTAATATTCTAACAGCCTAGGCGTATATTCTTCCGGTTCCGGTACCGGTAGGTCTATTAGGCTCTCGCTATCTAATAAAAGCGGAAAATTTTATAATAATAACTCTAATTATAGTTCGTAGTTCGGGTTAAGACGAGGGAATCTATATACCGTCTAATACGGAGGCTATAAGGTCGTAAGCGTCGTCGACTAGTCGTCAGTCCTCACGGTACGCCTTTAATACGTCCGAAGTAGACGTCGGCTCCGATTCGGGGGTACGTTAGTAAGAGGTAAAAAGGACGGCTAGTAGATACTAAGGGGGGCCTAGCGGGGTAATATTAACGGCCGTCAGTCTTACTAGTTTAATAGTAATACTAGAGTACCCCGTAACCTTACGTCCGCTATTAGTACCCGCGGCTAGCTATAAGGCCATCGCGGGCGACGTTAGGACTAAGAGATATAGTCGAGCTATTAAGTAGTACGTATAGTATCCCACGAGGTACTAACAGTAGGTGCCAAGCTCGGGTGGTATAGTGGGGAAGTACGTCAATCTCTAGTCTCATCAAACCCTGACTGGCGTGCCAGATATACTACAGCTCCAAACCCGACCATGATACCCTTTCCCCTCTGGTAACAATCATTCGGAGTATGCCTCTGTGGTCTGTTTCTGCTGGGCTCCCTGGTGTGGCAGGGCAAAAGGTATTGCGAGTGGGATACCAACGGTGCCTGTGGCTCTGAAGGCGTCGACTGCGTCTGGGGAAGGCAGAATTGCTCCGGTAGCTGCAACACTCTTGATGGAAGGTGCCGATAGCTCGGGGGCCTTGGATTCGACACGGTGTGTCTGGGAATACTACGTCAGTCATAACACGTAAGTGAGAATAGGCACGTCGTGTGGAGATCTGCAGCCGAGGGGTCTAGTGTATTTCGAGAAGAAGAGTATTACGTATTCCGACTATAGATATTCTTACGTCCACGGCACTACTCTAAAGTACCGGCTAAGGGATCCTATGTATAATCAACCCCGACGGGTCCCCTACGTATTAACGAACCTCGAAAGTGACCCGTTTCGCTTTAGTAGAGAACCTACTATCTCGCTAGCGGAGTAAAGGCTGTAGCGATATAGTAACCGAGACGGTTTTAGACTCCTTACCCCCGACCTCTATAGCGTTAAATCCTATAAGAACGCGGTTAGGGAAGTCGTGCGGTCCTGGCCCGAAATCCGGACGGGCGTATACCTGCATAACGTACTAGCCCGACCGACCGCCCATATTAATAATAGTTACGCGCAGGCTCGTATTAAGGTTCGCGACGAGTTTAGTTCCGTGCTAGTACGTTAAGCTCGTATCCTTGAGCTGGAAGCGCGTGTATGACAAGCTATACCCGAGCGGATACGCCGCCTTAACGCCTATCTTATCGAGTATCCGCTAACCGAACCACTTGTCGTACACTGAGGTCTAAGCTAAGGGCTGTCGAGGGCTGAGGCACAAGCTACCTACCCTCTGGACCATCTTATGCCTCGGATGGTAGAACTGCTGGGCGGACTCGTGCAGGACAGTCCGCCGATGCTGCCCCTGTCTCCACAAGATGGCCAGGCCATGATGACCGATCGCGGCAGTCCCAAACCTGCGTGCTTGGGCTGCATGGAAAGCGTTCCAAGCCACATGTGACATTCCAAGTGTTGGAGCGACGTGTGCCATTGTACCCGAGTAATGCTTCGCCGTGCTTCACTGCCCTACACAGCTCTTGATCAAGATGGCAGATGATTGAATCTCCAT
The DNA here is from genome assembly GCA_020726575.1 of Plectosphaerella plurivora. Taxonomy (NCBI): domain Eukaryota; kingdom Fungi; phylum Ascomycota; class Sordariomycetes; order Glomerellales; family Plectosphaerellaceae; genus Plectosphaerella; species Plectosphaerella plurivora. Next base: position 2,874 of record JAGSXJ010000042.1, read on the forward strand.
GGCCAGATCACGGCCACAGAGCCTAGGTGGCCTACCTGTAGAGTGCCCGATCGTTCCAGTGTCGATGAGCGCAGAATTGACGCCGAATTGCATTCTTGAGGCTTATCAATTGGATTCTTTCGTGCCCGAGTCGTCAGTGAAACGCGGCTCAAGGCCAGCAGGCAATGACATCACCACCAGACGGAGCTAAGGTCCGACGACCTCACTTCTCATACCTACATGTTCCAAACTCCCCCAAACAATGCACCGCCTTCGACTCCAGCCATTGCTCACCCAAAACACCATTGTTCGCCTCACACAATCGTCAGCACCCGCTCTCTCTTCACGCTTTCACTCCGCCAAAATGAGCTGGATGGACACTTGGAGCCGGCCGTCCAAGTCGCAGGCAATACCAGCGCCCTACTACCTTCTACCCGGCGGCGAGGACACGGCCTACTGTCACTCATGCGGCCGCGTCGTCAGCTCTCGTCGCACGAATGCCGCTGCCGGCGCCAAAACGCCCACCAAGTACTGTAGTGCCCGATGCAGGGGTCACAGACCTGGAAAGCTGGACCGGCAGCTCGAGGAGGCCTTTGTGCTGTTTCTCTCGGGTGGGGAAGCGTTTGAGGACGGCAGGAAAGGAAGGGACAGACATGTCAAGGGCGAGTCTAGGATTCTGGTTCCTTGCAGTGTTGTCGAGAGGCATGTCTTTGGAGAGGAGGAAGCGGGCGGACAGGATGGCGAGGGGGAGGCATCAGATCAGGAAGAGGCAAGCAAGAAGGCTGCTGCTGAAGATTCGGAGACAAAGAGATCCGGCCCCAAGTCCGATTCCGATTCCGACTACCAGCCCACGTCAGTCCCTCAAGCCAACGAGGTTTTTGAAAGGTTCAACGATGAGGGAGTGGCCGGTATTGCAGTCCACGACCCTACTGAGCAACAGCAGCCTCGACAACAAGCCAAAGCTGGCAAGGGAAAGAAGAAGAAGCCAAAGAAGGACGATTCCAAGAAGGAGGACTCGAAGGAAGGCGGCGAAGTTGGCGAGCTGGAGGAGAAGCAGAAGCAAGGTCAGCGACGGGCCAGGCACAAGGAGATGGCCAAGTGCGCCGCTCGCAGGGGCGTAGTCTTTGGGTTTTCCATCGAGGGCTCCGATGAGAAGAGGCTGTGCGAGGCTGTCGTGGGCGGCAAGGTTGTCGAGCCCAGCTATGCAAAGGGCGACTGGGCCATTAGGTGGCGGGAGTAGCTGGGGGCATGGTCAAAGGGGAGTTCTGTCAACGAGGCTTGTTTTACTGAATCAGTGTATCTTCATTGTCATCCCAGTATCTGATTCATCAGTGTGAGTGATTCACTTGCCTTATCCACTCTGCCGTTTGTTGTTGCTATCACCAGGGAGCTCGGGCCTGCAGCTGGACGCATGCCTTCACTGCTTCAGTTGCCGCACCTTCACTCTCTCATCCAAGTGAATACACCGCTAGCGTGCTTGCCCTCGAGGAATCATGCCTCTGAATACTTCTTCTGAAGCAGCTCGAGCCTCGGGGGCATCTTGCCTTCCTTGCTTTCCTACCCTCCTCTCTTCAACCTCTCAACAGCCTTTCGCTCACTACAGCCTTGCTTCGCTCCTGATGGCATCGCCACCTCCCTTCTTGCTATCCCTCGCTTAACTCCCATAATCCCCTGACCCTCACCTACAAAATGCACCTCCCCATCTCCTCCCTCCTCTGCCTCTTGGCTCTGGTCCTCGGCGTCACCGGCCAGCTCAAGTACTGGCTCGACGAAACCTGCCGCCACTACCCCCTCCCCATGGGCGAGACCCTTTCCCTCAGCCCCTATCTCAAGGAGATGTTCTACATGGCAGAACTCGCCAAAAAGCGCATGCTCAACGACAAGGACTCAGCGGACCTTCGCGATATCGAGTTTCGTCGCATGTACAAGCTCCTCTTCAAGACGGACTTGAACGCAGACAGCAGGCAGAAATACGAGTACGGCCTCGAGTACAAGGAGTTCTTTGGCCTCGAAGACGACAGCGCCGAGGCAAGGGACACGGCCTACAACATCGTGTACAGTACGCCAATCCTATGCCTCTTTGTGTGATGGAAGCTGATGACCACAGACACCCTCGATAGCATCTCGACCACCTGGACAGAGACTGAGAACCGTCTCGAAGCCGATAACCGCATCTACTGCGACAACGGCCGCCACTTTAGCGAGAGCGGAAAGGATGATAAATCCGTCGACCCCGTCAACAACATCTGGACCACCGCCGATTGCGAGTCTGACGGCCTCTACGCTTTCGTGACTTGCGAGCTTTACGACGAAGAGGACGAACAAGACACGGATCCTTGCCTCCTAACCGTTTGCGACAATGGACTGCAGGACTTTCGATACCCCGGCATGTCGGGCGGGGGAACGACTCCCGAAAGGCCTTTTCTACTGAGCGAGCTCATCGAGGAGGACAAGGTCACTGCTGGCCTTCCCCTGAATAAACACGCCAGCCTGGTGAATCTGCTATTTCATGAGGTACGTTGAACTACACCAAAAAGAATTGCCTTGCTGACATCTTCCCCTCTAGTGGTCGCACACGCAGCCTCATCTGACGGAGGACTGGTACTTTGGCGACGACATGGACACCGGCGCAACAGGCGAGTGGAAGGTGCTGATGGACATTCCCGATACACGAAGAGCCGTCATCAACGCCGAGGCCCTCAGTACGTACCCCCCTACATCTCACATCTATCTTCCATGCCTGAGACTAACATCCCCAGGCTTCATCGGCCTCTCCGCTCTCCTAATCGAAGGAAAAGACGCCCCCAAAGGCCACTTCTACACCATGCAGCTGGACTACGAAAGTCTGCCGAACAAGGAACACCCCAACATTGGCAAAATCTCCTTCTACGACGATTGAACAACGACAACGCCGCAATCATGGGCAGACGAGACATGACCCCAAAACTAGTCCCGTCCCTCGCCCGGCCACACCCCGTCCGCATCCCCAGATACGGCCACCCCCAGCCCTGGTCCGAGTATACGAGTATCCCCCCTTGCCAAGGGATGCCCCGAGGCCGCATACTCATCTATTCCCAGCGACCTGGTTGGGCCCAGCTGCGCGGGTAAATTCCTCGGCTGAAGTGAGCCGCAGGAGGGCGAGAAAAGCGTCAGGTGATGGATCTCAAGCGTGGGGGGACAGAAGGAAGGGGATAGAAACGGGGCGGAAGGTCTTTTTGGTTCTTGGCTGCTGCTGCTGTAGGACTTCATCGCTGCGGCGTGGATTCCCCCTGCCCCCGTCCTCTCTCAAGATATGCTTTCACTGAACTGCTCTCTCCTCGGTCGCTCTCGCTCAATCGCTGCCTATGTGCTCCCTCGTCCTCGACGCGTCCCTCCTCTCCCGTCGAGGGAACCGTCTAATGCCCTGACGCCGCTCTCCCTAATCCTCCTTCCCACTGAGGCAATGTGTCCTCCTGTCTCGTCTCTTGCAAATGCATCTCTCATGCAAATCCTCGTGCCTGTCTGGTATCTCATCTCCATCTCTCCTGGTATCAAATGCCATCATCTGGCGTCACACGTTGAAGGGGCGGGTTCCCATGCTGGGTCCCTCGTAAACAAAAACAACCAAAAATCATCTCACGACCGCGTCCACCGTCTCGGTAACAGTGACCGTGACAGCAGGCTTGGCCTTGGCCGCATCGCCAGTGAGAGAAATCGTCGCATCGTCCGCAGTAGACTCGTCCAGGTCCTCGGCTTCTTGCTCATCAGATCCATCCGTGAGCCGTCTGCCGAGTCCTTGCCGCCACCGCCCCTTCAACCAACGCCGTCAGGTCTTGTCCCTTGGTCCTCCCGCGACCACCGTCATGGGTGCTGACGTCGGCGCGGGCGGCAGAGGCTGCTGGGGCTGCTGGGTGGGTGGTGGTGGCGGGACAGAGGCGGGCGGGAAGAAACCGTTCAGAAGACCTGTGGTGAGGCCGTTTGTGGGCGTGAAGCCTGTGCGTGGGGTGCGGTCACCGCTGCCGCTGCGTGCGCCGCCGCCGCCGGGGATGTAAAAGTCGTAGCGGCTCGGGAAGAGGATGATGTTTGCCAGGCGTAGTAGTTCTGCCTCGGTTTCGCTGCGCGTTGAGCCGCTTTGTGTGCTGTCGCTGTCATTCATCTCGACCTCGTTGGTGGCGGCTGTTGTCGTGGCGTTGGTGGCGACGTCGACGTCCATGGCATCCGGCTCAGTCTTGCCGTTGGTGCCGGATCGTGGGGGTGCGCCGACGGGGTCAACATCCCAGGGCGCGAGACCCATGGCGCGCATACCCTCAACACCGCCGTACTCTTCAATCTTCTTGGCGTCTGGGCGGTCCATGTGAGATGCTTCACTTCCCAACCCGCCGAGGGTGTCAAAGTCTGGTCCCGGCTGTCCCGTCTGGAAGGCCTTGCGCTGGCGAGCGAGGAACAGGGCGTTGGTCTGGGTCAGCGGGCAAACGGGGAGGTAGGTCAGCAGGGACAGCTCGTTGGACTCTGTCTGCATGGAAGGTGGAACGCCGAGACGGCTGCCGCCGCTGATGATGGAGTAGGCCTCGTCGCAGTGCCAGATGACATAGTCGCCAGGGCGCAGACTTGGGAGGGAAACGAGACTGCGGCGCATGTGCAAGTGCGGGTGCCAGCGCTCAGTGATGCGCTGAGCGTGGCCGGGGACGGCGCCGTGGATGACGGTGCTGGGCTCTGGGTCGAGCGACCAGTTGTCGGCGTCGAGGTAGGCCGCCCACTGGTCAGCCTTGCCGCCGTCGGGTTGCTCGGGTGGTCCGACCTTGGGGGAGAAGAAGGGCCGGAGGAGGAAGTAGGCGGCGACAAGCTTCGGCGAGGGAAGCACACGCACCATGCCCTCCTCGACGTCTGTCAAGGCCAGGATGCCCTGGAACATGCGGAAGATGGAGCATGCGCCAGCGCCGTTGTAGGCGTCAGTGGTTGCGCCGACGCGGCCAGCCGGGTCCCAGGGGTCGTATGATTCCCAGTCACCACGGAAGACGGCCTCGTAGGTGCCGCCACGACCATAACCGTCAGGTTCCCAGCGCTCAAGAGAGCCGCTGTCGATCTGGGCAATGACGGTGGAGGATGCGCTGGCGCTGAGGGAGTCTGCGGCCGAGTTTCCGTTTTGCTGACCGACCGCACCAAGCTTGTCGTTGTGAATGCGCAGACGATCGGCGTAGCTGACGGGACAGCGGGCGATGTGCAGATCGTCGGTGGACTCCCAGAAGGACATGGCAAACTTTTGGGCGCGCAGCATGTCCGGGTGCGAGCGCGCGCGCACTTGCACAGGGGTCCAGAAGAGGTCGATACAGGTCGGGTCGTGCAGGGCGGGCGGCTTGAACTCGCGGTTCTTGTCGAGGTACTCGCGCGTCTCCTGGACCCAAGCCTGGGCTTCCTGGTCGGGAACGACGCCGCGGATGATGGCGACGCCGTAGCGCTTGAGGCGGTGGGCGAAAGCGTCGACGCGCACGGGGTCTGAAATGTCCGAGTAGGCGATGGAGGGGATGACTTCTGCGCCACGTGTCTGGATATCGTCAATCTCGACGGCGAGAGCGTCTAGCAGACGTCGCCATGATGCTTCGACGGCGGCTTCGTGGCCGGCGATCAGACGCTTCTTGACGCCGGCGAAGCGCGACGGCAGCGGGATGGGCTCGGCGCCGTAGAACGAAACAACGGGCGGCTCCATGTTTCTGAAGGCGCGGCGATGCGCGGCAGCGGCCGAGGTGAGCGCAGCGGGCGGCGCCGAGTCAGAGGTGGAAGTGTTCGTTCTCCGCGGGGAGGGGGCGGCGGACGAGTGCGTGGTGGGAGGGTTGCTGTTGCTGTACTTGTGGTGGTGGCCGTGGTTGTGGTTCTGGTGAATGTGCTCTGAAGACGACAGCGTCCTCGCGGGCGTGCGTCTCCGGGGTGTTCGGTTTGGTGTGCTGCCACTACTCTCTGTGGCATTCAGACCAGCTGCTGCAGCCTGTGACGCTCTTCTTGTGAGACGCGGCGTCGGCAACGGCGTTGCTGCGTCTGTTGTGGTGGTGGTGGTGTCGAGGGAGGTGGTGGTGGTGGTGGTGATACTTGTAGGACCAGCAAAGTAAGAAACCGCGTCTGCTGCGTCCGCTGCTGCTGCTGCTACAGCCGCCCCGAATCCGTGGCCGTGACCCGGCGGGGTCCCCTTATTAATCTTGGACTTCCGGCTCGGTTTGCCGCCCCGGGATCCCTTCCCCTTCTTCCCCATACTCAGCTTGACCGTTTTGGTCGTGGCTGCGTCTCCCCCACCATCAGCAGCACCCAGGGCACCATCTCCGACGACTCCAACTCCGAGTCCAATAACTTCTGCCACTGGTGGTGCCCCCGTGCCCTCGCCCTCCTCTGCGGGGGGCGCTTCTCTGGGGCCAGCGGCCCAGCGGGCCAGCATCATCCGGGACGAGAGCCTGCTTCCGGGCCCTGTCCGTCGGTTCCCTTCTCGGGTTCTTTTTTTTTGTCTTGTCCTTTTCGCCTCCCTCGCTTGGAGAACCCTTGGCTTTTTGAGGGCAAATCAATCGGATTGTCCGCCCACCATGCGCATGCGAGCAGCGGGTTGTGATCGTCGTGTGGTGGTGCCAGACAACACGCCACTGAAAGGAGGGGGGAGGGGTGCACTACTTCGTCAGGGAGAAAAAGAAGTTGCCCACGTGTTGTCGCCCTGTTTCATCAATCCTCCGGACTTCTTGAACGAGCGACGGCCGAACGATGCGAAGCGTGCGTAGCGTTGGTTGGTGTTGCGTTTGAGCGGCCTGGCTGTCTCCGTTCCTGGGCGAGATTGGGGGCCTCTTTTGTGACCGGGGTGACACGGGAAGAAGCCTGGTCCAGGTGTGCGTGCGTGCGTGATGCGATGAACCGACGGGAAAATGGGAAAATGGAGTAGTCGTGGATACCCCAAGAATCTCACTCTGTGATGACTGAGAGCGCAGGTTGTCCTTGAGCAATGCCTTGTCGTGCCGTGTCGCGCAACGCAGTGCAGTGTTCCAACGATCGAATCCAACTCGGGTCCAACCAATCCAACGTCCAACAGAATGTTCCCTGATGCTCAGCAGTGCAGTGCAGTGCTGCTGTGGGGGAAAAGAGAGTCCGGTGACCTTCCGGATGAGGGGTGTGACCGCCAGGGGAGACCGGAGCTCGGTGCACCGAGTGAGAAAAGCCTGGCCTGGCCTGGTCTCTTCGGGGAAGCAAGCTCGTGCAGTGGTTCGCCAGCTGCCGTGTCGTGCCGTGTTGTGTTGTCTTGAGTGTTTGTTGTCGTAGTGGTCGAGTACTTCGTCCCGTCTCCTCCACCTCGTCTCGGTGTGTCGTATAAGTGGTCTACGCCAGACCTCGGTGTAGTCGTTCCTCGTCACTCGTCTTCGATATCAAGTGTCGTCCTTGTCGAGGAGAGGTGGTTCGGTAGGCGCGTTGTTCGGCCGAACCATTGGAGAGACCCTTCAAAGACCAACCCTCCAGTCCGTCCCGGGCCTGCTTGCGACCGGGGCCCTTCTTTAAGGACTTGAACATCACGGGGTGGGTGGGCTCTCTCTGGCATTACCGCACCCAGGAACGGACGGCGTGGGAGCGCCCTCGAGGGCCGCCGTTCCCACATTTGCGCTTTTTCCCATCGACACTCCCCCCTGGACAAGGACTGGAACCGAAACCTTTCAGGCCCGGTCTGCCTGCCCTTGAAGAAAAACTGTACGAGTGTACGGGACTGGTCCCTCGGACGGCGCCTGAAAAGGGCGCGCAGCATACAGCCGGCGGCCGGTCCACCGTCCGTCGGCCTGGTGGTCCTAGAGGGAGAGACGCCTGTCTTCACAGACATCGATAGATTGCCCTCCCTCCCTGAGGGACTCCAGAGTCTCCCCACCCCCTCTGGCACTGGCACGGCACCCCCCCTGCCTCCCCTCGTAGAGGCTGCTTCCCGCCGGGCCGCCAGACCGTCGCCGGGTAAAGCGTCGTGGTGGGGTCGGGGATCAGGGGTCGCGCATTGGTCAGTCGCTGTAAAAAGCCTGGGCCCCTGAGCGTGTCGCGGTCGACGGCCGGGGGCTCCGAGCCATCCAAGCCCATCTCGGTACACCCTCTCTTCCGCCCTGCCTGTCACTCGAAAGTCAGCCATGTACACCTTGACAAGTACGAGATCCACGAGTCTGCTCTCACAATCCAATTTCACCGTCGGTTGCCTTGTAGATCATTCCCATGGGGGTTGCTCTCGCGTATTGAGATCCAAAAGACGGGGGACCCCGGCAAGACAAGATAGAGGATCAGAGGAAAGAAAAGCTCGTGATCGTCTGTCCCCGGTGTCCCGTTTCCTCCACCGTGCATACAGTCGTCTGTCGAGTATTTCCAAACGGTGCTGTGGTGCAGTCCACCTCGTCGGAACCCGGCAACTCTGATGCGCCCCGGGACACCGCACCATCTGCCCGGCCACCCCCATCCATCCCATTCCATCCCATCCGAACGCATCGCATCGCGTTGATGGCCGACAGGATGGACATCTGCTCATGGTTCATGTTAATAACGGTCTTTCTCGCCACCGGCATCTTCGCCCCTTCTGCCCCTCGCGAAGTCCGTCCGTCAGTCTGGGCTGGGCTGGCCCAAGGATGATCGAGTCTCGCCACCTCGTCGTGGCTTTGCCATGCTGTGTTTGAGGATCTGATGGAAATGTCCGTCACCACAGTAGAAAAAGGTGGCCAGAGCTTCGGATCATGGCCCGACGCAAAGGACTCCCGCTCTCGCCTGGCGCTCGCTCCCTCGCTCTCACTCGCACAGCTGAACGGGGCCTGGCCCCCAAAGAAAAGACCGAGGTTTCTCCCCTCCAGTGTCCTCCTGCTGAGTACTGTACGGGGCCCCAAGGTCCCTTGGGCCTTGGGACTTCCTCTCCCCCAGTGTCCGGTGGGGATGTCGCCGGGATTGACGGGACAAGTCCTCCATGCCACGAGCCACATGCCATCCCGCGTGACAGTCGTGCTCTGGTCATCCCTGCTCCCTTTGCCTTCGCCTCGCCCCCAGCAGCGGCTTCGTCTTCCAGAGGCAAGCCACCACGCAGCACCTCATCCCGTCGGCCACCCTTCCGCCCAATCACTGTTCGTCCCCTTCGTCCCAGCACGCAGGATGAAAAACTCCGAGAATCCACTCTTGGCTTTCCCTGGCCGCAGCGGCCGCCTCGCCGAATCACGAGTTGCGCGGGACGCCCAGAAATCTCGGCCAGCCAGTCTCCCTCCCCTCCTGGCTGGCCCTCCCTGGAGCCGGGGACCAGGGCCCAGGGCGGCTTTCCCGCCGAATGGGCAGCCGTCCAGATCTGGTTACTGTACCTCGTCCAATCTCATCTCGTCCGGAAAGGCTCAGCCGCCGCCCGAAAAGAGCAAGAGAGGCCATCTCCATATCGTCCGTCCTCGTCCTCGTCGCCGTCGTCGTTGCACCGCGCGCCGCTCCGCATCCCAATCTCGCTCTCTCGTTCGGCTCGTGGGTCGCATTACAGAGCTCATCACAGGCAAGCCCCCCGGTCCTGCAGACTGACCTGCAAACACATCTCGATGCAAGCACGGAGGCAATCGGACCCCTCCCTCGGCCCGCGACGCGACGCCTGCCCGCAGAGGAAAGATCAGCACAGGAGGGGAGGCCAGGCCGCCGCCGTTGCTAGTGGCTCCTCCGTTGCCAGCGGAGCTAGAGCTGACAAGCTGCACGCGCCGACAGCCCGCATGAGACGAGCGAGCCCCGTGCTCCGACGGAAATCTGGCTTGGCACGCCCTCGCGGAGCCAGACGTGCCTTTCCTTTTTCCCCTTATCAAATCTGCGTCAGCCGTGCCGTCCTTCCATCGACGACAACCCTCCACGGCCAGCTGAACCCAGTTGCCCTGGGCGGCGGCGCCTTGCTTCTCGTGTCAACGGAGGCAACGGCAACATGGCTTGTTGTCCGTCTTTGTCTGTGTCCAGGATTAGCATCATCAGCGACGCCGGGCAGACAGCTCGGGAAACACGTGCAGCTAGTCGGAGCGTCGTATACCGAAGGAAAACAAACCAACAGGAACAGGGCCCGCTGGCGGCCTGCTCACCAAGACAGTCTCCCACAAGCCGCAACGGCCACCAGGTCTCCTTGCCTGGGCGCCTCCGTACCGGGGGCCTCGCCCGTTGGCCCTATCACTTGGACCTCGCCGTCCAAAGCCTGCCTGCTCAGATGTCAGATGAACGGAACCTCACGCGCAAGTCACCGTCACTGAGATGGTGGGCATCGACGCCACATGGTGCCTTTCTGAGTCGCATTCGGGCTGCGGGTGACGAGTCCGGTCTGTCGACATGCCTCCCTCACCGCCATATCCCGGCCCCAACTTCGCTAAACCTGCAGTGCTTGCCCAATATGAAGCCCGCGCCCGTCCACTTCAGTGTCCGTGTGACACAGAATCTCGCTCGCCTGCTACCCTGATGCAACTGCGAGGACCACCGGTGGGTGGTGTCTTGCCCCTTGGCCGCCGGCCGGTTCGCGGACGAGATGCTGCCGAGATTCATCAACACGCGGCCGAGATGAGGGGGCTCGATATGAGATATTGAGACAGAGTGGGTGCCGCACCGGGTGTCGAGGTGCACGCGGACACCCCTCTTCGCTGCCCCGCCGTGGATAACATGTTGCTTCCTGTCCCTCGGAGTGAGCCCCTTGGCCGCCCAACAAGGCGAATCCGCGAGTCAAGCCGGTGCTTTTGAGGGACTTTCATCTCTCGGCCAGATTTTTTGCTCTTGGAATGTCGAATAATGGCGGCCAGCAAGGAAGGCGTCACCGGTCCTCCTCTTAGACGAGATGCCATGCTGCCAACCCCGGTCGAGCACAGCACATGACGCCGCTCCAGCTCGCATCACGCACGCCGTCGCTGCCTGCTGTCGTCACAGCCTGTATCGCTTTTCCGCTTCACAGATCTCCGTCTGTCGCTGTTGGGCGCCCCGTCCGCGCCAGGGACGACTTCCTCACGGTGAGTGTGGTGAGCGGACGTTGAGAGTAGACCCAGCTCCTGCCAGGCGCCGCCCCCTTGGAGGTTTTGGATCGCGGCAGCGAAGGCGTCGGCCCGCTCATGCGAGTATTCCCCGCAAAGCTGGCTCACTTGGCTTGACACAGACCGCTCACTGGCCTGGCTTTGACTCTCAGGGGCAGTGAGATCAAAGACCACCATCCCACTGTGTCCCGTCGAAACATCAGGCTCGATGTCAGCTTGAGCGTAGCTGTCGTGTGGTAGCTCTTGCTTTTTCTTTGTCGACGGGGAGATTCCGTTCGACTGTGAAGGATTATCCATCTGTGGAAGTTCGTCCACCCAAGGCTCGTCCATCTGCGGAGGCTCGTCCATCTGCGGAGGCACGTCCATCTGTAGAGGCTCGTCCACCTGCAGAGGCTCGTCCACCTGTAGAGGCTCGCCCGCGTGGTGATTTCCGTCCATCTGTGAAGACTTATTCAGGGCTGTATGCTCGATGACCAGCTCCTTAGACTGCTCTCGGCTTCGACCCATCCTCGGCTCATGCTCCCGGGCCAGGTGCTCCAAATAGGCATCATATGCGAAATCGCTACCAGAACAATAATCTCCGAAGAGATGCTGAATGGTGATTCCCTCCTCGAGCCAGGCGGCCAGGTCCTCGGTGCACGGCCATACGTCCTTCGGTTTGAACAAGTCAACGAGGTGACACAGCTCCCTGTAGGAAGAATGGCGCGAGAAGGGAAAGTGTATCGTCCGAGGTAGGGAACCTCCGCCTCTGTTTCGAATGGAGCTGGCCCGCCCGTTGCGTTCACGGGACTTGATCATCTTTTCCCTGATCGCCTTGAGCACTGCTTTCGCAGCCGCTTCGAGATCGTCGCCATGGGACCCCGCATCAACATCGAGACAAACTTCGGCATGGGCCGCAAAGTCTCGCAGCTTCTCGATGATCTCCTCTGCCCCTTCTTTCGATGCCGGCGTATGGCTGATGAGGGCGTCGATTTCTCCGATTTCCAAGGTTGCCAACTCGACCTCACGTGCCAGATCCGTGGCACCCCCTCCGACACCCACCTCGAGTTGGTCAATGCCGCCGTCCAGGTGTGCAATAATGGGCTGGATGGAGACAACAGGACCGGCCTTGACGACGTCGCAAAAGTTTCCCTTCTCACAGCTGTGAAGCCGTACGTTGGTGTCAGAGGTCAAGCAGCCCGGATGTGGCGCGTTACCACACAAGGAGCCTGCCAGAGCTGCAGCCTCGGGGCACAGCGGGACGATGGTTTCGACGCCGTGGATCGTGGTGTTTGAAATGAGTAAACTGTAGATTCTCATCTTGTAGTCGTCGACGTGAATGCGGGTGTCGAGGGCTTTGGCAAGAGCGATCCAGACATCCTCATACCCGTACGTCCAAGCTTGGAAGTGGAAGATGGTGTCACCTGGATACAGCGCCACTTTGCGCAGCAGTTCGGCGATGCCTTCCGCCTTTGTCTGAAACGGAATGTCTTCGGTGAATGAGGTGTCCAAGTAGATACGGTCCAAGGTCTTGAGACCGGCGGTGTAGCTCATGATGGATGGGCTCCTGGCGAGTGTGTTGACGAACCAGGGCTCACTGCGGATGTCGCCCGTGTACAAGACAGCATTCGCCTCGTCCTCGAAGAGAAACATGACGGAACCAGGGCAATGGTTGGCGTCGAGAAGAGTGAACTGGATGGAGTGGCCGGGCCAAAGCTCGAGCTTGGTCGGTGTTTCCAGGGGAACGGGCTTGAGGCGTGACCCAAGGCGTTTGTAGGTGACTTGTCTGGTCTCAATTATGCCCTTGGCAAACAAGGTACGGCACCAGTAACGCTCAAGACGTAGAAGGATCTCGCGAGTTGCTGCAGAGCAGTAGATCAAGGGCCCTCCTTTGCTCTCCAAGCCCCTCAGGTGGTCGTGGTGAACATGGCTCAGGAAGCCTGCCAGCGGATTACCGTGACCGGGTAGCCCGACGAAGCAGTCAACTTGATGATGTTAGTATCTGGATGTGATCAGGATGTGCATGTTGCTTTCCACTTGCCTCGTATGCCAGGGAACTCGTGGATGACGCCGTTGAATGTGGACATGGTGTCGAACCTGCGAGAGGTAGGTAGGGCCAGTAGAGCGCGAGCAAGCCGCAAGACAAATCAGCCCGGAAGTCGATAGATGAGTATCCCCAGCGCTGTGTCTTCTTGGGATCAGAGATTTTGCAATTGCTTCGCGTAGTGCATCAGGGAGAGCGCTTTCCAGATGGTCGAGAGATGGGCAACAGGCACCTGGCGAGGTTGAGGTTGGGAGAGGTGAGAAGGAGAGACGGCCCAAGTCCGAGCAGAACACCACTCAGAGCCTTATAATGAGAAATTAATGTCAAAGAGAGAAAGCAAAAGATAGTCCGAGATGCCATGCCCAAGACATCGCATGTCGTTGAAGGAATGCCTATGCCTGCTGCGGAAGGCAGATACAGTGCTTTGGCGGGGCCCTTTCACACCGTCCCCGCTGCCGAAGGCAGGCAGCCGCCGCTTATCAGCTGACATAATTCGCTTTTATCTTATCTGATATCCGCTGGATCAGGTGATTTGGACTGTTTGCACACTGTCCTGCCATGCTCCCTCGTCTCGATCTTCCCCGGATTCTTCGTCTCCCAACATCCTGACTTCCATCGACAGCGGCACAGTGGTACAATGTCGCCACCACGCGAGAGACACTCTATTTCTGTATTGCGTTGAGGAGCATTGCACCCATGTCATGGATACAACCATCTCATCGGAGAAATTCTCCCGGATTGTCGCTGTCTCGTCACAGGCATTCTGCTCCATGGCACTCATCCACCATGTCGAACCTCCCCTCCGCCCGACTTTGGTACCGTGAATAATCGAGTCTCACGCTTTCGGCCATGTCTTCCATTTCTTCTCGTCCGCTTCGCACAGCCACATCATGCCCAACATCGGAGGAACTCATACGGCCGTCGGGACGTTCAGTCACCTCCCTCCCCACGCCGACCCGACGCAGGCCCAAGATCACTTCACCATGCTGCTCGAGTCAACACCCAACCTGCGAGCCCTACGCCAGCCCGGCATCTTCTGCCACTACCCCGGATTACCTGGTCTCAGTCAGCTCCTTCTAATAGATTAAGCCCACGGCGCACAGCACCTCCCCACAGCAGCAGGGCACTTTAGCCTGTGGCGACGACCCCTCCAGGGCAATCCTCCCAACCGCGCGGGTGACCATTTGCTCGTCACGCATTGGTCGACTGCTGTCCGCGCATCGCCCAGGTTGGAAGTCCGGATCGACCTGCCGCGCCTTGTCCGCTCTGTGGGGTGCAGCCAAGCAAAGGTACGCTGGACTACACTCCGCGTCCCGCATCTGGCGCTGATGTCTCTAGGACGGGCAGGGCAGTGTGAGGCTCTTCCCTCGTCGAGATGTCGGCCTTTTGCTAGCAGGGTCTAACGACGGGATCTGCGTTTGATGGCAAAGCTCAAACCCAAGCCTTGAATCAGCCCGGGACAACCTCTGCATTCACCACAGCTCCTCCGACGACACCTTCCTCGTTCGCCCTTGCGGGGGCGGCGTTTGCACCCGAACCAAACTTCGGCCCCCTGCCTGCGTCGGTGCGACATCAATCAAGCTGGATATAACACGTCCTTCGGTCTCTCGTATATGAAGAAGCCCCTGCCGCATCCCTGCCCGCTGCCACATTCCTCCCGCACCGCAATATCTGAAGTCTTGGTTCGCCTTGCACTGTGAGGCGCCTTACCGCATACGGCGCGGAGGATGGCATCGCATGTGCCACTTTCAAGGTGACACGCCGGCACATGGCCCTCAGACCCAAGAGTCAGAGGAATTTGCTCATCCGCGGCGAGAAAGATGCATTCGCCACGCGTTGTCGACGAGCTCAATCTCGAGGGGCCTCAACTTTAAAGTGAAGCCCGCGTCCCGTGCCTCTCGCCCTCGAACTCCTGGTGCCTGCATCGGTATCCCTTCCGCCTTCCGCTACCGGCCGCCATCATGTTGTTCCTCAGCCGTGACGGTGCCGTCAGGGCGGTCATCCACTCCCTTTGTGGGTTCTGCCTCAAATGTTGCTGTAACGTCGGCTGACCCATGATAGTGTTTGGAACTGTCTTCGCGCAATTCAACCCGACCCCCTGGACCTCCCCCTCCGGCGTCCGATACCAGCAGTTCTTCCAACCGCGGATGAGATGGGGCTACATCTTCCCCGCCAATGCTGCGACGGTCGATGCGACCGAGTTCATCGGCTTCTTGGTAGGGCACTTTGTTGACATCTCTCGATGAGTCTATCGCTGACCTCTGCAGGAATGTGCCACACCCAATGGCCCGGAGCAGGGCTGGTGCGGCATCTCCATGACCGGCTCGATGAGGCAAAGCTTGCTGCTTATGGCCTACCCCCATGATGGCGAAGTCCTCACCCAATTCTACGGAGCCGTCAACCAGGAGAGCGCCTTCATCTACACGGGCGGCAACCCCACCATCGTAAGCTCATCCCGTTCTATGCTGTCGTACGTTGGCTAACCAACTCAGACTCAAATCTCGTCCTCGGTCAACGCCACGCACTTCACCATCGAGTTCCGCTGCCAGAACTGCATGAGCTGGACCATCGACAGTATCGCCGGCTCGGTCTCGACGTCCGCCGGGTTCTGGGTTCCTGGAATTGCTCACTCCATCGTTCCTCCCACCGGCAACCTGGACTGCCCCGCTTCAATCGTCGTTACGCAGCACAACAGCCAGACCATCTTTGGCGGCCCGACCAGCGCCGGCTGGTTCGATGCCGACTACGCCAGGTTTGCGGCGCTGGCTACCGACGTCGTCCCAGGCACATGCGGCGGTCCAGGCCCCTCTACCACCACAGGTGTCCCGACATCGACCGTTTCTAGTGTCCCTACCTCTGTCTCGAGCAACGTTCCGCCTCCTTCGGGCGTGCCTGTACCCAATGAGACGTACGACTACGTCGTTGTCGGTGCCGGCGCAGGTGGAATCCCAATTGCAGACAAGCTCAGCGAGGCCGGCCACAAGGTCCTCCTCATCGAGAAGGGTCCCCCTTCGACTGGTCGTCACGGTGGCACCCGTGGACCTGCCTGGCTTGCGGGCACTGGCCTTACGCGCTTCGACGTTCCCGGTCTCTGCAACGAGATCTGGCATGACTCTGCTGGCATCGCCTGCCGTGATACCGACCAGATGGCCGGCTGCATCCTCGGCGGCGGCACCGCCATCAACGCCGCTCTCTGGTGGAAGGTGAGCCCTCAGAATCGTCTCGTTCACAGATAAGTACTGACTTTATTCAGCCCTACGCCCTCGACTGGGACTTCAACTTCCCCACCGGCTGGAAGTCAACCGACGTGGCCGCCGCCACCAACCGCGTCTTCTCCCGCATCCCCGGCACCACCCGCCCCTCCTCGGATGGCCAGATCTATCTCCCCAACGGCATGAACGTCATCCGCGACGGTCTGCGCTCCGCCGGCTGGAGGGACACTGACCTCAACGCCAACCCCAACCTGAAGAACCGCACCTTTGGCAACACGCCTTACATGTACGCCAACGGCGAGCGCGGCGGCCCCCTGGCCACCTACCTCGTCACGGCCAAGGCGCGCTCCAACTTCAAGCTGTGGACAAACACGGCCGTCAGGAGGCTGGTGCGCACAGGCGGTCACGTTACCGGTATTGAGGTCGAGCCGTACTTTGACGGCGGCTACCAGGGCACCGTTCGTCTGACGCCCGTGACTGGTCGTGTCATTCTGTCTTCGGGCACATTCGGCAGCGCCAAGATTCTCCTCCGTAGTGGCATCGGCCCACAGGACCAGCTCTACATTGTCGGCAACTCGACTCTTGACAAGGGGACCATGATCAGCCAGGACCAGTGGATCAACCTTCCTGTCGGCTACAACCTGGAGGATCACACCAACGCAAGTACCCTGACCGAGATACTTTTGCCTCGCTAACCCATGTACAGACCGATGTCGTCGTCCGCCACCCATCCGTCCAGTTCTACGACTTCTACCTCGCCTATGACGGCCTCGCACCATACCAGTCCGACATCCAAGCCTACGTGAGCAACCGCAGGGGCATCCTGGCCCAATCCGCCCCCAACATTGGTCCTCTGTAAGTACTCCTGCCTTCCTTTTGTTTTGGTCTTTGCTCACACCCTAAGCTTCTTCGACGAGATCAAGGGCTCCGACGGCCGCGTCCGCCAGCTCCAGTACACGGCTCGCATGGAAGGCAGCCTGGGCGAAGAAGACCCCGACCTCATCACCATCAGCCAGTACCTCGGCCGTGGCGCCACCTCCCGCGGCCGCATGACCATCACACCCGGCCTCATCACCGAAGTCTCAACAGTCCCCTACCTCCGCAACAGCCTCGACGAGGAAGCCGTCATCCGCGGCCTCGAGACCCTCAAGCGCTCCCTCGCCAACGTCCCCAACCTCCAATGGGTCCACCCCGCTCCCAACGAGACTCCCACCGACTACGTCAAGAACTACTTCATCTCCACCGGCGGCCGTCGCGCCAACCACTGGATCGGCACCGCCAAGCTCGGCAACAACGACGGCCGCATCAGCGGCGGCGACTCCGTCGTCGACACCAACACCAAGGTCTACGGTACTGACAACGTCTTCGTCGTCGACGCGTCCATCTTCCCTGGCCACGTGACCACCAACCCCTCGTCGTACATTGTCGTCGCCTCCGAGCACGCCGCGTCCAAGATCCTGGCTCTGGCGCCTGCCCGTGCCGCGGCCGTCTGGGAGCAGTGTGGTGGACGCGAGTGGCGCGGCACCTTCCAGTGCGCGGCTGGCCTGACGTGCAGGCAGCTGAACCCTTACTACTACCAGGTGAGTTTTGACTTTTTGTCCCATGAGAGATGTAAGCTGACCCTTAGCAGTGCCAGCAGTAAGGTGATGAGGAAGTGGGGGAGGGGGGAGGTGCTTGGGACGCACACGCATCACAGTCGCTTGACTCTCTGCTTGTACATAGTTTTCGTCTCTTGCAGGGGTTTCTTCAAATTTACATATTGATTTGGATTTGCGTGTGGATGTGACGCTGGCCGAGGCCAGCTTGAAGTCAACCTCAGGCCAAGTAGGCCGACAGGACATGCCAACCACCCTTGCAAATAATCGTTAGGGCAAGTCAACCACCCTGGCACATATGCCACACTTCGAATCAATCCACAGGTCACTCGATCCAGCAGTTGATACAATCAGAATGCAATTATTCCCTATCGTGGGTATCATGACGTGAAGCGACTCAAACAAACCAGCTCGCCTCCCGAAGAACGCCGTGTGCGTGGTAATCATGAAACAATAAAGCCATGAAGCCATGAATATAAGCCCATCATCAGATGGGCAAAAAGCCAGTTTCTCTTATTCCTCCAAGTTCAGCAAAGCGGTGTCACAGCAACCTGATCATCGCGACCATCGAAATGAAGGGCGCAGGTCATGGTTGCCCATCAGACCTGGCCAAGATGCCCGTGTAGGCAAAGCCACTGTGTGCTTAGACCATGTAGGCAAAGCCACTATGTGCTTAGACCTGGGTGCTGTCGGAGCTGCCGGTGCGGTCGGCGCCAAGGACGGGGCTGCTGGCGTTCTCCTTGTGGTGGTGGTGAGTCTGCTCACCCTCCCACTTGCTCGAGGTGATGGGGTTGACGCGGGTGAGGTACATGGTGTCGATCTCCTCGAGGGTGCGATCCTTGGACTCGTTGAGGAAGAAGAAGACGATGATGGCGAGGGCCAGGCAGCAGACGGCAAAGACTAGGCCGTACAGGTAGTCGATGGCATCGACGATGAAACGGGTGAAGAAGGAGATGAGGAAGTTCCAGAGCCAGTTGGAGGCGGTGGCAATGCCCATTGCGGTGGAGCGGTGGCGGGCGGGGTAGAGCTCAGCAACGACGGCCCAGACAAGAGGACCCCAAGTGGTGGCGAAGCCTGCGATGAAGAGGCAAGAGAAGGCGACGAGAACGGCACCGGCCTGGGGGCTGGCCATCGGGTCGTTCATGTCGAGCTTGAAGTGGCCAACAAAGGCGTAGACCCTGAAAATTGTTAGCAGGTGATCATTGGACGAAACTTGCGGGCTTTGAACTTACAGGAAGCACATCATCATCCAGAGGGCACCGACGATGAGGGCGTTGCGACGACCGGCC
This sequence comes from Plectosphaerella plurivora, assembly GCA_020726575.1. NCBI lineage: Eukaryota > Fungi > Ascomycota > Sordariomycetes > Glomerellales > Plectosphaerellaceae > Plectosphaerella > Plectosphaerella plurivora. Next base: position 21,939 of record JAGSXJ010000042.1, read on the forward strand.
TTCTTGACGACGTACAGACCACCAAAGGTGCAAACAACGTTGACGGAACCCAGAATCAGCTGGGTCACGTAGCTGTTGCTAAGACCAGTGGCCCTGAAAACGGTGGTTCCGAAATAAAAGAAGAAGTTTGCACCCGTCAGTTGCTGGCCGCTCTGGAGGCAGATTCCGAGCATCATGCGGTAGAGCATGCGAGGGGCAGTGAAGACCTCGTACCAGCGGGCCTCGGCACCCTGGCGGTCCTCGTCAACCTTGGCGCGGATCTCGTCAATCTCGATGTTGACGCTCTCGGAGTGGGGGTCGACACCGGCGAGACGGGCAATGGTGGCGCGGGCCTCGTCCTCACGGCCCTGGAGGAAGGCGAAGCGAGGGCTCTCGGGGAGGAGGAGGATGCCGGCGCCGAGGACGAGGGCCCAGAGGTAGCCGAGACCGTTGGGGATACGCCAGGAGGCGCTGCTGTCCATGGACTCTGTTCCGAAGTTGACAATCTCGGCGAACCAGATGCCAAAGGTGACAAAGAGCTGGTACATGGCGACGATGACACCGCGGATGATAGCGGGCGAGCTCTCGGACTGGTACATGGGGACAGCGACGGAGAGGGCACCGATACCGACGCCGTCGACGAGGCGGCCAATGGCGAACTGATACCAAGCGGTGTCGGAGCTGATCTGGATCGTTATTCCAACGAGGGAGAATAGGGCGGCAGCAGAGATGGTCAGACGACGACCGATGACATCGGCCATCTTGCCGGCGAGGAGGCAGCCGAAGAGACAGCCGACGGAGAGGAGACCGACGATGGTGCCCTGGCGGGCGGCGGAGAAGGGCTCATCGGAGGCGTTGGGGTCACCGAAGCGGTTGATGTAGTCCTGCATGAGGAAGAAGCCGGAGATCTGGCCGCTGGGGGGCCGTTAGATGTGACGATCTGGAGGGGTGGAAGGAGGATGAGACTCACCTAACGTATCCGAACATGAAGCCACCAACGCTGGCAACGAGGCCGAGCATGCAGGCGGCAAAGGTGATGCGCTGTTCAGCCTTGACGCGGTCGACACGGTCGACGTTGGCGTCGCCGGGCTGGGGCTGGGGCTTGGCACGGTTGAAGATGCCCATGACGGCGGTCAGGGGGTGGTGATGACAGGTAATCTGATGTGATGAATGCTGTTGACGGATGGGATTGGGTACTGTGCTACTCTTGGATGATATGAGTAGGACTGGTGTTGTTGTTGACTGCAAAAGGGAGCTCAAGTCTGGAGTGGGGGAGGAGGAGAAGAGATTTCGGGGTAAGGTATAGAGGTGTGAGTGAAAGGCAGGAGCAAGCAAAGGCGGGAAGCTCCCTTTTACGGTTGTGGGAAGGAAGGACGTGGAGGGAAGGTACAGCACAAGGGGTGTCGTTTACTGCGGGTCCCTTCCATCACAAAGTGAATGTGATGCGGCCAACCTACTGCAGCAGCCGGGAGTGGGCAGGTGCAGAGTCGGAGCTAGGACATGGAGCTTGGGAGCAAATCCCGTGAGTTCACCGTGGGTTCGCCGTGTGGTCCCGGAGCGCCGGAGGATCCAGCACCTCGCCAGCCCGGGTTCAGTTTTGCCAAGGTTTGGCTGGCTCGAGGCCGGTTTGGTTTATTGGAGAGCCGGCCGGATGACCTGCTAACGCCGTAAGCCACGGGTGCCGGTGGAGGTTAGATGAGGGGGTAGCAGTCCGGTATCGTGAGCGTCATGCATGCGACGAGGAAGATGACCGGGCAACAGTGGCCCGACGTCCTCTTCTGCCCCCAATGTTGCTCACATCATTGTCGCACAGCTCAGTGTCCCTGCTGTCGGCCCGTTGCTCTTTTTTTTTCTCGGGGCGAGCCACTTTATTGGGGGCCCTGCATCGGCAGTTCGGTGACTTGCTCGGCGGCGAGGAGGGGCCGGACGTGGACCCAAAAACCGGGGCAGGGCAGAGCCGCGATGCCCATCTCCCTAGGTCATCTTCTGAGTAAGGATGGCAGACGTCAGATGTGTGTGCACGCACGCAGCCCATGGTAATGTTGTACACATCCTTATTTCCATGACTTCCGGCTTCAACGCCTAGTCTTCGATCTGACCATCGCCTTCTTTCCCCTCGATCGTGGATTTTTCCCCAGACTGTTGGCGCCAGTGGTCATTGTCCGTTGTTGTCGCATATCCCGTTTCCGGCAGTCCCTCCCATGTGCGGCGCATGTTTGCGGAGCCTCCCAATTGACGCTTGGGGCGTGCTTCACTGCACCGGCAGGCGGCAAGTGGGTGGGTAGAGGGGGCCACAGTGAGACGGCCCGATGGACGATGGACGATGGACGATGGATGGGGTCAGGTCTGAGATTTGATCAAAAGGCCAAGCGTCCGGCGTGTCGCTTGTGGTCGAGAACAGAGAACACGGGATGTTCGGATGGGAAGTGATGTTATCGTCTGCTCTTGGAGAAACTTAAGGCCACATGACGTGCAGAATCAGTCGGGTGCAAGTCGGGCTTCTCTGGACCGATGCGGCGTCGACATATTCGTCGGGTACACTGTAGCTCGAGCTTGACAAGCGGGGCGACCCGATAGCTCCCACCCACGTCAGAGGCGGGCAGTGCCTTTTTAGGAAGCGGCGCAAATCGTGGTCCCCTCATTCAGAATGCCCCCGACATGCACCTTGTCCATCAATCAGGGTCTGTTGTCAGATATCTGCAGCTGTTGACTCAATTGCTTTCTCCTGCCTTGTCTAGACAATCATCAAAAATCGTTTTCCGTCACATTTCTCCTGGGTCCTGTCCTGCCCTGTCCTGCCCTGTCTGCCCTGTCTGCCCTGTCCTCGAACCTAGGCGATACAGTGGAGCACCCGACCGGCGAGGCCGAGGCCGTGTTATCTCCTCCGGCGCCGCTCCACCGCCCCTTCGTGGTTCCTTCATCTTCCCGAGTGAGTGCCGGCCGATCTCGCCATTTATCCTCCGAAAGACTGACGTCTGGTCTCCTGTTACGAGTCTCGATAAAAAGGACCGTTACACCCTCGTGGCCTGATCCTGGCCGCCGGTTCGCCTCGCCTCGTCCATCGCCGACCCTATCTCCGAATTCCAACGTCAGTCGTCGTGCCCACGCGTGACGTCACGGACAGAGACATCGTCACTGCTTTATTCGACTGACTCGACTTCCAACCCATGACTCTCATGTTGATCGACCATTATCCTCCATCTTGCACAAGCTGCCCGCTCAATCGCTCTGCCATTCCAGTCGACCTTCAGCGATGTTGGCTCAGTGCTGTGCCCCTCACTTTGTGGGTGGGGTCTGTCATGCAGCCAGCGCATCTTGCGCCCGAATTTGGCAGACGGTGAGATATGACCTGTCGTGGCAGTGCCGCTTCATCCCACAATGCTGCCTGCCGGTCAGGTCGCCGCATGCAACCGTAAACCCCTCATTTGGCCTGTGTCACCACATCTCCTAGCATCGTCGCCATGGCCAACTCCAACCTGCAACGCAAACCAACACCACCCAAATGGTGTGGTTTCTGCCTTTTCCAAGTCCCCGACATTGCTATAACCTTTGGCACGCCGGAGCCGCGAGTCGTGTATCGCACCACCAGGGCAGCGACACAACATCAAGGCACTGCAAACACATCCTTATCGGAGGAAGGGAGGTTCGATCCCCAAAGCTTGCCAAGTTTCTACAACCTCATCTCAGTTTCGGATTTCCTCGCCTCCATCAGCAGGGGCTGCGTGGGCTGCAGAGCACTCTGGCAGGCGTTTTGCGGAAAGCTACACCCAAGGAAGTGGCAGCGACATGATAACGATGAGATCATAGTTGTACTTTGGACTCTCGCTTCCTATGCCGGTCAACATGACCAACTACCTTTCATAGGCCGCGAGTTCACCTTGAAAGTACCCATCGGGTTGGATCACGATCACAAACAGGGGGTGTTCCTCATGAGAGCAGTACTTGCATGCGAGAGCGTTGATGGTGAGAGAGTCTGATGGGTCATCAACCATTGTCCAGCAACTAATCACATGTCCGTTTTCATGGTGCAGCCACAACTCATCCCTGTGCCGTGGCCACCCCTCCCGCTCCGGTAGAAAGGCGATCAACCGGCTCAGTCGAGTCTCTGTTGATGCTTCAGAACTGGCTTGAAAATTGCGACAAGCACCACTACAAGTGCATCAACGAGGTCAATGCGCTTCCTGATCGGGTGCTGGAACTGTCCAGATCCCACAGCGGATACGGAGAAATACTCGTCAGACTCGTTGAAATTAAAGGAAAGGACAAGTCGATCTACGCGCCCTACATGTGCCTTAGCCACCGTTGGGGATCTTCAACACAACAGCACCGTACCACCAAAAGCAATATTGAAAAGTATAAGGACAACATCCCCTGGGAATGGTTTCCCAGGACGTTCCAGGAGGCCGCGGCCGTCACGCTCTTCCTTGGCATGCGATACATTTGGATCGACTCTCTCTGCATCATCCAAGATGACATTGATGACTGGAGAGAGCAATCCACAAAGATGTGCAGCATCTACGCCGGTGCAAGGTTGACCATCGCCGCTGTTTGCAGTTTGGATAGCCAGCAAGGCCTATTCTCCACCCCCAACATCACTCATTTCGACATCGAGGACGGTCAGACTCATCGATACTCCATCCGCTACAAGTTCGGCCACAGAGAATGGAACGGACACATCAATCGACTCCACCATTTCCCCCTTCTTGACCGCGGATGGGTCTACCAGGAGCGCCTGCTCTCCCCCAGGGTTGCATATTTCACAACGCACGAGGTGCGCTTCGAATGCTTCGAGAGCGACGAGTGCGAGTGCGGCTACGATCAAGTGACCGACAACCGCAAACTGACCCACCGCCAAAACTTGCTGAACCAGGATACGGAAGATGTGAGGCAGTACTGGGAATCGCTCGTGGTTGAATATGCTCATCTAAGTCTGACCAACGCCACTGACAGGCTACCAGCCCTCGCCGGGATAGCGGAGCAGTTTGGAGTTGCTCACGGTGCCCATTTGGGGAGATACATTGTCGGCATGTGGGAGGAGTGCCTTTGTTCTCAACTCGCTTGGGAACCAGAAGAAACTACCAAAAACCTCGATGGTCGTCATTCGCGACCAACCGCCTACTGCGGGCCGTCTTGGTCATGGGTATCGGTGTCAGGCGCCCCGATATTCCCAGAAACCAGTACCCTGGAGGTATCGGAAGACAAGCTCTTCATTACGGAATGCCACATTGAACTTGCAGGCACCAGTCCCTACGGCGCAGTCACGCATGCGGAGCTGACTATCGACGCGCTGTTGGCAGAGGGGACCCTTGAAGATATGACACAGCTCAAACACAGTAATTACGAGTTTTTCGACCAAGAAAGCAATACCGTTCTATCCTTCTGGAGCGACTATGACCTTCGATGTCTGGACCGTGGCTTTGTTGCCTTCGGTTCGAGACTTTATGCGGTCAAGACTGGGTGTTCGAGAATATCGCCAGGTCCCACGGCCATGTTCTACATCTTGATTCTTCGCGCCGTCCATCATCATGGCAGAACAAACCATGGCACGACGAAGTACGAGCGAATTGCCATTGCCCAGGCTCCCAAGGCCACGGTTGATAAGCTTTTCAAGGATAGGCCAAGAAAGACCATTACCCTCGTCTGATCAGGCTTGAGCCCGGTCAGATGACTTCTCCCCCTCGTCCCATAACGAATCGGACAGAGGCCGGAACCGCAGGTCGAAGGGCCGAGCCTTTCATCAAGCTAACCACCATCTTCTCGAATCAGGGGCGAGGACAAGACAACCCCTCACGACACTGGGCCTAGTCCAGCTCTCACCGGCAGATCGCGAGCCCGGGCCTTCCGCACTATAAGACCTCCCCTCACCCCTCACGACACCTCCCCCTCCTTTCCCTCCCCATCGAAGCCATTGAGCTTGCCGATGCCCTCAGACTTTCAGGTCGAAAACATGCCCTCTGCCTCTGCCAAAGCCAAGTACCAGGCCGTCCTAGACGACCCCATGCGGCGTCAGTCGTCCTCGCGTTAGTCTTCCTCTTCCTGCTTCCTTACCCCCCAGCTGACCCCGCATCTAGACCTGAAGAACCGCGAGATGATCACGCGTATACCCTCGGGCGGCTCCGAGGTGACAAACTCGGTCACACGCCGCCCCAGCTCGAGCAGCCAGACGGGTCCGGATAAGCAGCCTATTAGGAGTGCGATTAAGAATTGGCTGAAGCTGCCGGCGTTCTAGCGCGGGAGGGAACGGGAAAGGGAGGTCTGGTATGGAGGAAGGCAAGGCGTTGGACAGATTGTACAATCTCTATGTAGTGCTCTGTAGTTCGTGATTAATAATGAAATGATTGTCCTTGTCCTTGATGTTGGAAAGGTATGTCACCGTCGATGGTGGGCGTGGGAGTTGCACTTGTCGCGGCGGAATTGCTGTCGGCCATCCAGCCCTCACCAGCTTAGACGGTGTGCTCGACGACCATGGGGATCAGTATGTATCCAGTCAGCAACCACAAGACAGACCATGATCGCTACACTTCCATTCGCAGGAGAAGGAAACAGCTTGATTCATCAACAAAACACAACATAGGCCTATGCCGCGCGGCAGGCAGATAGCCCACCCCCTCCCATCCATATGTATGCCCAGGGAAACGCGACAGACCCAGCCCCCAAGCCCCTGAAACCGACAAGAAGCAGGCCAAACAGAAAAGATAACAACGAGAGAGGTATCCAGCAACAGAAAACAAGCGCGACCTGAGCATCGCAAACAGGCGCGCGCGCCGATCACGCCGCGTGATGCGGTCGGCGGTGTAGGTTCATGACGGGTGTTCGATTAGACGGCGACAGCAGGCTTGGCCTTTGTAGTCTGCAAGGGGCAAGTGTCAGCAAATGCGATCTCCAGAAGTCAAGTGGTTGTATCGTACCTTGGTCTTCCCCGTAGCCTTCTTGACAGCAGCCTTGGCCTATTTTCGTCTTGTCAACATCTTCCCCTAGCGACACACGCGTTGTATCGTACCTTTGCAACAGGACCAGGCTTCTTGGCCGACTTCTTCGTCACGCCAGCGGGCTTCGCGGCCTTGGGTTTCGCAACGGTGGCGGGCTTGGCGGCAGGTTTGGCCTTGGGCGCGGCGGGCTTGCGCGCAATGGTGGGTGCCGTGTCGACGGTCTGGAAGACGCGCGGGCGCGAGTTTCCGCTTTGCGAGCGCGTTCCGGCCATTTTGAGGGAAGTTTTGGGACAAGGAGTACGTCGAATGTGTAGAGAGGATGTCTGCGACGCGAGATTGTCAGGATAAGATGTCGCGCAAACAGGGGCGCGCGGAGAGGAGATGATGCGATGCGATGGGAATGCGACAGCAGGGCATCAAGCGGGGAAAGGGACGACTTACGCGACTGGACCAAGAAGCGCAAATGCTTAATCGTATCGAAGACGTATCGGCGACAGTGATTTTGGTGTTTGAGAGAGAAAGTCGGTCTGGTTGTGGGAGGTGCAGGGGGGAAGAGGCGATGGGTGTCAAGTTGTTGTTGTCGAACTGCGGCGTCACGCGCGCTGGCTGATCTCAACTTCCATGCCCGCCCATCTCCCAGACCGCCCGCCCATCAGCCCGCCCTTTTCTGCGACGGGACGGCCAGCACCACTGGCACCCTACATAACCGCTGCGCGGGGATCCTTCGGGTATCCTGTAGTGGGTGGGCAATGCGACATGCGCGCGCGCGTCAGGCGCAGCATGGAAATCAGGGGCCTATTTCCGGGTCTCGCCTCGCCTCGTCGCATCTCCCGTTTCCCATTTCCTACCCTTGGACCTTGGTCGCATCGCCTCCCATCGGACGCGCCGCGTCATTTGTTTTCGTTTCAACCTCGGCCGTGAAAGTTGACTCTTCGGACCGCCCATCCTTGGGAAGTAGAGGGCCTCTTCTCGTTTGCCCAGTCCCCCTCCTTGGGGGATCTCGACCCTCATCCGCGGATTATTGCCGACCGACACTGCGAGGGCCCGGACGCCCCCTGGCAGCCAACACGCGCTTGAGTAGATTGCATCCAGCCGATTAACAGTGTCCCCCGAGGCAGCGCCTTCATCACGACATGGTTTTGAAAAGATCGCACACTGGAAATTGATCAAATGGCATACCTAGCACTTGGGCCAACGTCTGGTCTAGACCCCGACGATGACACCAACAGTGGCCAACAGGCCTGTGCTCCCGACAGCTTGGGGCATTGGCGCGCGCTGAACCCCATCTCCGTCTCCACATGGTCCCTGAGCTACCCCGCGATCCATCAAAATTACCTAACATTAGCAATTCGGTGAGGCTATTCCGAGCCTACACCCATCGCCCTCCGACACTGCCACGACCTAGCACGACTCAACCGGGATTCCGGCCTTGGTGCGAAGGCGGGCCGAGGCATCGAGGAGGCGGAGAACCTCGCCAGTCTGCTTCGCATACTTCGCCTGCTTCTTGCTGAGCTTTTTGGTCCTGTAACCGCGGAGCTTCTCCAGACACCGAGAGTCAAGGCCTTCCTTGCCGCCCAGGCACATGTCTCGGATGTAGTATCGGGCGCTGTTACCATGAAGGAAGTAGAGAATTTGGTCGACGTTGGACCGGCCGCTCTCGGCGTGGGCTGCTTTGATGAGCTTGCTCACCTCCTCCGGCTTGACCATGACGATGGAGTGGAGATTGACGCTGTAGAGATAGTGTCCCTCGAGACGCTCAAGGGCCGTTTCAACTGCGGCATGTCAGCCGGTGCCATACTTGGTCTTGGGGGGAGACTCACTGTCATCCATCTTCTCCTGCGCTTGAGAAAGCTTCTCCTTCGCGCCAAGCGCCAGGCGGGCATTGCGCTTTTGCTTGCGGTTCTCGAAGAACCTCTGGAAGAAGCCTGGGCTGCTGGGGGCAGGCTTGGAACCGGCCGTCTTCTCGTCATATACCTCGTCGAGGGTGCCCACCAGAGTGTCGACACTCGCGTCGTCGGCAAACGCCTTGATGCCCTTCTTCTCATCGGAAACGTCCTTGTTGGTCTTTCCAGTACCAACTTGGGCACCCAGCATGCCTTCCAAGGCAGCGCGCATCTCGCTGTCAGCTATGTAGAGCGCCGCGACGGAGTTCTGCGCACCGACGCCATCGAGTGCCTTCAGATCCTTGCGGATCTTCTTGATGGCTTTGCCCGCCGTGTCTACGGACTCGACGAAACGTCCACGGTTGCTCATGTTGACGGAGGCACCCGGGGCGATGGCAAGGGGCCTGGCGTCAAACCTGGATTCATGACGATACTAAAATACGGGCAATACACGTCAGCCGAGACCTTGCAACGAAGTCACTCGCGAGATGCGGACCTTCTCCAGAAAAGCACCCAGGTCGCCCGCGGCTGAGGCAGAGCGGTACTTGCTGCAAGCGGTGGGAGAAACCGACCAGACACTGTTGGAAATGGCCGTCTTGTTGTTGGCCAGTCCGATCTGCCACTTGAAGAGGTTGTCCTCCCAGATCAAGGCGTAGTCCTTCCCGCGGAAGGTGATGTTGCACATGACTTTGTACATCATGCGGATGTCCTTCGCTGCCTCGGCAGATGTTGTCATGGAAATGTACTTGTGCGACAGGAGAACCTGAGGACTGGTCAGCTTCCGCTTGGCACACGACGGGCATGGGGAAGACAAACCCTAAGACGGGTCGTGGTGTAGTTGGACTCAAGCGTTTGCTTGTTTCCGACATCGGGCGTCACGGTCCAGTCGATGAGGTCCTTGGAACCCCTCATGGCAGCAACAGCCGCGGGCAGATCGGGCGAGAGCTGCTTGTTGCCCTTGGCGGCGGTTCCGGTTCGGTAGATGAAGGTGACGGCATACTCGTTCTTGAACTGATGGTCCTTGGACCCGCCAATCTTGGGAAGGCAAGACATCGTGACGTCTGGGTGACGAGGCTGGTCAAGTGGGTGTCGGTGTCGAGGTTGAGAGGAAACTGGAAAAGATAGGGTTGAGATGGGGAGAAGGTAACCCGGGAGTAGATATTTTGTATTGGAGAAAACCTGGAGGTCGTGGCGTTGAAGGCTGTTTCGTTGAGGCAGCCTCAGGAAGGGGCGGACCATGTGAGTGCCTTCCTCGGTCACAGTTGGAAGCCTACTGGTTCCACCAAGGACAAAGGCGCACTTTCATTGCAGGAGGCTTCCTTCCGATTCCAACTTTCTCGTCTGGGGAAGGAGTAAGAATCCGAGACAGCTGGCATCCGGCCGGCTGACAGTGTCGTGATATCGCCCTCCGCCCAGCACAAAATTTACCCTTGATCAACCCCTCAATCAACCAACCGATCAACCCGGTGAGCCTGGCCAGCCACGTGCAACAGAATGCAATTTCATGTCATGAATGTGGTCATTTCTATCTTATCGGTCCTAGATGCCATATCTATAGGACGGAGCGCGCCGCAAGTTCTCGTGGTCAGCCCTTGGGCTGGCTCCCAAATCTACACCCCCACGATTCACGCCTTGCCCGCCGACAGCTGCGCATCCTCGCGCAAATTGTCGTTGAGTTGATCCCGGGTCACACAGTTCTCCAGCGCAAAGCTTGCCGCCAACTCCTCAAGCTCCTCCATGGTCTTGCCCTTGAAGAGCTCAGCCATCTCCCAGCCATGGTACTCGCTCAGCAGCACCTCCCGCACCGTCCGCTCGACCTGCCTGTCAAACGTCCAGATCTTGGGGTACTTCTTCTTCAGCAGATGCTCCGGGATCGACTCCTTGAGCTTGCTGATAAAAGGCTGGTAGACCTCGTCATCGATGGGTCCCTTGCTGGCAACGCCCCAGAAGTCAAGTCCCAGCTTCTGCTTCTTCTCGACAAACGGCTGGATGAGCTTCATGTACGGGCTCTCCGGGTTGACGTACACCATGCCCTGGTAGCCAATGTCCTTGTACAGCCAGATGCTCCACGAGACGTCGTCGTACTCGCGGTAGATCTTGAGCTGCTCCTTGAGCAGGGCGTAGCGCTTCTTGTTGGTGGCCGCCGCCTCGGGGTCGGTCCGGGGGTTCTGGTAGACTGGGCCCCATTCGCCGTTCCAGATGGGCACGTTGGCCTGCTGCATGTACTCGACCTTGCGCTTGAAGCTGGCGCGGAGCTTCTCCTTCTGCTCGTCCGTGCCCTCGTACTGCTCCGGGAGAGGGAATCCCATCATCGAGTAGTCGTGGCAGCTGTACACCGTGTTGGGCAGCGGCGAGTCGACGGGGAAGGCTGAAAAGTCCATGGCGTAGGTGTTGCCGTCGAGGAACAGCATGTGGTCGGCGTCCTTGGCGCGGATCGCCTTCTCGGCACGCTCATACCAGGCCAGCAGACGGGTGTGCTTGGGATCGGCGGGCTCATTCAGGGGGTTGTACCCAGCAATGACGGGGTTCCCGGCGTAGTGGGCAGCCAGGGCTTCCCAAAGCTGGATGGCACGGTCCTGGAAGTCGCGGAACTCCCAGAACATGGCCTTGCTGAGACCCGAGTCGCTGTGCCAGTCCTGGTTCTGACCGCCCGGCACCGCGTGCAGGTCGAGCACGACGTAGATGTTGTACTTTGCGCAAATGTCCACAATGCGGTCGAGCTTCTCAAAGCCCGACTGCTTCAGCACGCTTGGGTTCTGGTCGTCCATGAAATGCCTGTAGTTGAAAGGTATCCGCAGGCAGTTGCAGCCCAGCGACGCGAAGAGGGCCGCGTCAGCGTCTGTGAAGAAGTGGTGGATGAGACGGTCGAAGAAGTACTCGGCCTTTTCCTCGCCGAGAACCTCGGCCAGCGCCGCGCGGTGCTCGTGCTCGTGGCCGGTGTAGCCAGTGATGAAGTTCTCCATGTTGAGCATGCCGCCGAGGCCGGCGCCCTTGAGGACGACCTGGCGACCATCGCTGTCGACAATCTTGTTGCCGCTCACGCGCAGCATGCGACACGGAGGGTTGGCGTGGCCGTTGGCGGTAGTGGCTGAAGGCATGATGAGAGGTGAGGGTGGGGGAAAGGGGAACGGGTTTGATGAAGATGAGCTGGATGAGACCATGGGCAACGTGGAATTGTGCTTTATACGTCTTCGTCCTTCGCACATCCGAATTAGTAACACAACAGGTCTCCCTCCGCGTTTCTGCTGTGCCTCCCTCCGTCGGCAACCCGGGGCGGATGGTTCACCGATGATCCTCCCCACACCTGGTTCTTAACTGCGATACTCCGCGAGGACGGATCTCGTGGGGCAAGACGCCTGGGCGGCAATGCCGGTAGCCCGGGATCCGTCCACAACAGTGCATTAGGCCTGGAGTAATGGCCCGTGGGGTTGACGTCTGGCGCTGGTCAGGCCTGTATGACTCGTCGTCCTAGGGGGTCCCGTGGGGTTGGTTCCCGCCTCGTAAAACCGCCTGGACATATCCGAGCGAAGCATCGGGGATATCGTGGACGGACGATGCGAGATGGAGTTCGACGGGGATGGTGCCCACGTGGACTTTAGGCTGAATGACCATTGCTCCAGCTCGCTGCCCAGCCTAAAGTTGGGGACATGGGAAGTTTTATCGGATCGTGACGTGCGTTAGTGGGCAGCAAGGCGTGCAAGGTCGATGTCAGGGGTTGTTCAGTTGCCTTGGTTCCAAGCGTACATGGCGATCAACAGTCTAGAGTACTCATACTTTTCAGCCCATGGCAGCAAATAGCCCCCATTCAAGCATGTGCCTTGCCTCTCCGAGCTCCTGGATCTCGCCGTTCCAATAATCGTGGAGTTGCGTCACGGCGGACACGGCCGCCGTCCAGCCCGGTGGCATGATGAGGCTGCACCCGGTCCCGTGGCCTCCCCTCTCCACTGAGTTGTGGAGGGCTACCGCCAGAAGGACCAGGGCGCTCCTAGAGCATGAGTGGATCAGGGGCATCGTTCCGTGGTGCCGATGTTTGTACCCTGGCTCGTTGACGGCCAGGCGCATCGCATGGTTGTCCAGGGACTTTTGCGCCAGTGCCGTGAACGGGGCGAGGACAGAAGCCTCAGGGGCCAAGTTGTCGGTATGAGCTGCCAGAAAAGGCCAGTAGATCATCTCGAACAGGTTGATGCAGTGGCCCCTGAGCACAAAGCGGCACACGTCGTCTTCCTCGAGGGGCGCGTCGAAGGACAGTGACGGCGGCAAAGAACCGACCCACCCATCAATTTCCGCCTCGTACGCAGGAGTTGCCGAGGCGGCGGCGTGCAGGAAGGCCAAGCGCGTGGGATGGGTCTTTTGCATGGTCTCGATTTCGTCGCCGATGCGGGCAGCCAGTCGGCGTAGGGATATCTCAGCGAGGTAAAAGTACCACGACGTCTGTTCGCGCTGCTGGTCGGGGTTCATCTCGGAGGTCTCCCCGGACCTCGGTGCTGGGGGCGTAGGGAAGAAAGAAGGGTAAAGATTGACGCCATGGTCGTTGGGTGAAAAATCGGCCATGCGCATGGAGCTGCGCAACTCACGCTCCGACTTCCACGCTGACCAGTAGATGGCTTGATGGAGAGAATCAGAGTCGTGGCCTCGTGGGGTGGCGCCCTGCTGGTCCGCATCGGCGGCATGTTCTTGCGAAAGGAAGCCCAGCTGCTGGCAGTGGGCGAGGGCCTGCACAAAGTATCGCCATGCCTTGGTCTGCTGGAAGATGCACATCATGAAGACGCCCGACAGAAATAGGCATTGCGGGGCGAGTATGTCGTCCAGGTACAATAGCGTGCCAATGCGCTTCTGTGCCGCATGGAAGAAGGACATTGCGCTGCTGTATGCCGACGTCCCCGGCATGGTCTCGTAGCTGGGGCCAAATGGCGTCGCGATGGAGCCCAGAGCGCAGATGATCAAGGAGAGGCACGATTCACCAGACCAGTCAATGCCATTCAGCACTGTCGATTGGACCACGCGGCGGGTGGCGGCCTCGTCAAAGATGGGGTTCTTGACGTGGACATAGCTGAAAAAGTTGTTGAGCAGATCCTTGACGCGGACAGGTTCGAGGTCGACGGCGCCGATGAAGGAGGCGGGTGACGCCGAGGCGCCGAGGTGATGGGTTGAGCGGCTCGGTGATACGCCCAGGAGTGAAGGCGGGGGCTGCAGATGCAGCTCATGGGCGGGTCTCCCCCCGCTGAAGCATGGCCAGGACAGCACGTTGTCGAGCCCCAGCGGCAAGACCATGCCCATCTCAATGGGGTGAGCGTCTCTTCGAGTTGCTTGCGGGGACTCCCCTGCTGCAGCCTGGACAACCCGCGTCTTGTGCACCGGTTCTTCTGAAGACCCCAGAGTTGCAGCCTCCAGCAGCCTCTCCAGGTCATCCAGACGCTCCAGGATCTTGAGACTCGCCGGGTCGAAGCTGGACAAGTCGACTGGCGACTGGATGCAGGTCGCCCCAACCTTGAGGCAGAAGGAGCACGAGGGCTTGAGATTGTCGCATTTCGTCCGGCGTGCCCGACACACCTGGCACGCCTTGACTGCTCTGCGACGCTGGTACGAGGCCGTCCCTCTCGGCGGCGGCCTGGGATTGCGTGTGGACTGGCTGGCGGTAGGCTGCTCGACGTCTTCCGGTACGGACGCAGAAGAGGGGCCTGGCGGCTCCATTTTCTGGGTCCGACTCCGAGTCGGATTCTTGCGGGATGAAGAAAGCGGGTTGTCCGGGGTATGGGCCGAGCGGAATGAGACGTGAGATGTTGGATGCAGGAGTGGTGATGGATGGTGACCCGTGGTTCAAGTTGTCTGGGGAGGTTTGAGAGGGGAAAAATCTCGCGGAGTGTCGTTCTTAAATGGCCTGGCCCTGAGGCTGGCTCGGAGAAATAGAAGGACTAACCGTTTCGGGCATGGCGTCATCGAGTCGCGCGCGCCGTCATGGGTCGACAAACTCCTGACTCGCGTTTGACGCCAACACGGCCGCGGAATGTCGCCCTTATTCACATCGTCTCATCTCGATTGGCAACCCGGCACAAGCCGCATAACCCATTTCCCCAGATCCCAAGACCCCAGAACCTCCCCATGCCATCCCTAGCGTCGTGCCCACGTTCTGGATTTCTCCCGGGCCTCAGCTCGGACAACGCTTCGGCCAAACGAGCAGAGTCAGACGACATGCTCGGGGAAAAGGCGCCAACGAGGATATAAATCCTGGGCCATGCCCGCGTTTCTTGGCCCCGGATTCAGACACTGCCGATCATCACTCTCACGTTTCCCCAGACGTTACCCCAAAACGACATCTGCCACAATGGACAAGTCTTCGTCGCCCTCCATGGACAAGATCGACGGCGAAGGGGCCATCGCGGTCCACGCGACCGTTTCCCACCACGATTCAAAGGACACCTTGACGACAGATGCACTTCAGGCTGAGCATGACCTCACCTTGAAGGAGGTGTTCAAGAACCACAAGCTGCTTGTTTGGTGGTGCTTCTACTGGGCCATGGCTGCCGTTGGTTGGTGAGTACCCATAGCCTCAGTCCTTGAGCGAGCCCCTGTCCCACCCTTTGCGCCCACATACCCATCAACTTTATTTTGGCTCAAGACACCTGCTGACTCTCTGTCTCTTCCCAGGGGCTTCGATGCTCAGATCAACGGCGCGATGATATCTGTCGAAGCATTCCGCCGCGACTTTGGATACGTGCTCGACGGCGTGGCCATCTTGCCCGCCGACTGGCAGACTGCCTTTGGAGCCGTCAGCGTTGTAGGCCAGTTCTTTGGTGGTTTCATGGCCAGTTACCTCGCCGATCGCATCGGCCGTCGCTGGACACACGGTCTTGGTATCCTGATCTGCGCCGCGGGAGCCGCTGGCGAGGTGGCCAGTACAACTCGTGTTGCTTTCCTCTTCTCCAAGCTCATTATTGGCTGGGGTCTGGGCTTCTACCTTACCCTCGCGCCTCTGATGGCTTCTGAGCTCGCCCCTGTCGCTCTCCGTGGATACGCGTCCGCCGGCATCAACCTCGGCATTGCCCTCGGCCAGCTCGTCAGCAACATTGTCATCAAGGCCTTTGGCGAACGCAGCGACCGCTGGGGATACCGCGGACCGTTCCTCACGCAGTTTGCATTCACCATCTTCCTTGCGGCCTTCCTGCCCTTCTCCCCTGAGAGCCCATGGCACCTCGTCCGCAAGGGCGACAAGGACGGCGCCCTCAAGAGCATCCGCAAGCTGTTCGGTACCAACTACGATTGTGAGAAGCGTTTGATTGCTGTGGAAGCCACCGTCCAGGCTGAGTCTCTCAACGTCAACAACGAGGCCACCGAAGCTACCTTTATCGACTGCTTCAGGGGCACTAACCGCCTGCGCACCGCCATCTCCATGGGCGTCTTTGTCTGCCAGCATGTCGTCGGCATTGTTTTCGTTCTCGGATACTCGACCTACTTCTTCCAGTTGGCAGGACTCGACGTTGCTAAGTCCTTCGATCTCAGCATCGGCGTCACGGCTTGCGCTGTCGCTGGCAACATCACCTCTTGGTTCGTCGTTGAACGCTTGGGCCGCCGCCCCATCTTCCTCGGCGGTATGGCTATCCTGGCTCTTCTTCTACTGCTTATCGGCATTATGGATGTTGTTCCTACCGCCGGAGCTGCGTGGGGCCAGGCTGCATGCACCGTCATCTACGCGTTCTTCTACTTCCTCACCATCGGAGCCATGGCCTTTGCTATTCTCGGCGAGGTTTCCAGCACCGTCCTGCGCGCCAAATCCATGGCCTTGGCTACTGCGACGCAAGCCGTAATGGGCATTATCATGTCCTTTGCTATCCCGTACATGGTCAACCCTGACGAGGGTAACCTGAAGGGCAAGGTTGGCTTCATCTTTGGTGGACTTTCGGTGGTGGGTCTGGCTGGTGCATGGTTCCTTGTTCCCGAGCTGAAGGGCAAGACTTTCGAGGAGATTGATCACATGTTCTCGATCAAGGTGCCTGTTCGTAAGATGGGCAGCTACCAGGAGGAGGAGTAGGGGCTGTGGTGGTGGCAAAAGTTCCAGATGTTGAATTGCATGTAGCTCAACCAGATACTTTGTGTTATACATGCTGCAGATGATTTTGGACCTATAATTTTGATTCATCTAGAATGAAGGCTTGGTTCTGCTAGTGCGGTGTGGTTTGGCTGATGGATGGATTTCCGAGGTATGTCTGGAGAACCACCACTCGATGTTGATGGCCACCCTGTCGCCACCCATATTGGGACATGGTGCGGTATAGAAACCCCTGAGTCCCAGTGTCAATTATCACTTGGGACGTATTTCTTATCCCGAAATCAGACTTGAGTAAGCCTATACCGGACATGGCCCACGTCCTGCCGTGAGGGGCGTTGTGCAAGGTCTCCCGACATCTCGAGTGTTTGAACAGCAGACATGCTATTAGTGATTTTCCAACCCATCTCCGTCTGGTTCACCGCCCAAATGACGACCGCATTTTGTAATACAGCTTTGACGTTGGGGGTTGGTATGTTGCCGGTCCATCTTCCGAGCCAACTCCCGGAATCCAAACGGCAGCCCCGAATGACACCCGCAATGGCACTTCAAGACCTCGGCTGCTACCAAATCCAGTATTGGTCAGCGAATGTTTGATTGAGAATACCGACATTGACGACAATCGGATGCTTCAGTCGGTAAGCACGCACCGCAATTCATGCCCGGATTGGATGCCAAGATGCCACTGACGACCAAACGGTGATCCCGCCATACGACGACCAATTGGGAGTTTCCATCACGGCATATCTGATCATAAAGCGGGTCAAGCCCCAGACCATCAACACGAGGCCATGCCGGATCGGGGCAACGACAGACACGCCGTGCAGTTCTCCAGACCCGCTCGGTCGTCAGAGTGCAGAGGCGAGCTTGAATTCCATTTTCTTGCCCCAGACCCCGAATGATGTTTTCTTCCTAGCGCCGATGATGCCCTCGACTCTGACTCTGACGACCAACATGACCAATCTTTGCCTTCTTCTCCAACAAAGGCGCTCTGTATTTTTACCCCGTCATGCCCTGCCAGCCAAGTCCTTTCCAGCGCGGCATCCATCTTGAAAAGCAGTAGCATCCTATTACATCATATTCATCCACCCAAGAGTTCTCGGGCCAACCTACCTTTCAACATGCCCCGGGACGACGCCGATCCGGAGCCCGGCACCACCGCCGACACCTCCGTCCTCACCGCCGATGTCGAGAAACTCGGCCGCCAGCGCCCGGCCGCTTTTGCCACGATATGGGCCGAGCTGGGATTCATTACCGCCTTGCTGGGAAGCATGCTCATGGCAGTGAGTTACCATTAAATCTGTTCTGCCGACATCTCTGACCTCCCAGGAATTCTTCATCTCGGGTTTCCACATCATCCTTCCCCCACTAGCCATTGAGCTCAACATACCCGAAGCATCTCAAACATGGCCCTCGAGTGTCTTCTCCCTCGTCACGGGCGCATTCCTTCTCCCCTTTGGCCGACTGGGCGATATGCACGGCGGCTACGTCGTCTTCAATCTCGGTCTCGCCTGGATGTGCGTGTGGTGCCTCGTCGCCGGCTTTAGCACAAACTACGTCATGCTCATCGTCTGCCGCGCCATGCAGGGTCTCGGCTCTGCCGCCTACCTCCCCGCGGGTATCATGCTGCTCGGCAAGGCATACCGCCCTGGACCCCGAAAGAACCTCGTCTTTGCCCTTTACGGTGCGTTTGCACCGCTCGGGTTCTTCGTCGGTATTCTGTTTGGTGGCATTTCGGGCGAGTTTCTCACCTGGCGATGGTACTTTTGGCTCGGCACCATCATCCTCTTCATCGTGGTTGTTGCCGCCTTCTTCTCGGTGCCGCGAGACTTTTCCAGGACTCCGCCGCCGGGCCTGCATATGGACTGGTGGGGTTTCTCGACCATCGTGCCCGGCCTGATACTGGTCGTGTACGCCATCACCGACAGCTCGCAGGCGCCGCAGGGCTGGGCTAGTCCCCAGATCATCGTCACCCTCATTGTTGGTGCCGCCCTGATCGGAGCCGCCGTATATGTCGAGGGCTGGGTGGCCGAGAACCCGCTTGTGCCGTTCGATCTGTTTGCGCCCAAGTACATGAAGGGAATCGTCGTCGCCCTCTTCTTCGGCTATGGCACCTTCGGCCTGTTCCTCTTCTACTCGAGCTTCTACATCGAGCTCGTGCTGCACAAGTCGCCCCTGCTCACTGCTGTGTGGTACGTGCCGATGATTGTCGGCGGGCTCATCATCGGTACGGTGGGGGGCTTCACTTTGCATCTGCTCCCTGGCCGGGTCTTGCTGATCCTCGCTGGCGTCGGCAACCTGGTGTGTGTGCTGCTTTTTGCACTCATGCCCGAGAACCCCAACTACTGGGCGTGGGTGTTCCCAAGCATGATTGCTTCCACCGTTGGAATCGACATTACCTTTACCGTGTCCAACGTCTTCATTACGACCAACCTGCCTGTGCGGCGTCAGGGCCTGGCAGGCGCGCTGATCAACAGCACCCTCTTCCTGGGCATCAGCTTCTTCCTCGGCTTCGGCGATGTCGCAGTGGGTCAGACGTCGTATCTCGACCTGCGACAAAACTACCAGGTCGCTTTCTGGTTTGCCGTCGGTACAGCAGGCGTGACATTGCTGATCTTCGGCTTCATCGACATCGGTGCAGCCAAGAGCGAGCTGACGTTGGAGGAGCGCGAGGAGATGGAGGCTGCTGGTGGGCGTGACAGCGAGAGTCCGCAAGACGGGTATTCGGCAGGAGATGCACCTCTCGCGGGCCAACAAAAGGGGGTGAGCGGGTTTTGATGGGGCTCGGCGGCTGGGATCTGGCGTAGTGTAACAAGTGACGGAGGGAACGGGCGTGCATCTGTGGGTTTTGAATAGCATGCTAGCATGGCGTCTGCATATACCTGGAACACGAGGCGACGAAAGTCTTTTTGCGGAGGCCCCAGCCCAGTGTAAAGTGCCCAGTGACTAGCGACGGGGATATGGATGATTGTTCGGATGCATGCTCGCGGACTGCTGTGATGGCAGATGCAAAGGACGTCAGTGTCTTCCTCGCGACGTCACCCATCATGCGGCCTCGCATCCCCTCGACAATCATCAGAACCTCAATCGAGATTCTATCTCCCCCATCCTTCGCCGCCAAATGCAGTGAGGTCGCGTATCCGCTGTCATCCGAAGAGCCTCCCGACCCCATCCCACCGGACACAGCCCCTTTCTCCTCTTTTATTTCGTCCTCCCTCTACGAGGCGCGCCGCCCGCCGCACATCCCCTGTCCCACGTTGCATTCGCAACCGCCCCAGAGAATGATAGATTGCACCCGATCCAATACTTTCTTCCCTTCTGGAAAGACGCCCGCCGTTGGTCACATCTTGGTCGGGGGACACTCCGACAGCTCGACCACCCCTGCGGGCATCCTTGGCATCCTTCGGGTCAATCAACGCGCGTGGGTTCCGTTCCAACGATGGCACGCCGGTAAGAATGGAACCCAGCGCCATGGGATGCTCGGGTGAGTAACCGCATGGCATTATGGCGATCCGTCCGAACTCGTTGACTGTGTTGGTGCTGCACCGAGGCATGACGAGTCATTGCGTTAAAGTCAGGCTTCCGCATTTAGAGTGCTGAATAAAGTAACGGCCCTGGCATGGCCCTCACACCCAAACGGCGACAAGCTTTGGATTAAAGCCGTGGAACCCGCCAGTCAAGCACCCCAAGCCTCTGCGTACGCGGCAACACGGCATCTCTGCCCCTCTCCAGAATCAAGAAAAAAGTTGCTCGCTCGGACACGGGCGCATGCTGGCGCAAAGTGGCCTGCCATGCCCTGGAAGCTCGTCGAACCCCATGCTGGCCCCTGCGCGCGGCTGCAAGTCTCGAAACAGCACACCCCTGTCGCCAAGGTGCCTTTTGTCCTCCGGCCCCGAGACCGAACACCGCGGGTCGGACGGTTCACGGCGGAGATGGGGGCCCATATGGCCATGATGGCGGCCAGGTGCCCCCCCCTTGATTTTATGGTCTCGTTTGAGAAGAAGCCCCTGGCGCGTCTTTCCCCTCTTGGTTGTTCTCGCGCCATCTTGGCCCACGAATGTTGTCATGTTTCTGGTAGAATGAGAGTGCACCGGCCGCCCGACGCACCCGTCACGCTACCCGCCTGCCAGGGAGGGACTGTCGTTTCCAGTGTCAGGCATGCCATCCCAAGTTGGTGATGGGATGACGGCTGTCGGTCACGGTGCAGGAGGGCGGACTTTTGGTCAGATTTCAGCTCACCGTTGCTCGACCTACGGAATGTGCCTAGAGCAGAAACTCTCACAGATTCACTTTTATCCTATCAAGACACTGATCATCAATTTCCAAATCCATTGAGGTCGATTTGATGATGGAGCTGGCCACTGGGCGGGCGGCTCACCCGAGGCACCGTGGGTTCGATCACGGGCCCACTTTTCCCCTTTTGAATCGCGACCCCTTTTTGACATCACCCCCGTCCTCAAGTAGATTGACCGCCGAGCCCCCCTGTCCGCCAACATCCACCGCGCCCCTGCCCTAATTAAACACAGACATCATGACCTGGTACGACCTGGTCGATCCTAGCGTGAGATCTCGGTAGTGCACCGGGGTGTCTGTGGCGGTCATGGTCAGTCAGTCAGCCGCCGGCCTCCCGGACAGCCACCTCCTCTTGATATAAGGCCATCTGAACATCCTCTCTCAGTCGTTTTCTCTCCAGACTTCTTCTCATCCTCATTCATTCATTCTCCTTCCACCGTTTCACTCTTTTTTCCCGCAACGACTCTCATTCCACAGACGTAGATCGTCCCAACATTCAACCCGCTTTTTCTCTTCGACGAACTATCTACACACCACTCATTTCACTCACGAGTCCAACACACCACAATCACAATGAAGTCCTTCGCTGTCATCTCGGCTCTTGCCACCCTCGCCTCCGCTGGCCCCATCCTCGGCTCCCGCACCATCCAGAAGCGCGCCGCCATCACTGAGGCCTGCGACATCGGCTACGCCAGCGGCACCACCGGCGGCGCCGGTGGTGTTACCACGACTGTTGGCTCTCTTGCCGAGTTCACTGCTGTTGCCGAGGCTGAGGAGCCTGCCGTCATCGTTGTCGATGGCACCATTACTGGCGCTTACCGCGTTCGCGTCAAGTCCAACAAGTCCATTATTGGAACGCCGGGGAGTACGTTCGACAATGTCGGCCTCTACGTCAACAAGGCCGAGAACGTCATCATTCGCAACCTGAAGTTCACCAACGTCGAGGCTTCCGTTGGTGACGCCATTGGCATTCAGAAGGCGACCAAGGTGTGGGTCGACCACGTCGATGTCTCCAGCAACCTGGACAGTGGGTAAGACCATCCCCAGACTTCAAAATAACATCAACAACATAAATTCAAGGCTAACAACCTTGGCAGCAAGGATTTCTACGATGGATTGATCGACATCACGCACGCCTCTGATCTGATCACCATCTCGAACGTAAGCCAAGCCCCCCCCCCAACCATCACCACCACCACCACCGCGCCCAAGACAGCTCCCGGAGACAGCTCGCTAACCCAACATCACAGAGCTTCATCCATGACCATTTTAAGGCCAGCTTGATTGGGCATAGCGATTCCAACGCTGCTGAGGACTCGGCCAACACCCTCCACGTCACCTACGCCAACAACTACTGGAAGAACACCAACAGCCGCAACCCCTCCATCCGCTTCGGCACCGCCCACATCTTCAACCAGGTCTACGAGAACTGCGCCACCTCCGGTGTCAACACTCGCATGGGCGCCAAGGTCCTGGTCGAGTCCTCTTCCTTCAGCAACGTCAAGAAGCCCATCGTCTCCCAGGACTCCAAGACTGAGGGTACCGCCAACATCAAGGACCTCATCGGCGCTGACCTCGGTGCCGTCAAGGAGGGCGACTTCACCACCGTTCCCTACCAGTACGAGCTCCTGGGCTCCGCCAACGTTGCCGCTGTCACCCGCACTGCCGGCCAGACCCTGACCTTCGACGGCTCCGTCTCTGCCCCCGCCCCTGCCCCCGAGCAGCCCGTCGAGTCCACCCCCGTCGAGCAGCCCTCGCCCGTCGAGTCCTCCCCTGCTGAGGAGTCCGCTCCCGTCGCCGACGACGAGGAGTTCGAGGAGACCTGCACCCGCACCCGCGTCAAGAAGGCCAAGAAGTCCTTCATCGCCAAGATGCTCCGCCTGTAAGCGGCCAACGCATTATGCAGACATGCATAGCATGGCGCCAGCGGCTTGCCCGCAGCGCCCAGAACTTCATTGTACATAGTTCTTCCTGAGAAACAGCGGCAAATGATTGTCAATAAAGTTGCCGGATTCAACCAACTTATTGGAAATGATTGAGTGATTGTCAGTAAAGTTGCCGGATTCAACCAACTTCTTGGAATGAATGATTGAGTGAATCGATGTGCCAGTTTGGGTGGTCTTGGGACATCGTTGGTGGCTGACTAATCTTGGAATAGGGGTAATCCAACCTTCAGCCATGCTGCCGCGGGTGTTGGTTCGTGTAACTTTTGCCGTCATAGCTACCGAAGTAGCTGCCACCATCACCATTGTTGCTTCTGTAGTTGCCGTTGCTATTTGCAACGACAACTTCAACGATAAGTTGTCGTTGTAGTTGCCTAAGTCCGAAGCGGCAAGACCGCGGGCATCCTCGTGGGCCAGAAGAACATGGCGGCCGAGGGGCCGTAGCAGCGGCCGGGCAGCGGCGGTGGCGGCGGCGACGGGGACCACGGGGACCGGGGGCGAGACCGGAAGCGGTGGGTGCCGCGGTAGTTGCCGTTGTAGTTTCTCCTGCCGTCGAAGCTACCGAAGTAGCTGGCGTTGTTGCCGGTGTAGTTGTAGTTGCTCAAGTCAGAAGCGGCAAGGCCGCGGGCATGGCCGTAGGGCCCAGCGAGAAGAATATGGCGGCGACGGGACCGAGGCCCAGAACGGAGGGGTGTATCCCGGTATATTCTAGAACTATTAGCTTAAGATTTGTGAGAAGAGGCATAACTAAAATTTGTGAGAAGAGACAAAACCAAGATTCGTGAGAAGAGACAAAACCAAGATTCGTGAGAAGAGACGACTGGAAACAAATGATGATAGTAGAAGACGTGAGCCCTCCCCACGACGGCCGCGACCACCACCACCAGACATGTTGGGCGGGTCAAAATCAAAACCCATAGCCAGGGCGGTTTTGGCTTGTTCGGTATAACGAATGTCGCGAAGGAGTGCGCAGCAGCAGATCGACGTGCCAATTTGGAAATTGTTGGGATGACAGTGATTGTTACGTGGAAAACTGCTCAAAATATTAGCAAAATGTACTTGCCTACTGGGTCAGCGAGAAATACCCGGTGGAGGGCAACATAACGAAGAACGTGGCAAGCCGACGAATCCGAGTGAGGTAGTGGATGGAAACCGAGATGGAAGAGGGAAATGAATCGGATGATGTGGTGGCGATTAAAAAGTGTAGTCAGGAGACGGCAAGTACACCTCCACGGGATCTTTCCCCATCCTTCAGGGCCCCCGGGCGATCAATCCGCCCAGGTCTTTTCACGACCTGCGCTCCTGTACTAACTTACATTACTTAGGTAGGTCATTCATTTACCCAGGTAGGAAGATTCACACACTTGTCTTTGATGTCTCTTTCCGCCCATGAACGACTTCCTCATCGACCGATTCCCAGAGCTCCTTCAGAGCTGCCATAGCCTGTTGCATCGGCTCGGGGATGGGCTCTGTCGCAGGGTCAGGCGTATTCTCCTTCTCTGGATGAAGACCGTCGAGATGGATGACCGCCACATTCTGAGGGTCGGTCAGGTCCTTAGGTGGCTAGGTGGGTTCAAACCCTGGTGGATGGAACCCTTGATGGAGTAGTTCAGTGAACATGTCTCGGTCGTCTTGGGTAATGCAGACACTGGTCAGACCATGCTAATTTGTAAACCAGTTGTCGGAGTGAACGCCGCTGTTCTGGCACTTCTTGAGAGCCTCTGCGTTTCTCTCTCGGTACAGGTAGTCCGTCACCGCATGCATGGTGGCCAGTGATGGCGCCTCTGCAAGGCCCCTGTAGAACGCGAGCTGGCGTTGCAGGTCGTCCACCTGCTGCTGCGCTCGAGGGGGGTGATCATCCAAGGGGCGGTCCGGCTTGGGCATGACTCGTTGAGCTTTCCTGACGGGTTCTCCCTGTCTCGGAGGTTGTTGTCCCGGGTTGCTCTCCGTCCATGGCCAGTACACCACCAGCGCTGGAAGGGTTGTGAGATTTAACTTCCTCTCGACTAGAATTCTCAACAACAAACTCAACCCAGGTCCGGTCCGCCCAGTTGCTAGTGAACTTCTCCTCGCCGCAAGTATGTTTGCAGCCTCCACGGGTTGCTTGTCACCCATCGTATCGCCGTGCTCTCGCTGGAAGGACATCCAATTCATTCAAAGTGCCGGACGTGACGAAGGGAACATCCGTGACAGAGTCCTGAACAAGTTATAGTAGCTGAGAGGCAGAAGACAACACGTTCAAATGTCCGTGTTCACTGAATCACAGGGCCAAGAAGTATGTCAACGCAGAGAACTTGTCATGAATTGTCTTGAGGCTCAGCACCACCAAAGACCATCCTCCAAAACCATTGTAACCACCCCTGTTGCCGCTACTTCTGTTGCTGCCCGAATAATTCCCGTTTCTGTTGTAGTTGCCCTGTTGCTGTTGTCGCGGGGCCGAAGCCCTGGTGGGAGGGGGCGCGGGAGGGCGCACGCGGGGGGCGCGGGGTATATCCTGAATGTATAGCGAAAGTTTCGTGAAAAGAGACGAAACAGCACAACCCTGCTGCCAGTGGACAACTAGGCGAATGGGAGCCACCACGAACACGACCACGACCAAGGCCACGGCCACTGTTGCTGCTGTTGCTGTTGTTGGTTCTGACACCCCAGACCTCGTCCGCTCTAGCACGTTGGATTTGTACAAGGCGGGCAAGCCGACGGTCTACTGCTGATTGACGTGCCATAGTGAAGGTTGTTTGGTTGACAATGGTGGTTGCGTGCCTACTGGGACAACGAGAGACGGCACGCAGTACACGGTTGGAGTTCGTTCTCCTACTCTGTTCCTCGGTAGAAGCCCACACCAATCCTGGCCTGGCGAAACTTGTTACGAAATCCTGTGTCGATTCGGTGAGGCGGACGGATCGCATGCGGCACCATCCATGTCGGCCAATTCCCACACTTGATGTACATGACCGACCGACGACCATGTAGTCGATGGGTAGGTGCGAGCGGTCCCTCAAAATCCAGAAGCGAGATCCCAATCCCACGCTGGTACCGATTAGGATATCGTCACGGATCCATCCTTCCCGTACCAGACACATCATAGGTGCCGCCGTTGCCGCCGTTTCAACCACTCAATGCCAGCCACCGTTCCTGTTGTTGCTGTCGTAGCCGATGTCGTGACTGTAGACGAGGGAGGTCGTCCAGCCGTTGAAGCAGAGAAGCGGTGACAAGGCTCCATGAACGCCAGATTCCAAGTTGTGGAACGCTTCGTCAAGACACAGCCGTGTCTTCTTCCGTTGGCGGGACACATCTATTGTTGCGAGTGTCGATGAGTCAGGCTTGAAACAATTCAGAGAACGCGACTTGGACGACCTGTATTTGGCCAATGAATCAATCTCTATCAGGACTTCTCAGAGACGACTGTCGCCACTCATCTACATCAACATCAGTGCTTCCAATAAGTGCGCCCCTGGAGGGCTTCTTCACGAGCAACCTGAGCTCTGTGAGTCTCACGACACACCAACCAAACATTCTGTCGTTAATACCGCCAGCACTTCTGTAGCCAAGCTGCCAAAGATTTCTGATAACCTTAAAACTCTCTAGCAGCGCCACCGACGGCAAGCTGTCGTCCGGCTAGAAAGCCGACCCAGAGACTCGCAATTACAACTCGTCTAACATCCTCAACAGCCAACTTAACCCCGGGGCAAGCCGTCTTTGGAGTACTCGGTACCAATTATGTCAGTGAGCTCGATCTCAATAGTCACTTTAAGTTGACACCACCAGACGTCCAGCGACATGACGTGAGAGCATGGCCAACAGGACACAAAACAACATTTCAAATGTTGACATACACTGAGTCACTAGGTCAAGAAGAGTGTCGACGCAGAGAGAACTTCTCATTAATTATGTTAAGAGGAGCCGCCACTAATCACCATCCGCCATTGTAGTTGCCGTTGTTGCCGTAGCCGTTGTAGTTGCCATAGCCGTTGTTGTTGCCGTAGTCAACGTTATCGAGGGCCTGGCCCTGAGGTCATTGGGGCGGGGCGGCGGGCGCGGCGTCCTCCTCCTCTTCCTCCTCCTCGTCGTTAAACATAAAGACCGGTATCGGCCAGGTGGCGGCGGGGGAGGCGGCGGCGGCCAGACCGGGAGGGGGACCGAGGGGCTCAAAAGCCCGGAGACGAGGGGCGCCGGGGGCACCGGGGGCGGGAGGGGGCGGCAGAGGCTGTCATTGTTAGCGTAAGTTACGTGAAGATAGATATAGAGGAGCTTACAGGCTGCTGCTGCTGCTGTTGCTGCGGCTGTTGCTGCTGCCAGCGAGCAGCACGGTTTCGACGGCCTTGGGAGTGGGACCCTCCGCCGCCGCGACCACCACGGCTATTGCTGCTGCTGTTGTTGATGTTGCTGCTGCTGTTGCTGCCGTTGCTGCCGTTGCTGCCGTTGCTGCTGTTGTTGTTGTTGTTGTGAAACATCTGAGCGGCGCGGGCTTCTTCAATTCGCCTCAGCTCACGAAGGCGGCGCTCCTGGGCAGATCGTCGAACCATGGTGGGCAACTAATGGTTGTCTTGTGTAATAGCTATCAAAATGTTAGTAAATTCCACGAAATATATACATCTTACGTGTATAATCACGAAGGACATTTCCTTTCGTGATTATACACGGAAGGAAGTGTAATCGAGGACGAGGAGGTGCTAGGACAGGAAAGGTTTGAAAAGAGGGTAGGGTGCTGGCATCCAGAAGCTGAGGCGGGCATCCAGAAGGACAAGGCT
This sequence comes from Plectosphaerella plurivora, assembly GCA_020726575.1. Classification (NCBI taxonomy): domain Eukaryota; kingdom Fungi; phylum Ascomycota; class Sordariomycetes; order Glomerellales; family Plectosphaerellaceae; genus Plectosphaerella; species Plectosphaerella plurivora. The sequence continues at coordinate 49,755 of JAGSXJ010000042.1, forward strand.
CCCAGTAGGGGAGGTGAGCATCCAGGAGGTGAGTTGACACTCGGGCGGCGAGAAAGTCTGAAAAGAGAGAGCATCCAGGAAGTGTGGCGGGTATCCAGGACGCGTTGGCGTCCGAGCAGAGAGAGGACCGACGGGAAACGGGACCAGGCTGGACCGATGATGAACGACAAGATGGCCAAGAAATGGAATGCCGTTGGAGGCAGTGAGGGTAGACCGCCATGAGAACCGAGAACGACCTTCGTCGGAGGCGTATTGGGAAGACAAGAAGGGGAAACAAATGATCTTGCCATTGGAGACAGAAGGGGGAGAGAAGGGGCCCGAGAACCTTGCTTTCGGAGGCGAGGGACATCCGTTCGATGAAGAACAGAGAAGGGGAGCCGACGGCCTTGCCGTTGGAGGCCGCGAGGGGAAGTTGAGGTGAGAGGAAAGTCGGAAGTGCCATGAAGCCGTAGGTGCGAGGACTGGAAGCCGTGGTGCTAGGAGAGCCGCAAGTGCCAGGAAAGAACCATCGCGACTCCGCGAGTGCCATGAAGCCGTCGATGCCATGAAGCTGGGGATGCGAGGAAGTCGGGATGGATGATGATGGAGATTGGGGGAGGGGGGAAGGGGTGATCAACTTACAGCGGTGTGAAGAGTTCGGGCTTGGGGGAGGGAAATATTCAGAGTCCAAATTTCTTTCGCGAGAGGGGGGATATGGGTTGGGCCTGGCCGTGCCTTCCTCGAGAGTGCCTTCCTCGCGAGGCAGGTGCACCTGCCTGACCTCCGAGGACTCCACCCCACCCCCTCCTTCCCTACCCGTCAGTCTCTTCATGACGACGCTTCTCGAAAATGTGGTGGTAGCTAGCACTTTTCCCAAACAGCTGGACTCTGATATCGACATGGAGTGCCGACACTCACCTCCTCATGTCATGCCTTGTTGGATTCATGAGCCTCGCGACTTCATGTTATCAGTTCTACAAATGCCCCCCGGCCCCCCCCCCCCCCCCTAAAGGAGGCAGATCTGGATTCTTCTCGAAGCACACCCACCACTGACATCACTTGATGTTATGCCGTTCACGTCCCTGACACTTAAAATGCTATCCACTTCTTAGTCACGAACCCGTCTTTAATCTACTCAGTCATCTAGAGCTCCACCGCTGTAGACTGGTGCGGGAAGGAGCGATGACATTGGTTCACCGAAGATAGCTTCAGTGTCCCGAGTCGACCCAGTGATCGAGGTAAGCACCCACAAAATACAACCCCTTCTTTGCCTTGTCACCAGAGATATATCATCTGTTTACAATTTCACGCACGTTAGAATTATTCCATGTATCATTCTGTACACCCTGGATACAAGTCTCTTCCCTCTCTAGCATCGATCCGCTGCAAACCAGTTCCTTCCACCTCGCATTCCACCACATGGACCAGGACTCGACTTACACAGTTGACACAGCCGCAGTGCCAAGGATGATTCTGCACAGCTGAAAGAGCCATCACGAGGGAAGGATCATCCTGTCCGTCGGGGGAACCGGCGTCCCTCTTCCCTCATGACAGCACAGCGTTCTGTTCTCGCGGTCTCATCAATCTCGAAGCTCAAATCAGTACGACATGCCTCCCACTACCAGAAGCGGCACCAGATATCATTGGCCCCCAGAGCCTCCCAAATTCGACAAGGCACCCGGGCTCCCCGAGCCCTCCGAGACCGAGGTCCCTCCCAAGACCCGAGTTGGGAAGAAAACCTCAGGAAAGGGGAAGAAGAAGGCTGTGCTCCCCCCAACTCCAGCCACCACGGGTGTTAGACGTATGCCACAGCACCGATTGTGATTTCTCGACATTTATTGACTGGATCTCCTGTAGGACACGGAAAGGCTCTCCCTCGAGTCTCCGATGACAAAGACGAGGACGACGAGGTCGACGAGGAAGACGCCCCCGCTGCAGCAGCCCACTCAAAAGGCATCGACAAGAGCTCCAAGGAGTGGATCAACCAGAGAAGGAGGGCAAGGACGAAGAGGATAGCCGACGCCAGGAGGTCACAAAAATGAGGGAAGACGAAGAACTCAACCCCGCTTCCAGCGTACCGGCGCTGGAAGTTCTTCCGGGACCAACCAATGGACTGGAATCAGCCCAGAGGCTCAAACAAGAGTCCGCCGACCAAGGAGAAAAAAGAGGAGGAGCTACTAGACGAAGAAAACGACTGGCAGGCCCTCGAAAGCCGACGTTTCTGCGGTGCATACCTTTGTTGCTAAAGCGCAGCCGAAAGAAAAGAGCGAGATATGCTGCTACCATGGACATGAGAGCCATCGGGCGAGCGAGGACGAATCGAGCAGCCCTCTCCTGAGAACCCCGGTCCTTGCTATCATCGTCGCGTCTGCAGCCACGATATTCGGTCCAGATAATACTCTTCTGTATATTATCACGAAAGATTTACTTCTTTTGTCATGATGTACAGAGCGAAAATCCGGGTTTCGTTCCAATGACAATCGGCAGGTGCCCGAGGTAGGTGACGTGGTCAAATGCCTCGGGGAGGTTCTTGAGCTGCTTGGTGGCAATTTTCCTGCCAACCCTTCGTCGTGGACCCGACATTCATCCCTGCAATCGCGCCCACCATTCGGGTTCGAGGCAGGTCTGGACACATCGACACACCAGCTCTCGATACATTCGTCAACTCCTGGCCTGTTAGCCAGGAATTATCGAATACCTCCACGGAAATCCACACCAAGATCGGAAGGTCGTGCTGAGCCAGGAACTCGTCGACAACGACGAGCTCACCCCCGACACGTTTGAGAGACAGGACATGACCCAACGCTTCCTGGACGAAGTTAAGCCGGCGCCTGTGGAGGCTGTTCGGCAAATTGTCATACAGGCTTGACAGTGTTTTGTTATGGCCTGCCCGACCCGACCATTCGCTACAAATTCGAACATTGTTCCCTCACCTATCACGAGGCGCCACACCTGTCCTCCAACTATCCTCCAACTATCCTCCAACTGTCCAACATGGTGCGCCGGTCTGCTCAAGAACGCCGCCTGCACGAGTTCCGACTGGCGGAAGAAGCTCGAGCCCAACAGCTGAATGGTCCGTCCAACAACAACAACAACAACACCAGCAGCCGCAGCCGTGGCCGTGGACGTGGTGGCAGCAGCCGTGGTGCTGGTGGCAGCCGTGGTAGAGGCGGTGTCCCAGAACCGCATGAACTGAGTCTTCCATTGGAACGACGTAAGAGTTGTCTCGTTTCGTCTATCTTCACATAGCTTGCTAACCCATTCGTGAAGGGCGTTCGAAATGGCGCGCCTTCGGGCCCCTCCCTCCCCGGCTCCCGCTGGCCCCGTGACGACGACGCCATGAGCGTCGTTTATGGTCCCGTCGATGCTGCCGGGCGTGCTCCAGTTGCCGCCCCCGCTCCCGCCGCCCCCCCCCCCCCCCGGGCCCATCCCGGGCTTTATTATTGAGGACCAGCCAGAGCGCCCGCCCTCCGCCGGCCTCACGGCCATGCCCGCGGCCTCGCCGCGTCAGATGCTGGTCTCCGCTACGCTGATTACGGCGGCAGCAACGGCTACGATGGCAGCAACAGCCGTGGTGGCGGCCGAGGTTCTCACTCCCAGAACCACCAAAACCGCGTCTTTCACTGGAACAACGTGAGTTTTGTCTCGTTTCGTCTATCTTAACGTACCTTGCTAACGATCCGTGCAGGGTGTGACGTCTGGTGCGCCCTCTGTCCCCCGCTCCCGCTGGCCCACCGACGACGACTACGAGTGGGAGGAGGACGCCACCGGCGTACAGTTTTGGGAACGGCGAAAAACCTTTGTTGGGCGACGAGCGACCCGTGAAGGCGGGACTGCGTCAGGCAAGGGGGAATTTGACTATTATTTTTGGGACATCGGATGTTCATCGAAGACGATATTTTGGGTCGGGTGGCGGGATGAATGCTCCAGGTGGTTCTCTAGAATCAAGAAGAAAACCGGTGCTTGTGTCGCCGAGGATTCAAGAGGAACTGAGGACTTTTCTTCGTTTTCGGTAGTGGCTTTCCCCTGCCGATCGGCATTGGCACAGACAGCCTCTTCACCATTGGCACCGACAGCCTCTTCACCATCTAGGCTTTCATAGCCCGGCCCCCGACTTTCCCGCCCTATGCTTGGAGGCTTTTGATGTAAAGCCTAGATGGTGAACAAGCTGTCGGAAACACCCGCCGGGTGCAGCGGCTTGACACCTCGATGGATGAGGGGGTGATGTTGCGTTGTCATGACAAGGAGGTGTCTCTGAATGAAGAGCCGCGACCAGAAGTCGACGCCAGACGTGAAGACCAGACGTGGAACCGACGTGAAGAAACGGAAAGGACGTGGAGACACTGGACTGAAATGCGCTGAAATGTTCCCACTGATGAGCCCCGGCGCCGATAAGCGATGTGAACGTTGGCGGCACAGTGTGGGGACGGACCCCGATGGCCGCCGGCTGGATCTTCAAGGTTGTCAGCGACATCATCAAAATCAAAGCACAACACAGACATCATAACCAGGATTCTGCAGGTTCTATTCTGCCGCCAAGCTTGATAATCGTCGCCCGCATTACCAAAGTCGCCAATTCTCACTACTTGGCTCCGACCGTCCAGCATTGCCAGCCCACGTGCGGCCGAATACCTGCTTCCTCCGAGTCCACCCCGGCCGACTCGCAACGCCCCCGCCCGCCGTTCCAGGGTATCATCGCCCCCCCTCCCCAGGCCATCCACGTCTTCAGCAATCACTGCCAACCACCCCACGGCCCAAATTGCCTCTTTCGGGACCCATTCATTTCCCCCTTCGCAAAGCCCGAATCATCGACGTCGCACCGTCCACGTGCAGAGGCAATTTCGCCGCATGGCTTCGTGTCTGAAAGGGCGAATTTCTCCGGGGCACGTGGGTGGCTGATGACGGTGCCGTACGCCGATGATTTGCTGTGAAGGGGGGTCGGCACATGCAAGGTACAAGGCACCGCTGCGAGATTCAGATCCTCGCCCTTCGGACGTCGTATTGTGGAAGCGACGATGGTACGTGGTCATGGAGGCAATGTCGGCGTATAAATACCGGAGCGGCGTCCTGGAGCGAGTCAGAGGGAGAGAAGGCAGCCCTCGTGTTCAAGTCAAGTCATCGTCTTCAAGTCCATCATGAGCTTCATCGCATCGGCCACCGCTCTCCTCGGCGTTGTTGGCGTCGCCCAGGCCCGTGGCGCCGGCTCGTCCCTCGACCCCGTCCAGCCCGTGCTCCTCCCGGATGGCGCGTTCGCTACCAACCCCCTCTCCTATCTAGGAGGCAACGGGCCTTGGACTGCTGGTGAGCATACATCCCCTCCCCTCACGACCTACTCACTGACCATCCAGCCCCGGACGTCAACGACATCTCGTCTGACATCCCCGACAACTGCTACGTCGACCAGGCCGCCTACGTCCTCCGCCATGGATCGAGGTTCCCCGACACGGGCGCCCACAGCGGCTGGGTCGAGATGGCACGTCGCGTAAGTCTTACCGTCCCCTTCCCTCTTTCTCGCAAGCTAACCCCTCCCAGTTCAAGGAGAGCAACTACACGGCAACGGGCCCTCTCGCCTTCTTCCACTCCTGGGACACGCCCCTGACGAACCCGGCCATGCAAATCGCCCAGCTCAGCAAGACGGGTTACAAGGAGCTCTTCGACCTGGGCTACACCCTGCGCACGCGTTACCCGGACCTCTACCAGGAGGGCGACGACTTTATCGTCTGGGCGAACAACTACACGCGTGTTCTGCAGACAGCGCAGCTGTTTGTCCAGGGCTACCTCGGTACCAACTCGTCTCTCGGCAGCGTCGTGTCCGTCACGGCTCGCGGCGTTCCCGCGCACCTGGGTGACACCCTCGCCCCTTCGGACATGTGCCCCACGTTCCGCGACGACAGCTCCGCGCAGACCAACGAGTGGCGCTCCATCTGGCTTCCGCCATTCATCGAGCGTCTCCAGAAGTACATTGAGGGTGACCTCGTCCTTGACGACTCGCACTGGAACGATTTCCCCTACATCTGCGGCTTCGAGTCGCAAATCACCGGCCGCATGTCTCCCTTCTGCGACACCTTCACCCAGGAGGAGCTCGAGCAGTACGAGTACCATCAGGATCTCCGTTATTACTATGGTGTTGGTCCCGCCGCCGATGTCGCCAGCAAGATGATGACACCCTTCCTGGCCTCTCTCATGGAGCGCTTCGTCGAGGGCCCTGATGCCGAGGGCGTGGCTGCCGATGGCTCCTCCTTCAAGCTCCCCCGTCTGCTCATGAACTTCCTCAACGACGGTCAGCTGAACCAGCTCGCCGCCGCCATTGGCGCTTTCGAAGAACAGAAGCCCCTGTCCACCGACCGCATCGACACCGACCGTCTCTGGCGCAGCTCGCGCATCAGCCCGATGAGGGGCACCATTGCCTTTGAACGCTTGAACTGCCGCGTCGCCGGCAACGAGACGGAGCCCGCGACCACAACCTCGAGGAACTGCGTCCCCCGGCCAACATCTGGACCGAATGCCCGCAAGGTCCGTCGCGTCGAGGGCGCCGGCCGCAACGAGACCTACATCCGTATCCGCATCAACGAGGCCGTCTACCCTGTCCCCTCGTGCCAGGACGGACCCGGCAAGTCGTGCCCTGTCTCGGTCTACGCCAAGTATGTCAACGACAAGCTCGAGGCCAACGGCAACTTTGCCACCATCTGCAACGCTACCGACCCGGCCACTCCTGAGAAGGCCCTCGGCGCGAGCTTCCTGACGAACCTCGCCCAGTCGCACCTCCAGGTCATCAAGGCGTAGGCATGGGCTCGACATCTATGGAGCATAATATCATCCCTTCGCTGTCTGACATCCCTCGTTGTGAGATCCTTCGTGATGTCAGCACCGCTCCGCCAAGCTTCACCATCGTCAAAAATCTAGACCGCCAAACTGCGATCTTCGAATTAAATTATGCATTACTCGTGTATCATGCATCATATACGCTGCCGTGTTGCCTGTCATGTGTATCCCCTTGTTGCCTTCCACCACCGTGACTCCGTGACATGCAAAAAACAAATAAGTGTCAAACATGTGCTGAACATCAAGAACTCTCTCTCGAACTGCGATCCTCATCGGCGTACTTTGTCATGTAGTCGCTCAGCGGCGCATCGGCCGTGTTGTCCCTCACGGGGTAGTTGCTGTGGAGATGCATAGCGCGCAGGCTCTGGGCATCGGGGTCCTCGCCCGGCACGTGCGCGTGCTGTGAGACGATGCGGGCCTCGTCTGGCGCGAGACGGGCCTGGATGAGGTGGAACATGGTTTGGGGGAAGAAGAAGCTGTGGCCCTGGTCGCTGAGGCCGCGCTCGGCGAGAACCAGCGCTGAGCGGACGTCCTCGAGGTCAAAGGCGCCAGCATCGGGAGAGGGCGGGCTGGGAGCACTGGCAGCTGGGGGCGAGGCGTTGACAACGACGTTGGGGGCGATGGCCTCGAGCTTGGCAAGAGTTGAAAACGCGAAACGCGTGACAAAGTGACAGAGCATCATGTCTCCTTTTTCGAAGCCGTGGCGGAGGTAGTACAATCGGAGGATGGTCTCGGTATAGCTCTCGGCCTCAAAGACGGCCCGCTTGAGGTTGCCCACATCGACGTTGGCTGGCGCACGACCGGCCTCGGCCTCGATCACCAGCAGCTCATACAGCCAGGTGACGATCTCGTAGTAGTGAAGGCTGAAGATATTAGCGGGTCACAAGGCAGCACTCGGGACACAGGGCTCGGGACACGTACTGGAGCTTGAGCTGCCCGGGGGTGGCGATTTTCCTGGGCGTCAGCGGCTCCGGGAGGCGCTGGTACCAGTCCTTCAACTTCCAGAGGGCGTCAATGACGAGAGTGGCATGATCCCTGCCGACATTTAGGGGGTCCCTCCAGTCCAACTTGACCATGAGCTCGTGCAGCACAGACACCAGACCGACGCGAGCGCTGAAAAGGGCACCGCAGTGCAGCGGCGTCAGCATGTCGCTGTCATGGTACTGGATCCAAATCTCGCCGTACCAGCCGGGGTCCTGGGCGGCATCGGGCAGAGTGCACTTGGGCGGCTTCATGTACGTCGGTTTCGATCGAAAGGCAAAATCGACGATGCTGGGTGTGTTAGCGAGAAACAAAGTCGAACGCGGGGAGTACGCACCCCTGCAAACAAAACAGAGACCACGCCATGAACTGATGCGCCTGGAGGAGGCGCGGGTCCTCAATGTGCGTTAGATAGCCAAACAAGCCCAGCTCGCGGGCGATGCCAGTAATTTGTCGCCCGTACATGCGGCCGACCTTGTCCATGCCGGAGATATTGAGGAGCAGCTGCATGACGAGGGCGGCCTGCAAGGTGGTGATGGTGGGGCCGGAGGAGATGTCAATCTCCCAGAGCCGTTTGGCCTCGGCCAAGAACTGGTAGCCGAGTGTGTGGGGATTCCAGTACTCGGCGCGGTGGGCGAGGGTACCGTGGGTATGCTGGAAGGAGGGTGAGCCGGGTGGTGCCGGGAGGGACGGAGGGGGGGACTTACACTGCCAACGGCAAGGACGCAGTTGACCAGGAGGGACGAACATAGAGGGCCGTGACCGCGGAGCATGTCGTCAAGGAAGGCATCTTTTTGGAAGGGCTTGAAGTAGTCGTATTCGTGCAGAAAGAAGGCGCGGAGCAGGTCCCGCAGCAGGGCGTCGTCGGCAGACACGGTGGTCCACTTGGAAGGCGTCACGGCGCCGAGTCGGGGGTCGACGACAGTGGCAGAATGAAAAGGCGCCAGATACTGAGCGTTGAGCCTGTGGTCGTCGACATTTTCTGGCGAGGGCGGCGTCGAGGGGTTCGAGGAGGGGGCCGCCTTGAGCTGAGGCGGACCCCCGACGTAAGACCGCTCGTAGATGATGGACTGCAGATAAGGGTTGTCCGGGGTTTGCAAGACCAAAGGCATGGCGGCGCGGTAGGGAAAGTCGTAGCGGAACCGCGACTCGGGCTTGAGCTGGACCTGCAGCATAATGTCGGCGGCAGAGATCTGTCGCATGATGCTCGCAGGGTCGACTCCCGCACGGATGCGACGAAAAATGTCGACGGCTTCCGTCTCGGGACGGGCCTGAAGAGCGCGAAAGATGTCAAGGGTGGCCGAGTCGGTGTCCTTGAGTTCGTCGAGGCGACGTCGCAGGGCGTCCTTTGTGGGTTCCTGGAAGATGCAGACGAGGTTCCTCTTGCGGCATCGCCCACACTTGGGCTTGGCGCCGTCGCACTTGCACTTGCGCGTCCGACAGGCGTCACAGGCGATGGAAATCTGCTGCCGCCTGCGCGCGGCGACGGGCTCATCGGATCCATCGCGTGTCGAGGGTGTTGCCGGCCGCTTCTTGGGAGGCCGCGCGACCGCCGGTAGCAGCGGCCGCAGAAGCAGCCGGGCGTCGGCAGCCGGGGGGGACTCGCCTGCCTCGGCGTCGTCCATCCCGGGGGCGGGCGGCGATTCCACGACTCGAGTTGTCACGGCTCGACTCGTCCGGTGGGAGGTGAGGCACCGTGGGGGGCGTGACAATATGGTGGTGATTGAGGAGGCAAAGATGAAGACGTGAGCTGGGGCTGGGCGAGAGGGAAAGACGGGAGCAACCTGGAGAAGACTGGATCATTCGATTGGTCCCCCCCCACCCGTCGGCGGAGGGCCGTCCGCGCTAGGGGCCAATCACGACGGGAGGGGGGAACAACCTGAATGCACAGTGTCTGACGATACTTTTTGGTTGGAATGCACTAATCGTTTCCGGCAGATGTCGGGACTCACCGTGCGCCACCTGGTTTTGAGCCAACACCACCACTGCGCATTACCAAACATGACCAAAATCACCACCAAACTACCACCCGTCTACATCAGGACCACCGCCCGAAGCAAAGGATCGCAACACATCTCATTGCTCGTGGATATCTCGCAGTACACAGCTCATTTCATTACTCGTAGATATCTCCTCGCCCCACTTCACCTCCGCCTACAAGAAGAGAGGCACCAGCGCCGCCAGCCCGAGCACCTTCGCCAGCGACATCCGTCCCTCCGCCGCGCCAGAACCGCCGTTAGAACCACCGGCAGAACTGGTAGTCGTCTCCGCAGGGGGAGCCTGGTCGGCCGGGGTCGTCTCCTCAGTCGATGAACCACCCACACCACCATCATCGTCGCCCTCATCGTCATCGTTGCCAGTATCCGAAGGCCGGGGAAGCGTGGGGAAAGTCGGGACCGAATTCTCGCTCTCTGTCGACGTCGGGATGATGATGCTGCGAGTCGAGGTGGCAGTCCGCGAGGCTGAAGAGATGGAGATGCTGGGGTTGACGCAGACGTCTCGGACGTTGTCGCAAAGCGTTCCCTCCTCGCAATACGATCCGTCCTTGCAGTCCACGGAATTCTCAGGGCGACAGCCGGTCAACGTACACAGCCATCCAGAGCTGCAGTAACTGCCGTCCCCATCTTTGCAGCAGGTCTCGCCCGTCGGCATGCATTTGCTGTCGCAAACTTCCTCGCCCGCATCGCAGGTCGCGCCGCCACCACCACCGCCGCCGCCGCCGCCTCCGCCGCCGCCGCTGCTCCCGCCCTCCTCGCAGTATCCATCAGAGGTACAGGTCTCTCCGGCGTCGCAATGGTATCCATTGGGGCAGCACGTCGCTCCCAATGGCATGCAACCGGTTGAGCATAGCTCATATCCGCTCTCACACTCCCCAGGCGCGCCACTGCAAAGCTCGCCCACTGGACAACAACCTGTCGCGGTACAATAAGTAACGGCGCGACAGTAGGCCCCGTCGCCGTCTCCACAGCATACGCCGGTGAGGGGGATACATCCGTCGTCACATCGCTTATATCCAATGTCGCAGGTGCCCTGGCGGGCGACGAGAAGGTTGTCGCGGTTATGGATGACACCATCGCGGGCCTTGAGCGAGCCCAACTTGACCGCCGATGCACGGAGCGCCCCACGGTGACCCGGGGCCGGGTTGACGAGAGCGTGGCCGGCTTCGAAGGCGAACAGGTCCGAGGCCGAGGCGAGGTGGGCGGTGACGAGCCCCGCCACAAGGCCGGTGATGGTCTGAAGCTTCATGATATTGTCGTGTAGAGACTTGATGGCTTCGTCTCGGGATTCAGGTGAAGACAAAATCAGATGAGATGAGGAAAAAGGGGCTGACTCTGGGAACGCCTCACAACGAGAGACTTGGGGGCACCGGGCCCTTTTTCAACGCCACCCCGGCAGGCACGCATCCTCCTTTCTGGACGAGGCGTCTGCCCGTCTGCCACCGGCCGTCTATTCAGCCTGACCGACAGGGGATGTGCATGGCCGTGGCCGCCAGCAAGGCTGATATTGCCATCTAGCCCCCAACCTCATGCATGCCAAGACCGTCCGTCGCCTCCTTTTGTCGTCGGTCTGAGTGATAACCGTTGGATTGCCCACATGAGCTGAACGTTTAGCGCAACAAACGACCTCTGAGGGAATTCTCCTCCCTTTTTCCGAGCATCACTCCGTTTCCCCTGTCCGTCAGACAAACCAGGGTTCTCTGCTTCTGTCGTCGTCGAAACAAGACTTTTCTCCCACAATTCGGCGCAACAATGCACCGCAACAGAATAAGCTGCTTGATTAGCGTGGCTGTGCGGATGCACAGCTGCCCCAACTGGGCCGCTGGTGGCTGCCACATCCCCGTCCCTCCGAGGCAGCTCGGAGCCGGGGCCAGTGACTGGAGATCACCTATCGCCGATCACCACTGCGACTGGCCCAGGATCGTCGCTTGCCTCGCTTAACCCAGTCATGTGTTTGTGTGCTGGCAGAGAGCTGAGCCCAGGCTTGCCAGGGCCCACGAAGGATCACGTACCCGGTCAAGCCACACTCTCATAGTCTGATTGATGTTGTGCTCGGGGATGGGGCATTTGCAATTTGTTATGAAATGGTATTACTTGTGCTAGGAAATTGCCCACTGTGCGTAGACGTTCTGCCCAAAATGGCCCCCAACTTCTACACCGCCTAGATGGTGACCTTGTTGTAGAAGACGCCACGGCCGTTCGTGCCGACGTACACAACGCCGGCCGAGTTGCCACTGCCCACAATCTGGTTGGCGGCCATGTTTCCAAAGCCAATGGCGCCCTGGACGTCGACCCAGGTCGCGCCGTTGTTGGAGCTGCCGTAGAGCTTGGCGCCCGCAGGGCCCTGGCCCAGGACGTACACGTTCCAGCCCGTCGCGCTGACACCCATGGAGATCGCGTACGCGTCGGTGATGGCGGTCGACACACGGGTGAAGGACGAGCCAGAGTTGGTGCTGCGGAAGACGCCGACGTTGGTGGACACGTACAGCTCACCGGCCTTGGTCGGGTGGGCGGCGATGCCGCGCACGACAGCAGCACCAGAGAGGGCACCGCCGCGGCTAAAGGTCGCGCCGCTGTCCTTGGAGACGTAGAAAGCGTCGGAGCCGCCGTAGAAAACAGTCGCGGTGCGCTTGTCGCTGGCAATGACCGCGTTGGCGGGAAGGCCCGACACGGCAGTGAGGGCGGCGTTGCTGACGGACCGACGCACGCCGTTTCCGGACGTGGACCAGACGACCGTCTTGGCATCGGCCGAGAGCGCCACGGTGCCGCCGGCGCTGTTGGTGTCCGAGGCGGCGCTCAGGGTCCAGGTGACGCCACCGTCGCTCGAGGTGGCGAGCTGCTTCTCGCCGCGGACATTGCCGACACGAACGACGTTCTTGACGCTGTTGCCGGCGTAGTCGACGCCCGAGGAGCCGGTGAACATGGGCGTGTTCCAGGCGTTCTTGGGGGACGTCTTGAGGTCGTTGAAGCTCTTGAAGGTGAAGCCGGAGTCGTCGTGCACGCCGGCGAAGAGCTCGCTGCCGCCAGGAGCCGAGGCCAGCGTTAGGACCGCCATCTCCTCGATGCCGTCGGCCAGGGACGCCACGTTGACGTTCTTGCCAGAGTCCCAGTTGGTCAGGTCACGGCCACCGTTGAGGGTCAGACCGGTTCCCCAGACCCAGTGGTTGCGGTCGAGGGGGTCGATCTCGAGAGACTCTATCATCCAGCCGAGAATCTTGGTCTGGCCCTTGTAGAAGTCATTGGCGATCCAGGGGGCCTTGGCGGCGGTCATGGCGTACTTAGGGACGACGTTGCCGGAAGAGCCAAAGGTCCAGATGGTGCTCCAGGTGGCGCCAGAGTCGATGGAGCGGAAGAGCTGCGCATCGGGCCACCACGAGTTGAGCGAGGCCACCATGAGGGTACCGGGCTTCTGGGCGTCGAGAGCCAGGCCACCGAAGCCGTAGGTCAGGGAGTCGCCGGAAACGGGGGTAATGTTGGTCCACGTGGCAGCGGCAATGTTGTAGCGGTACACGGCGCCCTTGGTGCCGTCGTACGGGCCACTTCCATCAGAGTAAGTAACGTAGAGAGCGCCCTCCTTGGGCGAGATCCTGCCCTTGTGAGGGAGGTAGCCGATGGGCTGCTTGGCCACAGCGGTGAACGTGGCACCCGCGTCGTTGGAGACGTAGATGGACGCCGAGCGGGTGTCCGCGGTGCCGACGAAGATGCGCGAGGTGGCACCGTTCAGGGCCTTGGACGACTCATCAAAGGTGACGAAAGCGAGACCCTGGATATCGTTGTTGACACCGCCGGTGCCGCTCGGGTCGGGGATGAAGGTGCCGGGGTTGGGGAAGTTGATCTTCTTGAAGGTCTTGCCGGCGTCGGTGCTCTTCCAGAGGCCCTTGCCGCTGCGGGCTCCGAAGAGGATAATGTTGGAGTTGATGGGGTCAACGGCGAGACGCTCGCCCATGCCGCGGCCGGGCATGTTGCCGCCCACCTTGAAGGACAGCTCGGTGAAGGACCAGGTCTTGCCGCGATCGGTACTGCGGCCAATGGCGCCATTGTTGGGGTCCCAGTCGTTCGTGTACATGCCAAAGGCGGCGAGCACGACGTTGGTGTTGGAGGGGTCGATGGCCAGAGCATCAACGCCCCAGCGGTTCCTACACGTCCAGTGTCAGCCACACACGAAGCTATGGCTGGAGCCTGCCCCACTTACCACTTGGCGTGGTCCGCGATGAAATCAGTCACGCAAGTCCACGAGTCGTCGGCGTTGAGCTTGTAGAGGCCGCCAATATCAGTGCGAGCGTACGCGAGGCCCTTCTCCTTCGGATGGAACACAATGCTCGGGACGAAGCCACCACCGCCACCAATTCGAACGTTCTGCCATGTTGTGGTCTGGGCAATGACCGGGGCAACAGCCGCCAGGAAGAGGCTGAGGAACTTCATGGTGCTATGCACGATGAAAAAAGAGTGACAATGGTTGGTTATGGATGACGAGGGACCAGGCCGATCGAAGATGGGGCGGCCCGCTGTCTATATGTACGATGGACAGATACAGGGGCTGCCCTCGGGCTGCCGGGCATGACGGTCCAAATCACTGGCGTGGTGGTGAGCACATTTCGCGAGAGCGATGCCGAAGTTCCCAGAGCCTGGTCTAGGCTGCCCTGAGTCGTGGACCATGCTCGGTCGTATCCATCCTCGGCCGTCCTGCCGGTGAATCAAGGAGAAGACTTCCCCTCTCGGCGCGGGAGCGGGAACTCGGCCATGGGATATTTGTCGAGGCGCGAACAAAAGCCCGTCGGGTCTCGCGTTCTCCTGGACAGCCGGCAGGGATCAGCTACCACGGACGGGCATCGCCGAGATGGCCTTTCGACAGCACCATCGTCGTCCAATCGTCGTGTCGTCTGGTCCGGGGGTTCCCAAGAATCCGGTAGGGGTCAGGGATGAACTGCCGGCGGGTACGACTCGTGGATGGGTTCATCTAGACTTTGGTACGTTTCAGTTGAATTGCGAGAAATTGAAGTTGGAAGCTTACCTCAGCGGACGACACCCTTTGGCCAATCGCTTTCACCCAAGACCCATTTCCGCCGCTAGACTTGGAAAGGGAAGGCGCGGTACGTACCCCGCACTCGGCATCAAATGACCGGGCAGTGCTCCACGTGAGCCGGCCAGTCCACGAGAGCGACCTGGATGGACCACCTGCTCCGTATCACCGAGATTCGAGACTCACCCCGACGCTTGCTTGCTTCTACAACCAGGGGTGACGGATACACCCGAACATCATTTTATCAGAAACTCTCCATCTTTGATTATTGCATCCGTTGTATCCGTGGCCATGGCATCTCATAGCCGCTCTTCGAGCATTGATCTTGCTTCCTCTCTGCATCTCAACCTCACAATCCACGGCTTCGATGACGGCACATCGCAGGACGATGTGGCCCAGGATTCGTCGCCATATGGCGGCCCTCACAAATTTATCGACACCCTGAGTGCCTCCCAGGGCAGCTTGGGTCCCCAGCCGGACTGGAACAACCTCCAGGTGTTGCACAGGAACACCCTGCCGCCACGCAGCTACTTCCACCTCAAAAACAGCAAACATTTCCCCGGTGCCCTGACCTCCTCCAGATCCATCTGTCTCTCGGGCATCTGGAAGTTCAACATCTCCGAGTCGCCCTTCCTGGGTCCAACCGACTTTTGGCACCCCAACTTTGATGCTTCCAAGTGGGACGACATCACAGTTCCCGGCATGTGGCAGTTGCAAGGCTTCGGCAGGCCTCCACAGTACACAAACTACAACTACCCCTGGCCCGTCGAACCCCCAAACGTGCCCCTGACGGATAACGAATGCGGCCGTCACATTACGACCTTCCAGGTTCCCCATGATTTCAAGGACACCCAGGTCCGCCTGCGCTTCGAGGGCGTCGACTCTTCCTTCTCGGTTTGGGTCAACGGCATCGATGTCGGGTACTCGCAGGGCTCCCGCAACCCGAGTGAGTTTGATGTGACCGACTTTGTGCGCTTCGGTCAGGACAACACACTTGCTGTAGAAGTCTACCAGCGGTGCGACGGCAGCTACATCGAGGATCAGGACCAGTGGTGGCTCAGCGGCATCTTCCGGGACGTCTTTCTCCTTTCCTTCCCTTGGTACGCGCCCCAGGATGTTCATGTTCAGACCGTCCTGGACGATGATTACAAAGACGCCAAGATCGTCGTGGACATGACCTTTAGCCAGAACCTCACGGCAGATCAGGAGCACATGATAAAGGTGTCCCTGCTAGACCAGGACAACAAGTCGGTCAAGACTCAGAGGAGACAATACCAGGGAACAGTCAACACCACTACGACGAAGCGGCTTATTCTCGACGTCGAAAACCCGTACAAGTGGACTGCAGAGACGCCATACCTCTATAGCCTCAGCCTTGAGGTTGGCGCGGTATCGATTCCCCTGCGCATCGGCTTCCGTCGGGTCGAGCTTGTTGACCGCGTCTTCTGCGTCAACGGAAGCCCCATCAAACTTCGAGGCGTCAACAGGCACGAGCACCACCCTGATTCGGGTCGAGCCGTGCCGTACGAGTTCCTCAAGAGAGACCTCCTTCTCATGAAGAGCCACAACATCAACGCCGTGCGCACGTCACATTACATCAATGATCCCAGGCTCTACGACCTCGCCGACGAGCTTGGCCTCTGGATTCTCAATGAGGCCGATCTGGAATGCCACGGCTTTGGGGTCGTCGGTGCTGATGCCTCCAAGTTCACCTCGGACAACCCAGACTGGGAGGACGCTTACGTTGACCGTGCCCGTCAGATGGTCATGCGCGACAAAAATCACCCGTGTGTCATCATCTGGTCGCTGGGTAACGAGTCCTTCTACGGCCGCAACCACAAGGCCATGTACAACTACATCAAGAGCGTCGACCCATCCCGGCCTATCCACTACGAGGGAGATTGGGGTGCCAGGACGACCGACATCCAGAGCAGGATGTACTTTTCTGTCGACAGCATCGTCGGTTGGGGCGAGGACAAGAACTGGGACAAGCCTATGGTGCTCTGCGAGTACGTTCACGCCATGGGCAACGGTCCTGGCAACATCAAGGAGTACATTGAGACGTTTTACAAGTACCCGAGGCTGATGGGTGGCTTTGTCTGGGAGTGGGCTAACCATGTAAGTGTTGGTCTGCGGTCTTCAGAACCCTGCTAACCTCCCAGGGCCTACGAACCACGAACAGCGAGGGCGAGGAGTACATGGCGTACGGCGGCGACTTTGGTGACGATCCCAACGACAGTAACTTTGTCTTTGACGGACTCTGCTTCTCCAATCACACACCAACCCCCGGGTTGATCGAGTACAAAAAGGCCATCCAGCCGGTCCAGGTCTTGGGCCTCAAGGGCAACGAGGTCACCATCATCAACCGCTACGACTACCTCGCCCTCGACCACCTTACATGCAACGTCTATCCAGTTGCCGACGGCTCCCGCATCGCGCCGGTGACAACCATCAAGCTGCCTCGGGGAATCAAGCCACACACCAAGGCCACCTTCCGCGTTCCGTATCTGCCTAAGAACCCCCCAACAGAGACATATCTCCACGTCAAGTTCACACTCGCAGAGGGCAGCAGCTGGGCGGAACCTCACCACATTGTTGCCTGGGACCAAGTCCTCGTACACAGGCCAAAGGCAAAGTCGTGTGCGCAACTCCAGATTGAGCACATGGCTCTCACGCCTAACGGTCCTCGCGTCGAAAACATATCGCCCTCGTTGCTCGCCGTCACTTCGACATCCGGAGTCAAGTGGACCTTCGACTTGGCGAAAGGCGCTCTGGTGTCCTGGACGCGCCCAAGACGTCCAGACCTCAACGTTCTCACCGAGCCAATGATCCTCGACTTCTACCGCGCCCTAACCGACAACGACCAAGGTGGACACTTTGGCCGTGAATGGAAGGATAGACGCCTCCACCAAACGAAGCAGTATGCCGAGTCCGTTCACTGGGAGCAGGACCCTGGGGGCGTCACAGTCACCGTCCGCGGCAAGGTGGCTCCGCCTGTCCTCGCCTGGAAGGTCGACTTGACGACTTCGTACCGCATCATGCACGACAGCCTCCTTATTACTGTCAAGGGCCGACCACACGGCCTCCGCCTCCCTGGTACATTTGCCCGCATCGGGCTGACCTTTGGCGTCCGCGGCGCCGAGCGCACGCGCTGGTGGGGTCGCGGTCCTGGCGAGAGCTACCGCGACAAGAAGGAGAGCCAGGCCTTTGGAAACTGGGAGCAGGATATTGATGACCTCTTTGTCGACTACGAGTTCCCGCAGGACGGCGGCAACCGGACGGATGTCAGGTGGGTCGAGGTTCTGGGAGAGAAGCCTAGCGATGGGGACGAGGATGAGGCGTCTCTCTCGAGGCTTCTCCGCGCGCGGTTCGGAGATCTGGAAGGCGCATCCTTTTCGGCCATGCACTACACGACCAAGGATCTCGACGAGTCCCGACACCCGTACGAGCTCCACAAGCGCAAGAGGGAGGACACCATTGTGCGTCTCGACTGGGTGCACCACGGGCTCGGCACGGGCTCATGCGGGCCAGCGACACTGCCGCAGTATGAGTTGAAGAGTGAAGATTTTGAGTTTGAGCTGCTTCTGGACTGAGGGCGTTGGGAAGTTGGGGGCGCCGTTGCCTACCGCCACCTCGTGCCACTCTGCCACCACATCGCCATGTCAGATTGAGGAGGCACATTGTCCCAAGCCAACAGCGAAGATTTCTCATAAATATTCAGCTTGCTCCATTCTATCGGGTCTTCAATGTCATTCATTTCTCATCTCCTCTGCCCATTATGAAAGTTCCCGCCCCGAGTCGAAACCCCGTCGCTCGAGGGTTTCGACGCTTGTTCCAGCTCAAGTCCGCTGGCAAACATGTCGATGCACATGGTTCGGTGTCAGATTCCTCCAGCACCACGTCCGAGAAACGCGCCCGAGCCCCTGTCGTCTCAATCATCAAGAGAGTACGACGCAGCTTGTCCAAAGCAACGCGAGCCACCGGGCTCGATCAAATGGATGAAGTCGTTGAACCAACGCTTCCACCACCCGAAGCCAAAGCGGCACGCAAAGCAATCACCGCAGTTTGCCGCAACATTCTTCAACTCCCAGTCGAAATCGTTTGCATGATTGGGCAGAAGCTCTGCTTGGAAGACCGGATAATCCTGTCACTCGGCTGCAAAGCCCTCCGAGCCATATTCGGTGATGCAGCGATGGGCGAGTTCTACGAGCCAAACAAACAGAAAATTGCCGAGCGTCTGGAAAAGGACTTGAGCCGATTCTATACCTACTGCCCGACCTGCGAGAAACTCCATCTCAACATCAGGAATCGCGATGAGCGGTACAAATATCCCGAAAGTGTCGGCAACGCAGAATGCGACGCAGAGGAATTCGTATTCAGACCCAACCGCACCTGGAAGGAAGGGTCGGCGTTCTTGTCCTACAAGGATGCGCGCATGCTTGCGAATTACCGCCGATACGGACCTGGCAGTGGAATGTCACCGGTGGAATTCAACCACGAAACGGGCTGGAAGCAGAGGGATGCTTTCCACTGGAACAACCACCTGGAAGCCAAATTTATCCGCGGCAGTCAACATCTCATGCTTAGATCGACTCTCTACATCCTGGGTCCAGAAAAGGTGCCCATGTCGCTGAACCGGGCACTCTTGACCCGTGGCCACTTTCTGTGCGAGCACGCATGCATGTTCGATCGCGTCGACGCCGTGCCGACACTCGGCATGTTTCGAAATGCAGCGGCGAATTTGACCCGGTACGGCTTTGAGACGCCTGTAGGGTGTGCGAAATGCTACACGGACTGGGGATTCGAGGTCTTGGACTTGGAAGAAGTCGAAAACCGCGACGCGCCCGGAGAACCTGCAGAAATTGAGAATCTTGACGACAAACCGATCCTCGTAATTTCTCAAACATACCATCTCATACAAGACGTCTACAACGATTATGAATACCTCTGGGGCGACCTCTTCAGTCACGATCACAACAACATTACTTCCGATGGCAGTACGTTGACATTCAGCGACTTTCCGTACGCGTACGAGTATCCACCGGGGACATTGCCAGCACTTTGGGTGCAGGGCTGTGATAGCTAAATCGAATGCCGCCTCAGCGCAACCTCACACTCACTTATCCCCCCGGGCCCGAGCCTCGACCTTTTCAAACTCTCTGGTCGGCGTCGCCTGCGCAAACAGCCAGTCCAGCTCCTCGTATGTCTTACCCCTTGTCTCCGGCAGTCGGAAGAAGGCCCATGCCAAAGTCAACGCCGCGCTGACACTCCAGAAGAATCCAGCATAGCCTTTGAGGTTGAACTGTCGGGGGTTCATAAAGTAGGGCTGCAGCGCGTTGGACAGGACGAGGACGATGTAATATGAGTTTCGCGCGAGACAGATGGTCTTCTGACGCAGGCGTGTCGAGCCGACCTCGGCGGGGATGGACCAACCAAGCTGGCCGACGGAGAGCTGGAAGCAAAAGGTCCACAGGAGGGTGAGGCCGGCTTGGGACATACCGACGGCGGGGTATTTGGTCCAAATGTTCAAGAATCCGATAGCAAACAATATGAAGCACATGACTGCCAGACCTCGCAAGTAGATGAACCGGCGACCAAAGTAGGGCATGAGGGCGAACCAGTTGACAAAGGTGCCCGCGAGAGCCAGACCGCTGCCGCCAATGTTGAGTTTGTACGTCAGGTCGGTGCTCAGGCCGACCTGTTGGTAGAAGTAGGTCGAGTTGTATGCGAATGCCGAACCTGCAAGAACCTGGCCCGCAAAGGCAACGCACGCAATTTCGGTGCGCCGTCGCTCGACACCGCGGAAGCAATCCCAGTAACTCGTGCCGGACGTCATGTCCATCTCAACCTGGTTGGTGTGGACGATGGCGGCGAGCGTTGTCTTGACACTGACCTTGCGGGCCGACTTGCGCTGCAGACGAGCGAGGGCCTTTTCAGCTTCGTCCAGGCGGCCCTGCCGGACAAGGTGCCAGGGTGATTCCGGTGCAAAAGACAGGATCGGTAGAAGGAGGGCCGGCCATGCCCATTGCAGGGCAAAGGGAGCGCGGTATGCCCACTCGTCGGTTCGCGAGACGAGGGTTGCGAGGACACCGGCTGCGATGAGCTGTCCGGTGATGAAGCAGCCGTTTGTCCAGGATGTTAGGTACGGGCGGAGAGATAGGGGCAGGACCTCGGAGGCATATGCCGGGGCAGAGGTTGCGAAGACGCCCCATTCCAGACCGCACAGGAGCTGGCCGAACATGAGGACGAGAATGGTATCGGCGAAAAAGGTGATGAAGATGAAGCAGGACATCACTGAACACGCGATTAGCACCTGTCGTTCGACCAAGAGCAACTCCAGCACAGCCTAAGCACTTGGAGTGCACATCTGAGGCAACCTTACCAGCGAGAGAGCCGAGGATGACGCGCTTTTGCCCGAAACGATCGACCAGATAACCATTAAGAATCGTCCCAAAGAAGCAGCCGACGGTACTGGCGTTACCGAGGGTGGCCTGCCAGGCGGCAGACAGCTGGTGCTGCCCTCTCTCGTCGACATACTGTCCATACTTTTCCGCAAAGGCGGGGTAGGCGAAGAAGTTGCCGATCAGAATGGCATCGTATCCTGAAAAGTCAGTAAAATGGACATGGTTGACATGCTCGGACCTGACTCACCTTCCATGATGACACACATAGAGACCATAAGGCTCCAGAATATGGCCATGGGATAAGCCCGGATGGCCTCCCTGACGGAGAGAGAGTGCTCCACGTCCGTGGCTTCCCTGGACTGTGCCTCGGCGGCATCTCGGGGGTTGGCGGGGAGGCCGCGGTGAAGGTCCTCGAGTGAGCCGTGTGAGGAAGTTGGGAGTGAGTTTGTGAGCAGTCCAACACGCTCGCTCATGAGCGGATCTTGGTCCGGATCGGGTAGAGGTGAAGGGGAGCGCGATAGCCGCTCAAACAGGCCGGCGCTCTGGGAGGAGGATGCCATGGTGGCTGGGAGGAGACAGGGCTAGGCTGAAAAGCCAGGACTCTGCATGACAGGGGTGAAGTTCGGGCCGCTGCAGCTTGCGGATAGATTTCGAAGTTCCGAAGGCCAGGGCTACTTCTTTTGATTGTGAGCCGCTGCCGTATGGCGTGGTGAGAGAGCCAAACATCACCTGCCTTGGTCACAATGAAGCTCCAGGTGAGCCGGTCGGGTGACGTGATCCAGATTGGTCAGCCGGCAGAGTCAACGGCCGATCCCGATAGGTCAAAGATCGGCCCAATCACAGAGCCACAACTCCGACAAACGGCCGAATGACAAGCCCGCATTGCAGCTCCCATAACCACGATTGCCGAGACCAACGCCGCATACATCGTCCCTGGGCGTGTCTTGCCATACCCGACGGGTCGCGACCCCAGGAAAAGGGGGCCGCAGGTAGATTCAGGGCGCGGCAGGTCCCGCGTCTCCGCGCCGGGCCGTCGTGTCGAGGTGCTGTATCCGATGACATGGGGTCTGGAGAGGCCAATCAGTCGTGTTGATTCCCGCCAGACGCCCTCGAGACAGTTGCGGCGGATGCCATCGCGGGCCCTTGCGCCGGGGGCAGGCAGTCAGGCACATGCAGGGAGGGCGCGGGGAATGTGCCGACGCTAGCAGAAGAGGGCGCGGAAGCTGGGGGATGAGAGATGGGAGATGGGCTGGAATGTCGGGTGGCTCGGCGGTCTGGGACTGGGACTGGGGGTTGTTGTTTTTGGTGGTGGTGGTATTTAAGAGGAGCAGTTCCCGTGGGGTTTAAGGTTGGCCTGATCTTCGATCTAGTTCGATTCGCCGATCTGCCGGTTCTTTCTCAGTCCCATTGACAGTTGAACTTGGACTTCGATTCTGAACGAGGCCCGGCTTCGTCCGTCGTCACAATGGCCTCTCAACATCCACCATCCACGACGCTCTTACTTACCACAGCCTGCTTGTCTCCGGAGATGACCCAGTCCTTACCTGGATCAATACTTGGAAAATGCTTTCAGATTACAGCATGGACCAGTCAAGTGACTGGGTGGTTCGATGTCTCTCCGAGCTTGTCTCTCATCAGGACGACAATGGCATGAGCGCCCGAGCTCATCGAGAGCATTATGTGCTCTGACTACCAAACCCATCATCTGGATGCCGAGGATGCCAGATATTCGATGGACCTCTTTCTCTATCGCACATGGACATCGGGCTATCGGGTTCTTGTCCCAACCAAGCACTAGACCTCGGCAGGGGCAGAACCGCGACCCAGAGACAACTTGGCCCATATCAAACCACTCAGAAAATCCCAAGTTGCACCCTCTACCCCATTTACATGGGAAACACGCCCGTTTTCTGCAAGCAAGCATCCACAACACCTCCTTCCAGCCTCAGGGCCACCACCCGCCCTTCTCCCCATCGAGCGGTGACCACCCGCCACCACCCGCCACATGCTCACCGACTCACCGAACCTCTGCCAAGGCCCGTCACCCCGCTTCTCCGCCATAACCGCCAACTTAGCCGGGACACCCTAAATAGCGGGGCTCCACATGGCCCCATCCAGCGCCGCCCGCCTGACCACTCAAACCCCTCCAAAGCCCAGGCCACAGGGGCAAAGAGCAAAGCCCGCTCTCCCGGGACGCGGACGTGGACATCAGCTGGTCGCAAGACGGCACACCAGTCTCCAGACCCTTTCCCCGCGACAACCTCGATCGCCGCCCGCCCCGAGTCAACCCCTTCCAAAGGCGACAGTGCTCCATCGCCAGCCTTCTGTCACTCCACTTTGGCCGCAAAGACCGACCTCGCCCGTTACCTGTGCCCGGCCGCGCGTCGGACCATGCTGGCATCGCGGTCTGTGAGATGAGGTACTCTACCGCGTGCTCGGCCTGCAGGTAAGCCCGCCTACCCTGTGACTCGTCCCCGGACGGTGTCTGGGTGTTTGCCGCTCACGCTCGATCCCCTCGATAGGGCCCGGAGGCGGAAATGTGAGGTTCCCATGGCTGGCGGCCAGTGCGTATACTGCGCGGCTCAGAATATCGCCTGTTCTCGTGCAGGGTCCATCATCCAGCCCAAGGCCGCGGGGCCCCTGACGCCCATCACTCCTGTCACACCGGTGGCCCCTTCGCCGCCGCCACTGCCAAAACAGCAGCATCAGCAGCAACAACAGCAGCAACAACAACAGCAGCAGCAGCAGCAGCAGTATCAGCAGCGTCCCCTGCCTCAGCACCCCCAGCCCGCAGCGCAGCATGTACCCACCACGGGCATGGCCGAGATGATGGCCATGAACCGCCCCGTGGTGCGCGGCATCTCCCCACCGGCCGCTGTTCAGGACAAGGCGCTCTGCTTTGAGCTCGTCGAGCTGTATTTCAAGTACATCCATGACCAGCTGCACTCCCTCTTCCACCGGCCCAGCTTCATGTTGGACCTCCACGAGGGCACGGCGCCTCTGGTGCTCGTGTATGGCATGATGGCCATGTCTGCGAGGTGAGTTTAGGGTATGATGTCAAGGAGGCCACTAGCTGACAAGGACAGATTCTCTTCACATGCGGTGTTTGCAGGCATTCCGCCCATGGCAAGAGGCGAGGCATTTGCGACAGAATGCAATATGCTGCTGAACCTTCGAGATGTATCCCTGACAACCATTCAGGCGTGCGTTCTGTTGGGTGCTGTGAGCATTGTTGAGGGTGAGGCAGGCGCCGAGACGGTGCTCTACGCGGCGGCGTGTAGGATCGCCAACTTTTTGGACCTGCCCAACATGCCAACGCCAGATCCGTTGCAGCGGGAGATCCATATTAGGGGTAAGCCTCCTTTCCACGTATCAAGTGTTCTTCCACTGACTTGCTCAGTCTACTGGTCCCTCTGCATGATCGACGTGTGGTCATCAACCGGCGTCAACTTGCCAAGACTGATGGACCGCCGGCTGGACATTCCGCTGCCGATGAATGAGTCGACGTTCCTCAACATGAGCAGAGCGAGTAGCAATCCGTTTGACTTTATTCTGTCGCCAAACCGCGAAGACTCGCTGTTGGCACAGAACATCAAGCTCAACGGGATCTTGATGAAGGTCAACGATGCCATCAAGGCGCTAACATCGGACGCGGCGGTGAGCAACATTGACGAGACGGTGTCGTCGCTATCGGCTGAGCTCGAGGCATGGGAGGTGGCACTGCCGCCAAGCATTCGCGACACGCCGTCCAACCTGCATGCCTTTGCTTCGCAGGGCCAGGGGCGCATGTTCATCTCGGTGCACGTGAGCCATTACCACTTTAGCCAGCTGCTCTTCTACCAGTATCTCGACGAGCAGCAACGGTTCCCAGCGTCGACAACAGCGCAGGCCTTTGCGCGGAAATGTAAGCGCAGTGCCGTGTCGCTATCGCGGATCATCGACCTGGCCAACACGACGCCGGGGTGCGACTGCTTCTTCAACATGCTCGGGCACATTATCGTTATTACATCGTCCGTGTTCATCCACACGCTGCTCTACGAGACAGACGAAGCCGAGATATCAGCAGCGCGTGCTCAGCTGGAGCGCAACTTCAACTCTCTCGTCACGCTACGGCAGTATTGGCCGGCACTCGAGGTATGTTTTGCGCGGTTGCGAACGTTTCACGAGCTGTGTCGTAAGACGACGAGCACGAGCTATCGCATGGACCGGTGGATGCTGCGGTTCCTTACCGAGTTTGCTCGACCTATCGACGAAAAGGAGCGTGAGGAAGAGGGTGCGGTCGACTTGGACCGGTGGAGCATTGGTAATATTGGCATCAGCCCAGAGAACTGGGCGTAGGAGAAGAGGAAACAGTGGCGACAGCAACAGCGCCAAGTAGCTACGGCTGGGCACCTCGTCAGGTGGTATTGGCGTCTCATGAATTCATGATATGATTTGCACATATATACCTGCCACACGTGCATTGGTGGCCGTCGAACCGAGGGATCACCGGTACAGGGCCGTGCTGCTCGGCCGCATCCCGAGGCGGGATGACACCCCGCCGGTGAAGCTGGCAATCGAATGTGACGGCGCTTGACGCGCGGCGATGGCAGCAGCAGCAGCATTGGCAGACGGAAAGGAAGCCTCGCGATTGGGGGTTCGGTCCGCGATCTGGACGTCGGTGGGGTGGATGATATTTGGAGGGCGGCTCTTTGACATTGGCCCAGAATATCTGGCATATGCCATCGGGTCTGCAGGCGGCACGCCGCGCAAGCGAGGAGAGATCGACAGGAGGTTGGGCGCGGCATTGTCTGAGATGACTTCTACGAGATGGGAGTAGTCAAGCAAGGGGTGACGAAAAGGGTGCTGAGGGCGCCTGCTGAGACGAGACGGTGATGGGAAGGGGGAGGGCGGGTCAACGTCAGCGGTCACTGCAAACTGGAAGAAGCGCCAGACGCAGTGTAGTCGTTCGCCTCGGATTCGCAGACAATCGATCTGGTTCAGACTGAGAGACTGCCCGGACGCGCTTGGCATGCTGCAAATTAATTACGACCAATCTTGCCGCCGGAATGCGGCCCCGCTGTTTCAGGGCATCGCAGGACCGCTTACAGGGCCTCTCGGCTGGGGGACCCGGGAATACTGGCCAATAAGAGGGAAGAAGCAGGGGAATGATGTGCTGTGATTTGCCAGATGATCGCTAGTGGCCGGTGCACCCCTGAGAAAAGGGGCCCTCACCCCTGAAAATTCGAACGTCCGCAGGGCATCGACCAAGGTTCCAGGCAAGGTTCCAGGGCCGAACCTGTCTTGCCTGTCTCCATGCTCAAGGTCCCCCTCACATTATTGATTCGGGTATTGACTTGCTTCTGGCTGGGGTCCGAAGGGTGATGACTGGGACGTTGAGGCTGAAGAAAGGGTGACGGGCGGAAAAAGGCTAAAATAAGTCAACGGTTAAGCTTAATCAACGGTCTGTCGCACCGTCTCAGCTAAAGTGTCACGCAGGTACTTTGTTAGTACTAGGAGGGGCCGATGCGGTCATCACATGAACGGTCATGATGATGCTAAAATTGCCCAAAATGCCCAGAGGTTCAAGACCAGCTCTTGCAACGCGGCGCAGGACTCCGCTGCCGCATCCTCCTCCTGCTTGGCATCTCATCCATCCGAGATGGTGACTGAGGCCGGCAACAACCCCAGTCCGCCCAGAGCAACTCCTGCTGCAAGGTCCCGCCGCCCCCTTTTCCGATTGCTGCGTGACTGCGTACCTGACAGCGACTGCTAACCCGCTTGGGACAACGCCCGAAATGGTGTCCCTCAGACGACGAACGCACAGATGGAAGAAGGAAAAACAGATGACCACGGGACACGAGGGAGAGAGAGGACGGGCGGCCCACGAGGCAACGACGGTGGGTTCGTCCGAACAAACAGACTGCCAGTGGACAACGCTCGGTTGGGATCATCTGCCGGGTACTGCCCTGATGCGCGCCGGGCCAAGAAGCACGAAAGCCCACGGGCGTCGGACGCCCAGAAAAGGCTCATTACACTTGAAACGGACGTGGTTCTGGTCCTTCGCCTCGCCCATCGACGGACGACGCATGCTCCTCCCCCCGGCTGCCCACCCGCCAGGTCCGACCTATCGAATCGAACCCGAACCCCATCACCTCATGCTGATGCCGCCCAGCACCCCCTGCGCCTTCACATTTTACCTTCTGGCGCCACGCTGCAACGATCCATGGCTTGACCGGGGTGTTGAAGCAGGGGCGGGGCATCATGGCCTTCGTCCGTGGCGGTGGGAGAGACGACGAACATTGTGACAGCGGACGGCTTGTCGGGGTATGGGTCCTGGGCCACGGGCTTTGCTTTCTCTCTCTTTGACCCCTTGTCCATGGGCTGCCAACCCCAGGTCCTGCAGGAAGAGCATCTGGATATAAGGTCCAACACCTCGCCCTCATCTGTCTACTCTCCTCCTTTCTCTCCTCACCAGGCTTTTTTCCGCAGTCCTTCATTCACAACACTCTCTTTTCTTCGCTTTCACGCAAGAACCATCATTCTTTTCAAAACAACCTACCCGATCTTCATTGACTGAAGATCCATTCTTTCACTCCTTGCCCAGCGCATAAACAACTTCCTCCACGGAAAAAATCACCAGACACATATTCTCAACACCCTTCCACCGGTACATTTTAAACCATCCAACAAATATCCGCCAAAATGCCTTCCTTCAAGACCTCCACCGTCCTCTCCGCCCTTGCTGGCGCCGCCTCCGTCCTGGCCCACGGTCACGTCGAGTCCATCATCGCCGATGGTGTCTCGTACGAGGCCTTCCGCCTGTCGTACTTCTACGACGCCAACCACCCTGACCTCGTCGGCTGGTCCACCACCGCCACCGACAACGGCTTCGTCGGCCCCGAGGCCTACGCCTCCGGCGACATCGCCTGCCACCGCGGCGCCGAGAACGCCGCTGGCTCCGCTGTCGTCGCCGCCGGCGGCGAGGTCTTCCTCCAGTGGGACACCTGGCCCGCCTCGCACAAGGGCCCTGTCATCGACATGCTCGCCCCCTGCGGTGAGGACTGCGCCACCGTCGACAAGGCCTCGCTCGAGTTCTTCAAGATCCAGGAGGTCGGCATCGTCTCCGGCTCCGGCAACAACGGCGTCTGGGCCTCGGACCAGCTGATCGAGAACGGCAACGGCTGGGTCGTCAAGATCCCCGAGACCCTCGCCGCCGGCAACTACGTCCTGCGCCACGAGATCATCGCCCACCACGCCTCCGGCCAGGCCAACGGCGCCCAGAACTACCCCCAGTGCATCAACATCCAGGTCACCGGCGGCGGCTCTGACCTCCCTGCTGGCACCGTCGCCACCTCGCTCTACAAGGCCGATGATGAGGGTATCCTCTTCGACATCTACAACGCTGGCTCGACCTACCCCATGCCCGGCCCTGCTGCCCCTGCCATCGCCACCGTTGCCACCCAGCGCAAGGTCACCGCCGACTCTGAGGGCACCCCCGTCACCGGCGGCGGCTCCGGAGCTGCCCCCCCCTCGACCACTGCTCCCGCTACTCCCCCCGCGGCCTCTTCTCCCGTCGCTGCTCCTCCCGCTGCCTCCTCCCCCGTCGTCGCCCCCCCTGCCGCCTCTTCCCCTGCTGCCCCCGTCGAGGAGGAGGTTGAGGAGCCCGTCACCCCCCCTACCACTCCTCCCACCGTCCCCGATGAGTGCCCTACCGCTGCTCGCCGCCGCGCTCGCCGTGCTGCCCGTGCCGCCCGCCGCCACGCCCGCTCCGTCCGCCTGTAAGCGGTTGGTTGAGGATGTGAGGGGACGCCGCTTCAACCTTGCTTGACGGCTTTGCCCCGGACCCCTTCACCCTCGCCTTCGGGACACCTTTTCTCCCGTCGTGCGAGGCATGGATTTGTTGGTTTCTAATGTACATAAACCCCTACCCTTTTGTTGTGCCTTATCAGGCGTTGTTGTATGTATCACTATGTATGACGACTAACCCCCTTTTTGACCCGACCGACCCTCCTCTCCTGGTTGGGGAGCGCGGCGGGCAAGGGGGGTGAGCAAAAATCATCATGAGAATCTCGGCGGTGCCGATGTGTCTTTTTTTCAAAGTTAGACGGATGGAAATGGCGCCGATGAATAGACGCGGTTTCCTGACATTGCTTGATACGTTGCCTGTGACTTGACTGTAACGCCTTGGTTCTTGTCATGTTGTTAAAGACCCGCTTGGCGAGTCAAGAAGTGAATAGAGCCCACGATCTAAGACCATGTTGATCAGCGGGCCGCTTCGATGCCCAGCGCCGCCATAATATCGACATATTAATTGCCTCCGAAATGACGGTCTTGGCGGCACACGTGGCTCGAGTCAAGTCAACGGTCATCAACACCGTTATGCATCAAAAACTGTCACAAAACGGTCAAACGGCCATGACTCGATCAAAACCAGATCTATTACGGCGCTGAGCGCCAGAGCAGGGCAATTGTATGGGGGATATCACTTGGCAACCAGAGAGGAGAGACCCAACGGACGCGCAGCGCCCGGGTCACGAAACGCAGCAGAAAAGAAATCCATCTCCACATCCACCTCCACTTCCCCTCAGGCCAGCGCCGTCTCCTGAGCGTTGCCCTTGAGCTCAGCTCCCTTGCCACCGTACGCGGCCGGCAGCTTCTCGCCAAGGCCCTCGATAGGCGACGCGGCGAATTCGGCGGCCAGGCTGGCGCCGTTGGACATGGGGTGGAACTTCTTGAGCGTCTTGGCGGCGACGAAGAGCTTCATGAAGGCGTACATGAAGCCCATGAGGACGGGAACGTTGACGAAGAACTTCTCGCGCAGCGTCTCGGGGTAGTTCTGGTTGAAGACGGCCACGGTCTTGGTCGAGCTGGCCTTGACCTCGGCGGAGCGGCGGAGGAACGAGATGGAGAGGTAGTCGTGGACCTGGGTGATCTTGTAGGGGTCGTTCTCGGCGGTGATGGGGGCGGTGGCCTTGTCGATGGCCAGACGGGCGAGGGCGAGCTCGGCAAGGGCAACACGCCACTCGATGAACCTGAAGGGCAAAGTGTTAGCTTGGAGAATTCAGGCTCGGAAAGACAGGGCACACGTACTCATCGAGGTTGCCAAAGACCTCGGTCATGCGGTCAGAGGCAGCGCCGTAGACGTTCCAAGTGAAGACGGAGTGCTTCTCGGGGTTGGTGCTATCGCCGTACTCGGTGACATAGCCCAGACCCTCGAACTTGGCCTTGCTGAAGGTCTTCTTGGCCAGCTCGAGGGGCTTGGCCTCAGCGCGCCAGGCGAGCGTCTTGAGAAGCTGCTCCTTGGCGGTAGGGACATCGCCGTCGTTGGCGTTCAGGTACTTCTGGAAGATGATCTGGGAGGGAATGTGGGTGTCGGGATCCTGCAGGTTGACGCCGTAGATCTCGGGGTGAGTCTGGGTCTTGAAGGCGGCGTAGAGCTGCTGGATGGGCGGCTCGGCAGGGACCTCGGAAGCAGCCTCCTCGGGCTTGACCTCGTCGGTGGTAGGGGCAGCAGGGGCCTCAGCGACGGGCTTCTTCTCCTCGGAGGCGGGAGCTCCAGCCTCGACGGGCTTGGTCTCGACAGGCTTGGGAGCTTCGGTGACCTCCAGGGGCTTGACGCCCTCTGCGACGGGCGCGGCAGCAGCCTCAGGGGCGGCCGTCTCGGTGGCAGTGGGCGCAGCAGGCTGCTCAACAGCGGGCTTCTCCTCTGTGAGAGGCAGGGCGACGGGCTTGGTGTCGGCCATTTTCGCGTTCGTGGTGATGGTTGCGGAAGAAATTAGTTGGTGGTGGAGTGAAAGAAAAAAAAAAAGTTTGTGGTTTGGAAGGATGGGACGAACGGGCGAGAAGGAAAAAATAGTGAAGAAGGACCAAGGTCAGGCTGTGACACGAAGCGTCGCAGGCGGGTGGGAGCTGGACGGCATTGGGAGCTCCAAGCTTCAGCACGGTGCACCCTGGAATTTGCCGGTGCAGCGTGGGATCATGGGTGGGGTAGCTGCACGTGCCGGCACGCGCCGTGAGTGGTCGGTTTGGAGGGTGAGGTGAGCCGACACAGTTATCAGATGTTGCATGTTGGGAGGATTTGAAGGAGGATGCATCTGCGGGGTGTACTCCGGAGAAGAGGGCAGGCCTGGCATCGTGGGACTTGGCCATAATTTCGAAGGGCTAGTTATGGGATATACCGCTGGTCTGCCCGTTGAATATTCGATGGACGGCATCGGTCGATGAATTGCATCGTGCGTTGGACTGCATATCTTGACAATTATGGCTGACCCGACCGACCAAAAAGCACGGTAGACTGGAGTGAAAGCAGGAGATGATCATCAGGTCTCAGTTCAGGGAGGAATACTAATCGGCCGAGTCTGTAAAGGCTCAATGATGACCCGAGATGTTCATCGTCGCGCGCCACAGCCGTCACCCTCAAGGCAGCACTGCGGGGTTGACCTCGTTCTCAAGCCAAAACGGTGTGACGTTGGGGAAGCTGCAACGGGCAAGCAAAGTGTACCTGCCCTGACGAGAGGCTGAAGTTGAAACAATGTGTACCTCGAGCACGACGCCACGAGCAAACAGCTTCAGCTCTTCATTTCAGCTGCCTCCAAAAGGAAGCATAAGTACAAGATAAATAACCACACCGTCCGTCGACCAAGGTCAGCAGTTGAAGCATCACACTCACACATCATCATTCAATTTGACACCCAAGACACATCAATCACAATGCCCATCAGCCCGCTCACGACTTGCCTCTGGTTCGACGGCCAAGCCGAAGAGGCAGCGCAGCTCTACACCTCCGTCTTTCCCAACTCCAGAATCACCCACCGCCAGCACTACACAGGCGTCGCGCAGGACGTGCACGGCCAACAGCCCGGAAGCCTTATGGTCATCGAGTTCTCACTCGACGGACACAAGTTTGTTGGTCTCAACGGCGGTCCCATGTTCAAACACAGCGAGGCCGTGTCCTTCATGGTCGACTGCGACGACCAGGCCGAAATTGACCACTACTGGGAGAAGCTCGGCGAGGGCGGTGACCCGAACCGTCGTCAATGCGGGTGGCTCGCTGACAAGTTTGGCGTCGCCTGGCAGGTCATCCCCAAGGCCCTCAAGGAGATGATGTCAAGCGACGACAAGGAAGCTGCTGGTCGCGTGACGGCTGCAATGATGCAGATGAAGAAGATGGAATTGGCGGAGCTGCGCAAGGCGTTTGAGGAAAAGTAGGCACTCACTGGCAGGGGGGGGGATGACTCGACAAGCAGAATGAATGGATGGACGAGGTTGGGCTTCGTTTCGGTTTGCTTTGCTCTGCGTAAGATAGGATCCGTATCGATCGAATAAACCTGATCGCCACTTTGCTGTCGTGGCGCGCCCTCGGCGCTTCGCCCGTTGAAGCCCAAAGCCCAAAAAGCCGCGCAAATGGCCCAATGCAGCAACAGCGTCCGCACTGCCACTGGGAGTGAGCGCTGCGCTCCGGCCGGGCCTTCGTCGTCCGATATGGGCCGCCTCGCCAGGGCATTGGGCAGAGACAAGGAGGGAGGGTGGTGTGCCGTCGGGCGAGCATGCCGGGTGCCCAGCATGAGACTGGCTCGGCGGGTTTTTCATGCGTCGTTTGTGGTTTGTCTGTGGCTCACGATCGACGGTCACCTAAGATCCCGACTCGGTCCTTGAGCTGACCTCAAACTGGGAGACGTCGTCAGCAAGCCAGGCACATGCTGCTGCTGCACCACCCTCCCATCTTCCCAGACCAGACCCGGCCTGCCGTGCGTACACCCACCATCGACCTCATCGTGCGTGCTGCTGCATGCACCGACGCTTCGCGGGACCGGAAGGAGAGGCGGTCTGGCAGTCGTGCTTGATGGGGCCTGGACCAAGACAGAGGGGGCCAATCACGGGGACCAAGAGGGGATGTGGTGTCGCCCCGAGGACAGGGGTCGGGGCGCCGGAACGTGGGTGGGTGTGAGGTGGATGGACATGGACTTGCGTCGCCCTGGCTTGGGAGTGGCTGGCAATCGGAGGACAAGACGGAGGACGGGATGGTGGTGAGGGAGGGCAGGGCAGGGCAGGGCGGCGTGCAGGACGGGACAAACCAGAGAGGGGGACGACTGTGAGGCGAGTGTCCTGTGAGCAACACCTCTTAAGCGCGACTTGCCAGACCAAACCTCTCTTTCTTCAGTTCATCAGAATCTTCAATCTTCACCATTTCTCCGAACCCCTAAAAAGGCCCCCAAAAGCCCCCATTCGTCCCTCCATCCAGCCTCCTTTTCGCAGGCCTCCCTCTTGCCGGCATCCACCGCCCCGTCAAGGTA
Source organism: Plectosphaerella plurivora (assembly GCA_020726575.1). NCBI lineage: Eukaryota > Fungi > Ascomycota > Sordariomycetes > Glomerellales > Plectosphaerellaceae > Plectosphaerella > Plectosphaerella plurivora. Next base: position 83,233 of record JAGSXJ010000042.1, read on the forward strand.
ACACCTTAGCGCCTCTGTCAGGCGATCTAGCGGCCATCAGTGGAGTCGTCTCAGCTGGCCCGGCCTCCCCCCAGCGCCCTCCAGCGCCCCGTGCCCACCTGGCAGCGCTCGCCCAGCGCTACAGCCCCCCGAAAGTCCCCCCTCGACGGCCCGGATCGCCAAGTCTGGCCCTCTCTCGTCCAATCATTTCCCCAGCCTCTCTCACCTTGCCGGGCTGGGCGCGCACCCACTCTCGCCGTTGAAGACTGGACTTCCCTCCCCCGCCGTCGGTGACCGCCATTTTCGACCGCCATCCCTTTGCAACCACCTCCCATCAAAGTCCTTGACGGATTGAAGAGAAGAGCTGCCGCGCATCTCCCTCCCTCTCCTGGCGAGAGGTCGAGACGGACAAGACACACACAAAATGGCCATCGAGACCATCACCATCATCAATAATTCCGGAAAGATCATCAGCACCGTGAGTCCCCCCGCTGTACCACCTCATCTCCCGATGCGATGCCCCTCTTCCATCCTGCATTGTCACTCTTCCAACTCGCCACGCGCATCGCCACCAACGACCTTCCCCCAGAGCTAACACCCTCGGCAGGGAAAGTCTCTCTTCGGCGTTTTCAAGGATGCCAAAGATGCCTACCAACAGAAGAAGGCCGCCATCCGCAGCGATCGCGAGATCGTAAAGCGTTCCCAGACATTCGACGCTACCCGAGGCGGCTTCGACGACTTTACACCCCCGCCGTTCCCCTTCCCTCCTCAAGGCCAAGTCGAATACGCAGACGACACACGCTCGCGCGCATCGCATCGTTCGCACCGCACTTCGCGTACCCGTCGCTCCCACTCGCAGACGTCGCGCCGCACCGCCGCCCCTCGCGATGTCGAATATCACCCTCGCTCCCGCCCGGCCTTGACCGAGAGCAACCTGCGCTCCCACCGCTCAGAGGTCTCCTCAGTCGCCCCGTCGCGCGCGCCTCCCCCAGCTGCCTATCACTCGCCCTATGCTGAGACCGCCCCTCGCGACCTCGCTCTCTCGCGCCCGACCCTTCACCACTACGCCTCCGAGTCCATCGCAGACTCGGCCACAATCCGCCCTGGCACTGTCATCCGACCGCCCGCATGTCCACCGCCGCCAGGTCCAGGCGCTCTCACCCGCTCTCACACCTTCGACGTCGTCCCCCGCCGCGCCGGGTCCGATCCCGCCCTGGCTGCAACCGTGCGAAGGAAGGATATCGATATGAACCTCGCCTACGGCAATATTCCCCCAGACCTGGCCACCCGTCACGACCTCGACCCCGTACTCAAGGACGCCAACAGTGAGCAGCGCGCCAAGGGTCTCGTTCGCCATGTCGAGGGCCTCCTGGACGAGGCACAATGTGTCGGTCACTCTGCCACCAGCATCATCAAACGTCTCCAATCTGACCCCAACGCCGCTGCCGCTGTCGCCCTGTCCCTCGCGGAGCTCAGCAAGCTCCTCGGCACCATGAGCCCTGCCTTCCTCGGCTTCATCAAGGGCGGATCCCCTGCCGTCTTCGCCCTCCTGGCGAGCCCCCAGTTCCTCATCGCCGCTGGTGCTGCCGTCGGTATGACCGTTGTCATGTTTGGTGGCTGGAAGATCGTCAAGAAGATCCAGGCCGAAAAGGCCCAGCAGGCCGAAATGGCCAACCAGGCCATGGCTTTCCAGGCTGTCCAGGCCGCCCAGAACGCTCCTCAATATTGGCCCGCCGAGGGCAGTGTCACTTCCACCATGCTCAACGGCGAGGCCGCCGAGTACTACACCACAGGTCCGGGCGGCCAAAGGGGCGGCCCCGGCTACTCTGGTGGAGCGCCTGGCGGCAGTGGCGGAAACGGACCCCGGGGCCCTGGCAGCCGCAACGGTGGTGGCAGCCAGGGCAGCTTTGACGAGGCCCTCGTCCTCGAGGAGGAGCTCAGCACCATCGAGTCCTGGCGTCGCGGAATCGCCTCCTACGGCGAAGACGGCAGCGTCGACATGGAGCTCATCAGCCCCGAGGCCCAAAAGGCTATGCGCAAGCAGCGTCGCGACGAGGAGCGCCGCTCCGTTGCCCCTTCTGCCCGGGGCGGTGCCGAAGATGACAACGACGACACCCGCTCCGAGCGCAGCTCTCGATCGCACCGCAGCTCCAAGACGGCAAAGACATCCAAGACGGCCAAGACGTCGAAAACCGCAAAAACATCCCAGACCCATCGCTCCTCCCAATCACGCCGCGAACGCCCCGAAGACGACGCCGGCAGCGACGCAGGCACTCACAGAAGCCACCGCTCCTCACGGACCAAACACAGCGAGCGCGTCTCGACTCTTGCCATTGAGGAGGCCTCTGTCGCGGACTCGGGCCTTGAACACGTCCTGCGTCCCAAGAAACAGAGCATGCTCAAGAGCATCTTCAAGAAGATGGACAAGGACCGCGTTCTCGCCGAGAGGCCGCGCGAGAAAGCCTCGTCGGTCGTCTTCTAAGTCGCCAGCGGTAATGATATAGATTATACTTCTCCACCATTTTGTTTCTTTTCCTTCAACCTCTTCACGACGGACGACGGACGAATGACCCCTGAGGGGGGGCGGGTTCCTCATGATACATGACGCGGCCCCCATATGACTGCAGGATTTGTTTTTTCTTGTATATCCATATCACACACTCACACTCTACGATATCCCCTCTTTTGGAAATGTCCCTGCCGGAGCAAACATAGAAGCCATTGCATACAATTAGCCAAGAATTTACCAGGTGCCGGCGAGTGACGCACAACTCTCTGCATTCTTCACCCAGACATCGCCGGCGACCTCTCGTGTCGCTATCTGACTAAAGAAATAACGGAACCGCTATCAGAGTCCCTGTCTGTGCCATCAGACCCATATCACCAGAACAAGCTGTTGATGTGGCAGGCACACGCCCTCGACAACAAACCTACCCAAAGAAATCGCAATCCTGCAAATCGATTGTCATCCTCTAACAATCGCGGAAGAAATATCTAATCCTGCGAAAACACCCACCCCAAACCAAGGGCTGCATGCCCTCGACTTCTCACCAACGAGGCTGCTCCTTCTCCAGAGCGGGTGTCTGCACCACATTCTTGTCGGAGAACGGATCGTCATCGTCATCCTCGTCTTCAGAGACTGGCTGGACAGGAGGACGCGGAGGCCTGGTGGGGCCGGCATACGAAGGTGAAGCAGACGAGGGCTTGGAGCCAGGACGAGGCGGCTGTCGAGGGGCGGCGTCGATGTTCAGTCCAGAGAGATCTGGAGGGCCGGTGGGATTTTGCTTTGCCTTTTCCGTGACCACTGCATTTCGTCAGTGTGGGTTGCCTGAACTAGGTCGTTTGACTTACTCCGGTAGATATGCTGCTGTTCAGCCAGCTCGTCATCCGAGTCAGAGTCCGCGTCAATAGAGCGGTCCAGCTGCTCAAAGGTCATCAGAGCCGTGACAAGCTCATCGTTGGCATGAAGAAGGCTGCCGAGGTACTGCTCAGACTCAATATGGTGGATCTGAAGCGCGTTAGCAGGTCGACGGTGTCACTTGGGATGCATTTGACTCACGTAGCGCAGGATCTTCCGCCTCAGCACCTTGCAAGCCTCAAACTGCCTGACGACTTCGGGGTTGTCCGAGATCTGCTCCCTTTCACGGTTGACGCTCTGGATGGCGTTGGAGAAGTTCGTCGTGGCGATGGAGGCTTCGGCAATGTCGTTCTTCATCTGCTCCTTCTCGGCATCGAGGTTGAAGGACTTTCGCTTCTTCTTGTCCTTGCTCTTCTTATCCTTGGAGGAGCCAAAGAAGGATGACGAGCCCCCGGTGTTGGAAGATGATCTGGCGTGGCTACCGCTCGAGAGTCCGCGAGAGGACTCGCCCTGGCGCGCCGGGGGCGATGAACGGCGAGGGGGCTCTTCGTCGTCGTCAGCGCCAAAGGGGTTTTCAGTCTCGCGCACGGCCTTGGAACGTTCCTGGGTGACGACCTGCTTTCGCTTTGGCAGTTCCTGAAATCGGTCAGCGGTGGAGCTTGTGAGGATGAAGCACGTCTCATACAGAGTGAAGCTTGGCAAGCCTCTCAAGACCGGGAGTCTTGTTGTACTCGGTCCACCCACGGAAAAGGCCCATAGCCTTCTTCTTGACCTCGGGCGGTGACAGATCAGACGTTCCGCACACACGAAGACGCTCCAGCAGTGGTTCATCGACAAAGGCACGCTGGAAGCGAGGGCCTGCGTTGGAGATGAGGGCGTCCATGATGGTTAGAGCCCGAAGCTGGCGATGCGTATTGCCATACTTGAGCTTCTTGCGTAGGGCGCGAGCTGCCTCTGTCGGGCCCGTTACCTGCAGCTTGATGACCTCGATCAGTTCGGGAATGCCGCTCAGATCATCCTCCAGGTAATCCTCGCTCGTGAGGAGCTCGATCTGGGTCGTTACAGCCGAATACGGCTTCTTCTACGGATGGGTGTCAGCAGGCTGTCTTTCGGCCGATCGGCGCTGTGGCGGCCTACCTGTGAGAACATGGACATCGTGTCGCGATGGTGTCAACACCGGTGGACCGGCGGTTGAGGGGTAATGTAATGCGGTGCTAGACGGCGAAGCTCTTGCGATAAGGTTGCTGTCGGAGGAAGTCGACAGCGTTCTTGAAGGGTTGATTGAGAGGAGGTTCGGGGCAAGTTTCAGAGTCGGTCACTGGAGCTCCCTGTTTTTTTCACATGGCCTTTGGAGGGACACGGGTCGGGGTCGGGGTCTCAGTCAGGTCACTCACTTTGAGGGAGCTCGTGGTGGGGCAGTGATTGGGCTCCGCGGGGTCACAGTGGTCTTTCAGGATCCTTGTGACACACGATCAAGACCCTCAGCCGCAGAGGTGACGTAACCCGTGGCTGAAGCTGCCACAGTGGCTGGTGCTCTCCTTTCAACAACCGGGCAAGCAAAAGTCTCAGAGACCCTGGGGTTGTGTTTGTTTCCATGCTGCCCAGGATTCGATCTTACAGTCGATGAAGCTTTCAAATATAATGACCTCCGTCCGACTGACGTTTCCATCTTCGAGGCTGGAGCCCCGCTCGCTCCTTCCCAGCATGACAGCTCACGGCGGGGAAGCTGCTCCTGGCTCATGACATGGAGGGAAGGCGCCACCCTCAGGGCCTTCCCAGTCGTTGGCAGCACTGAAAAAAAAAATTGGTCAGGGGAGTTCTTCACAGTGTTGTCCCTCTCTTTTCAAATTCTCGACGCCCTCCTAAGTCGAACGAGCTGCTTTCCGTTCAGCATCATCCTCGAATCTCGTGACACTATCATCACATTATGCTCTTGCCGCCATCTACACAAAGAAGAAATGGAACCAACACCCCGAGACACGTTTCAGTTAGTGTCATGTTTCCTCCGAAGCTCGTGTGTACAGACTGACCCGTGTAGACATACGCTGCCTTCAACTTGGGCCTGTCTAGAAGGGCCGGACATATAGCTAGCAGGGCCGGAAAAAGTGGGGCTGTACAGTCTCTAGACTGTATCGAGGTTGACTGCGCGATGGAAGGCTCTGGACTACGACTGTTGACGGGCTCTGGACTGTAGGTTGACTGCAGGTCGACTGCGCGATTAAAGGCTCTGGACTGCGACTGAACCTTGACTATCTGTATACTGTACAGCCCCACTTTTTCCGGCCCTGCTAGCTATATGTCCGGCCCTTCTAGACAGGCCCTTCAACTTCTGTGCCAACGAACATGGAGGGCGTCGAGGTCTTGGAGCCTGCTGGCACTCGCAAGCACCAGCTTGGACCTTCTCCCGAAGAGACACCCTTGAAACGACTCTGCAGCTCGCACATGACCTCGAACGCTTTCCAAAATTCGACGGCTACAGATTTGACCCAGAACATCGACCAAATTTCCTCGAATTTTCCAGTAATTGAAACTGTCGTTGACGTACAGCCACAAGGGCCAGAGCATGAAGATGGCGACACCGCAGATGATGCGTGGATGGAATTGCTTGTCTTCCCCCCCGTCGCGGCGACCGAAAGATCAGCATCACCGGACGATTACGACGATATTGACGATATTGACGATATTGACGACGATGATTGGGCTCAGCTCTTGCCCAAAACACCGAGGTCGCCCCCATCTACAGATGTCAGAAATGTAGAAGGGAGTTCGAGGGACTGCAATAGCTTCGACCCCGCGCTCCAATTCTCGCCAGCAACTACCACGCCAGTTTCCAAGACGTCCGCTCCAAGCCCAGAGGAGGAACTGCTCGACGAAGATGTCGACTGGGACGAGGTCCTCTCCATCCTGGACAAGGCTGGACCGAAATCTCATACCTCGTCTTTGGGGACGCTCGACGATCGTTCAGCAACTGAGCCCTCCCCGATCCAGCGCCCCTTCGTACGACCCCCTGTGCCAGCGAAGCTTAACGATCGGCCAGTTGTCCCCGGACTTTCTTCTTCAGTCGTCCTCCGCGTCTGTTTCCGCATAGGGGAGCTTCTTTCCCTCAACGCTGTCTCTCAACGATCAGGCCAGCGGACCATCTTCGAGCTGTTCGCTAGGGTTACCTACTCAACCCGCGAGTCCCTATCTAGAACACAACACTTCCAGTTCATGGACCTGTTCACGGATCGCCAACCATTCCCCGCCGGTATCCTGAAAAATTGGAAGCCAGAATCGGTTTTGGACCAGCGGGCTCAAGTGTTTCTTACACCTGGCCAGAAATTATTGTGCCGAGTTGTTTGCACCATGAAAAGATCAGAACTCAGCGGCGTCGGATGGGTGTTGGAAGTAATGTCCATTGAGCAGACAGCCTGGGAGGAGATCTCTTGGGTCAGACAGATGATCACGCGGGATGACACGGGCGCCAACAGTCACGAGTCGGCTTCGTAGGAGCAGGAGAGGTACGAACTCATGTACATCGCCATGTCTTGCCTTGTGGCCTCCAAAGTAGAATCATCACATTCGAATCACACCTCTGGGACGCGTATTTTTTGAACTTTCTTCGTGAACTACCCGGTCTAGTACTCTACACGCGGGAAAGGCGGAGAGGGGTATGGGTTCCCCGCCCTCCCTTGCCTGCAGCCTCTACCCCCGATCGCCAGTGACAACGACTTGCCCGAAAGACAACGCCGCAGCCTCGCGAACCAGAGAGAAGAAGCAAGTAAGAAGAGCAAGAAGACATGCCTTCTGATGCAGATAGCCTTTTGCTGGGTGACCCTTTTCGGGAGACGGCTGTTCGTCGCCCTCGCTATGAACCCATGGATAAAAACACACTCAAACTCCGTCTAGTGCTGCCGCACGGTCGCTTGGCGAACCGTTTAGAGCTCGTCGTGAACATTGGGCTCATCGTCCTCGCCAGTGGCGCCGCCGGCGCCCTCGTACAGCTTGGAGGTGATGGGGTAGGCGACGTTGGACAGCTTCTCCTTCTGCTCCTCGAAGTCCTCAGCGGTGGCGTCGGCGCCGTTCTCCTCGAGCCAGTCGGTGGTCTCCTTGACAGCCTCGAGGATCTGAGATGAAGAGTTAGCAAATGAATAAGCGTATCTGAATAATCGGGGGCACTCACGGTCTCCTTGTCCTCGTCGTCGATCTTGCCACCGAGACCCTCGGCGTCGTTGACCTGGTTCTTGAGGTTGAAGGCGTAGTTCTCGAGACCGTTGCGAGCCTCAATGCGCTCGCGGGTAGCCTTGTCCTCCTCGGCGTACTTCTCAGCCTCGGCGACCATGCGGTCAATCTCCTCCTGAGTGAGACGGCCCTTGTCGTTGGTGATGGTGATGGACTCGCCCTTGCCGGTGGCCTTGTCGTGGGCGGAGACCTTGAGAATACCGTTGGCATCGAGCTCGAAGGAGACCTCGATCTGGGGAACGCCACGGGGCGCAGGGGGAATGCTGGTGAGCTCGAACTTTCCGAGGAGGTTGTTGTCCTTGGTCATGGAACGCTCGCCCTCGTAGACCTGGATCAGGACAACGGGCTGGTTGTCGGCAGCGGTCGAGAAGATCTGGGACTTGCGGGTAGGGATGGGGGTGTTGCGCTGGATGAGCTTGGTCATGACACCGCCGGTGGTCTCAATGCCGAGGGTGAGGGGGTTGACGTCCATGAGGACAATCTCCTCAGTACCCTCCTCGCCGGACAGAACACCAGCCTGGACGGCGGCGCCGAAAGCGACGGCCTCGTCGGGGTTGATACCCTTGGACGCCTTCTTGCCGTTGAAGAACTCCTCAATCAGGGAGACAACCTTGGGGATACGGGTAGAGCCACCAACGAGGACAATGTCATCGACCTCGCTCTTCTCAACCTTGGCGTCCTTGAGCACCTGCTCAACGGGCTTGAGGGTCTTCTTGAAGAGGTCGTTGTTGAGCTCCTCGAACTTGGCGCGGGTAAGGGTCTCGGAGAAGTCCTCGCCCTGGAAGAAGGCCTCGATCTCGATGCGGGTGGACATCTGGGAAGACAGGGTGCGCTTGGCCTTCTCGGTCTCGCGCTTGAGCTTACCCATGGTCTTGGCGTCCTTGGTGATGTCGACGTTGTTCTTCTTGTTGTAGGCCTTGGCCAGGTAGTTGATGACACGCTGGTCGAAGTCCTCACCACCCAGGTGGGTGTCACCAGCGGTAGCAAGAACCTCGAAGACACCCTGGTCGATGGACAGGAGGGAGACATCGAAAGTACCACCACCAAGATCGTAGACGATGATCTGGCGCTCGCCATCCATCTTGTCAAGACCGTAGGCAATGGCAGCGGCGGTAGGCTCGTTGACAATGCGAAGAACGTTAAGACCGGCGATGATACCGGCGTCCTTGGTGGCCTGACGCTGGTTGTCGTTGAAGTAGGCGGGAACAGTGACGACGGCGTGGGTGACCTTGTGTCCCAGGTAGCTCTCGGCGACCTCCTTCATCTTGCCGAGGACCATGGCGGAAACCTCCTCGGGGGAGAACTGGGTGTCCTGGCCAGCAACCTTGACCTGGACAACGGGCTTATCGCCCTTGGACAGGACCTTGAAGGGGAAGTGCTTGATGTCGGACTGCATGGAGGGCTCAGAGTACTTGCGACCGATCAGACGCCTGAGATTGTTAGCGGAGAGGTCTCGGGGAGAAGTCTGGGAGGGATGTGCTTACTTGATGTCGAAGATGGTGTTGTACGGGTTCGCGGCGGCCTGGTTCTTCGCGGCGTCACCGACGAGGCGCTCCTCATCGGTGAAGGCGACGTAGGAGGGAGTGATACGGTTACCTGTGGAGGGTGGATTAGCAGATGTAGAGGCGACACGGACAGCTCAATTGGACATACCCTGGTCATTGACGAGAATCTCAACCTTGCCCTTGGCCATGACACCAACGCAAGAGTAGGTACTGCATTTGGAGTCAGCATGCCCGATCGTGGGAAAAGGCAAACGCCAGGTGGCAGTTTGGTACTTACGTTCCAAGATCGATACCAATGACAGTGCCGTAGTTGTCGGCATCATCAGCCGAGACGGTCTGGACGAAGGCCAGAGGGGAGAAGAGGAGGCCAATCCAGGCCAGGAGGGCGAAGCCCATGGCGACCGAGTTCCTGGATCGCGACATGGTGTGCAAGAAGTTGCGGCGACGTCTCTTCAAGCGCGCGCGAAAGGAAATGGGTATAACGAGAATGGAGGAAGGAAAGGGTCGTAATCGTAGGACACCGGCGAGGAATTATTGTCCTCTAGCTGGCGCTTTTTTCGTCGTGCGGCAGGCTTTCTCTGTCGAAACCTGTTCTTCGTCCGAGGGGGGGAAGGTGGAGGAAGAAGTGTTGAGTTGTGGCGGGATGGAGGGGGGAGGAAAGGAAAAAAGGCGGAAGGCTTTATGTGAAGCTCGCCGCCCAAAAGTGTAAAGCTGGCCATTGCACAAAAAGGCCAGATCTCCCATTGCCCTGCGCCACAAGGAGGGAAGGGTCCCGCTCCTCCCCTGTCAGCTCCCCCACCTTGTGGGCAGGGGGCACACTGTGAAAGGGTGGCGGCAAAGTCGATTCACTGCCGAAGCACGTGACAGAGTACCAATAGGCGTTGCGCCCACACAGTGCCTGCCGCCACAGGGTCCCTCAATGGGTTTGACTCAATAGGATTAGCGCCGCCCCGCGATAAAGCTGCCGTTGACTGCCGTGGGGACAGCAGGACAGATTCACTCCGTGGCCTTGTTTCCAGATAATTCCATGATCCAAGCGGCGGCAAGGCAGCCTCTCTGGTTGCGACGAGGGCATGGACATATTACCAAGCTGGGTCATTCAGTGACTCATGCTAGGCAGGCCCCTATCATGCATCAACAGGTTTGTCGAGACAACAATAGACAAGAGGAAACGTCTTCTTTTCGCCGAGGCTACGATGGGTTTCGATTCGGAGAAGTGTCCTCTGTCCCCCGAAGAGCCCCCCGGCAAGCTCGCAACCCTGCAGGTGGGGCCTAGGGAGCTGCCTCTTTGGATTCCCCTGGTCAGGGCAGGCTGGTGTCGACAAGGTTGGGCGGACCGTGCTGAGCCGACCAGCCTGCCGTTTGAGGTGGCCGGGAGCCGACCTGGAGGCGACCTGGTTATCCGCCGCCAGTGCTTCCTCGAAATGTGCCTGTCTGCTAACCAGCCACTGACAGAGTTGCGGTGAGCATTAGTAACCTCAAATTATGCTGGTCAGGGCCAAACGGCGCCCTTTGGAAATGACAAGTTCAAATAATCCTCATTGGCTACATGCCGCTGAAATGCAGCCACCTGCAGGCCTGCCGGCGTGCTTCCGTAGTCTCTATCCAGTGGTGGTGGCCCTGGTGCCCCTGCAACCCTGGTGGGCGAATCTGTCCTCGCCAAGCGCATCGTCGTGCCGCCTATTCCAGCAGCCCAGCCGCCACCGTCTGCCCTCCCGATCGCAAGACAACCCTTTGCCCAACCTCCAGTGGGACTTTGGACTCGAGGCGGACAACAACCCTTGCCACCTTGCCGGGCTGCACGATCTTCGGGTTCTTCTTTTCCAGCGCGCCTGTGGTCTTGTTGAGAACCGCCGGAATGGCCTCGATGCGTCCAGCCGCGTGCAGACGGCCTCGGTGGACGTCGACAGGCATTGGCATGAGGTGGTCAAACGCCAACACCTTCATGGTGAGTTTGTCGCTCGTTTCGATCGGACTTGCCTTGCTGCTGATGATGTCGCCGACCCGCACATGGATCGCGTCGATGCCGTAGAGCGCGAGGGACACGTTTTGCCCGGCAACTGCCCACTCCTGGGGCTCCGAGTCGACCTCGATCGACCGGATGCTTGCCGACTCGCCGCTGGGTTGCACGATGAGATCCTCGCCCGTCTGGACCGTTCCAGACTCGATACGCCCGTAGACGGTCATTTGGCTTTGCTGCGACCGGTAAATCTCGGCAATCGACATGCGGAACGGCTTCTCCAGGGCCCTGGTCAATGGCTCCGAATTTTCCAGGGCCTCGATGAGCGTCTCGCCAGTGTACCACGCCAGGCCGGGGGCGTCCGACTTGACGACCAGGTTGTCGCCGTTCAGGCCCGAGATGGGCACAAAGCTGACGTTCTTAAGCAAGAAGCCGTTGCCCTTCATGAACCCTGTGACCTGCTCAGAGATCTCGTCGAACCGCTCCTTGGACCACCCGACCATATCGAGTTTGTTGACAGCGACAATAACTCGTTGCACTCCGAGACTTCGCAGTAGTAGGGCATGCTCCCGGGTCTGGCCCTTGAGTCCCTTTTCGAATGCACCCGTGTTGGCATCGATCACCAGGACGGCAAAGTCTGCTTGGCTGGCGCCGGCGATCATGTTGGGGACAAAGTCTTGGTGGCCAGGTGCGTCCAGGATGGTAAAGCTCGTCTTTTCTGTTTCGAACTGGTTCGTGGCAATGTCGATGGTGACACCTCGCTCCCTCTCCTCCTCTCGCTGGTCCATGACCCAGGCCAGGGCAAAAGAGGACTTGCCCATTTTGTCGGCCTGCCGACGGTACCTGTCGATTAGGTGCTGCTCGACAAATTTCAACTCCAAAAGCAGCCGGCCCATGAGGGTACTCTTGCCAGCGTCGACATGGCCTAAAGTCGTCAGAAAGGGACTAAATGTGCAGCGGAATAACAGGATGCCTTACCGACGACCACAAAACTGGCGCTGCGCTTGCTGGCACCCTTTCCAAACTCGGCAAGAACATCAATCTTCTTGCTCTTGGGAGGAGGAGCATCCTCCAGCGAAAGCGACTGCACCCCATCCGTCGGTGCTGTGTTTGGCCCCGTCTTAGAACCAGCCTTGGCCGACTTCTTGGCTATCGTGGCGCTCTTTGCAGCGGCGGCATCAAACCTGCTGTTGCCGGCTAAAGAGACGATCAGAGTTAGTCTGATTTAATTCTTCGACATGCGCGAACCTTTCGCCTGCGCCGCGAGCACGATGTCGTCGGGGCTCGGCTCGTCAAACGCCGCAGGGTTGAACAATGCAGAGGCGGTATACGGCAGGGCCATGGACGGAGGGGCCCGAGCTGCAGCAGAGTCGGCAGAGAGACCACAGAGGACGTCGGCAAAGGATGACGGCTGGAGCCTGGGGATGGGAACCTCCGGCTCCTTGTCCTCTTTGGCCGTGGTGTCGGAGGGAGTATCCGAATCGACCAGCATGGAATCCTCGGGGAGCACTGGGGTCGTGGCAGAGACTCCACCAGCGGACGACTCTGAGGCCATCTTTTGACGTTTTGCCAGGAGACTTGAGGTTGTTTTTGGCCTGTCCTCTTGGGGTTCGCTGATGCTGAGCCTGGACATGCGCTTCTGAGTACGCTCCTCCTGTTCGTCCGGCTTCTTGGCAGCCTCGGCCTTCTTCTTGCGCGCCGCGGCCAAGGCCTGTAGCTTCGACAGCTTCGGACCTTCACCACCTCCGAGAAGACCGCCAGGACGACGCGGAGGAGGAACGAAGATGGTTTCCCGGTGACGAGGGATGTTCAGCCACGGCATGTCTCTGAAGTAGAAAGAGGGCGGAAGTGATCCAGTTGTGTCCAGGGCTGCAAAGGGGCGGTCCATGAGGTCGAATGTCGCTGTCTGCTGCTCTCCATATCCGTCTGCCAAACTCTCAACTTCTGCACTGGCAACCCTGGGCGACCTGCGTGAACAAGGAGACAGGTTATGAAATGAACTTACACTCTTTGGGCTTCTTCGGCTCCGTCTTGGGGGCTGGCGCGGGGTCGACGAACTTCTTGCGCAGGTAGGAGACCGTCTTGTCAACGTCGAAGTAGTAGTACCAGAGTGATTCTTGGATCTGGCCCTCTGGGATTTTGGCCACGTCGGGGCCCAAGAAAACTCGAACCTCCTCGGCTCCTCTGGCGAGTGCGTCGCGGTCCTCAGGGGTGAGACCATCTCCACCCTCATCGACATCAGCGTCGAAGTCGTCGAGCTCCGCCTCGTAGTCCATATTGCGGACGGCCTGGTGGCGCGACATTTTGAAGAGTGGCGATGTGACTCGGGGGATCCAGTGGTGACGTCGTGCGGGTGCCTGAATGGTCTGAGAGGCGAGATGTTGGGGAAAGGCCGCAAGAGGAGAAGCGCGTGAGGGAACCGTTGGTACCAGTATATACGGCAGGAGGACGGAACGGAAGTGATTCAGTTCAAAAAATCAGGAAGAACCGGAACAACGTGGTTTGTGAACTCTTCACTCCAGGCGAAATAAGAGCACAACTTGCTTGGGTCATGACAATGGCGGGGCAGTGATGACTGTGGCGGGGTAGTTTTGCCCATTTCCCACTGTGGTGGTGGGAACGGAGGGGGAAGGCGGTCAGGAAGGTCGGAATCTCAGGGCGCCCGGGCCACAACTGGAACAGAGGCTCGACAACGTCCAGTGTTGTGGAGCCTCCGACAGGGGCAACAGACGGGCAGGCACACTACCAAAGAAAAATTGGCCCGCCTTCGACAGGCGGAGCTCGTCCCTACTAGTAGCAATCCTGACCACGGAGGGGCTTCACCGACCACATCTCGACATTACAAACCACACAGGTCGACCTTGTACCATCTCCGTACAGCAGCCGCCCAACATGGCTTTGAGTAAGTGTCTTGCTGCTATCCCGGGTCTTCCAGACGCAAGCTGACGAGCTCCCCTTTTCTACAGATCTCGACATGAGCAACGGTAAGCTCGACCCCTCGAGCTCTCGATCCCACCACCAACAGTGCACTGACGATGGATGCTTGCAGCGACGATGGTGAAGGACGAGCAGGGTCGTCCTTTCATCGTCGTTAGAGAGTTCGTCCCAACCGCCCCCATCCGCAGCATGCCCGTTTCGACCGTCTCCTAACAGATTACAAACAGCCAGGGAAAGAAGAAGCGCCAGTTTGGCAACGAAGCCGTCAAGAACCACATCCTCGCCGCCAGGACGGTCGCCAACATCGTCAAGACGTCCCTGGGCCCCCGCGGTCTCGACAAGATCCTCATTTCTCCCGATGGCGACATCACCGTGACAAACGACGGCGCGACCATTCTGCAGCAGATGGAGATCTCCAACCACGTCGCGAAGCTGCTGGTCGAGCTCTCCAAGTCGCAGGATGACGAGATTGGCGATGGCACAACCGGCGTTGTCGTTCTGGCCGGTGCCCTGCTCGAGCAGGCCGCCGAGCTGATCGACAAGGGCATCCACCCTATCCGTATTGCCGACGGCTACGACCAGGCTTGCGACATTGCTGTCGCCGAGCTCGACGAGATTTCCGACGTTATCAACTTCGACAAGGACGATACAGAGAACCTTGTCAAGGTTGCGCGGACAAGTCTGGGCAGCAAGATCGTGTCCAAGTCGCACGACCAGTTCGCCAACATTGCCGTCGACGCCGTGCTGTCGGTCGCCGATTTCGAGCGCAAGGACGTCGACTTTGAGCTGATCAAGGTCGATGGCAAGGTCGGCGGTTCTCTCGAGGATTCGGTGCTCGTCAAGGGCGTCATCATCGACAAGGACTTCTCCCACCCCCAGATGCCTTCGGAGGTCAAGGACGCCAAGATCGCCATCCTGACCTGCGCGTTCGAGCCCCCCAAGCCCAAAACCAAGCACAAGCTCGACATCACGTCTGTCGAGGAGTTCAAGAAGCTGCAGGACTACGAGCACGAGAAGTTCGTCGAGATGATTCAGCAGATCAAGGACACCGGCGCCAACCTGGCAATCTGCCAGTGGGGTTTCGACGACGAGGCCAACCACCTGCTGCTCCAGAACAAGCTGCCCGCCGTGCGGTGGGTTGGCGGCCCGGAGATTGAGCTGATCGCCATTGCCACCAACGGCAGGATAGTCCCGCGCTTCGAGGACCTCAAGGCCGAGAAGCTGGGAACTGCCGGTATTGTGAGGGAGATGACCTTTGGCACCACGAGGGAGAAGATGCTGGTCATCGAGGAGTGCGCCAACACCCGCGCGGTGACGGTGTTTGTGAGGGGCAGCAACAAGATGGTACGTCTACGACATGACTTTTGATGCTATTACGGTGTACTAACAGAAAGATAGATCATCGACGAGGCCAAGCGGTCACTGCACGATGCTCTGTGTGTCGTGAGGAACCTGGTCCGCGATAACCGCGTCGTGTACGGCGGCGGCGCGGCCGAGATTGCATGCTCGCTGGCAGTCGAGGACGCGGCAGCCAAGACGCCGGGCCTGGAGCAGTACGCCATGCGCGCCTTCGCCGAGGCCCTCGACGCCATCCCCATGGCTCTCGCTGAGAACTCGGGTCTCAACCCTATCTCGACGCTGGCCGAGGTCAAGAGTCAGCAGGCCAAGGCAGCGGACCGCAAGGCCCGCGGCAGGCTCGGCGTGGACTGCATGGGCCGCGGCGACAACAACATGAAGGAGGCGTTTGTCATCGACCCCCTCATCGGCAAGAAGCAGCAGCTGCAGCTGGCGACGCAGCTCTGCCGCATGGTTCTCAAGGTGAACAACGTCATTATCTCGGGTAGCGGCGATCAGGACTTCTAGAGGACGCGACGTCAGGGGGTTATACCAATTGTGTACAATGTTGATAGACGACGGCTCGTCGACAAAGTGAATGAACGGATGACCAAGCACCAAGAATGCTGCCATAAGCTTGTGTGTTGTTGCTGGTCGCCTCGTCGGGCGCCTGTGGTCCGAAGTGGACCTTTCACAGTGTTGCTGACCACCGCCACTGGCACGGATCTCTGTCCTCCACTGGATGGGGCGAAAAGAGGCACGTTGAGTCATTCGCGGCCCAGCGATGGCTAAAATGGCCCCCCCGATGGGCGGCGGGCGGCGCGGCGGCATTGCCAAGGAAGTCCAACTTTGATACGTCGTCACTCGTCCCGCCCGGAGCTAAGCTGCGCAGTCGGTGAACCGGGCGGCCGTCTTAAAAACTCACGATCGCCGGACGCCGAGAAGATTTTCAACGTCACTTGAATCCCGCATCAAACTTGAGCAACACCTCATCACTACACTACACCCCTCCCCCGCGCATACGTCATCCGCAATGCCCGTCACCATTCACCTCGTCCGCCATGCGCAGGGCTACCACAACCTGTCGGTCGAGAACGAGCAGCTCCCCGACCCGGACCTGACCGAGCTCGGCAACAAGCAGTGCGCGGGCGTGCGCTCTCGCTTCCACTCGCACGACAAGCTGACGCACCTCGTCGCCTCGCCTATGCGCCGCACTCTCCACACGTGTCTCCAGTCCTTTGGCCCCGCCCCAGGCGACGACGACGACTTCCAGCGCACCGCCCTGCTGCCTGTGCTTGCGCTGCCAGAGATCCAGGAGGTTTCAGACAACCCTTGCGACACGGGTTCCGAGGTTTCACGCCTCGAGGAGGAGTTCCGCGGCACCGTCGATTTCTCGCGTGTGCCTGCTGGCTGGAACGAGAAGAAGGCGGCATCTTCGCCGTGGGAGCCGACGGTGGAGAAGCTTGAGGCCCGCGCGAGAAAGGCGAGGATTGCCCTGCGAGAGCTGGCTGCAGCCAGTGGGAAGGAGGATGTGCACATTGCCGCTGTTACTCACGGCGCGTTCTTGCACTTCTTGACGGATGACTGGTCAGGGGTCAACGTGCCGACGAAAGGTGAGCATGACCCGGCGAGGGTGCTCAAACATCGATGCTAACATATTTCAGGCACGGCATGGGAGAACTGCGAGTATCGCTCGTATCAGTTCGTGGATCCCACAGGACAGGACCCGAATGCGCACATCAAGGAGACCCAGGAGAGCTGGTCAGCAAGGCTGAAGGACCAGGCGATGCCTACGGCCGAGGACCAGGCGGAGCTCCGCAGGACGTACTACCGCGAGCTTGGGCCGTTCCTTAAGTCTCAGAACTCTCGTCACTGAAGATACGGGGTGAGGGTTGTGGGTTGTGGGTTGTGGGTTGAACAGGACTGATAATTTCATTATAGACTACGGGTGGAATGGCGTAGAGTTGTAGATCTGGGACAGAAATGGGATTTCTAGACGCAGACATAGACTCAAGCCGATGGCACATGGCTAGATCAAATCTCGCGGGGCTGCATTCTATTGAAACTCGGTTTCCTGCTCATCGGCAGCTATGGTTCGCAACCTGGTTGCATGGTCCCTCACTCATCCCCAACCCCCCCTCTCAGCTCGCAAAGTGAATCACTCCAGTACATGGCCATGGAGGAGACACACACATGCCTCATTGCTACACATCTTTGAAACCCCCACCAACACAGAGAAGCAATCAAATGCCTAACATTGTCATTGCGGCAATCAGACCAAGGAAATGTGAATGTCTGTAAAACCACCTATTACGTCGCCGCTGATGACAACTGGATCCCGCTACCATAACTTCGAAGCGACATTCGAATCACTCCATTTCTCTCATTGAGAGCAAGCCTTCTCATTCGGGCTTCAAATATACCAAGTCGGACAATCAGATTGGCGATGGGTCATACCCAGGATCAAAGTAAAAGTCCCCATTCAGCATACGTCTGCAAATTTTTCGATGGCCATTTACCTCAGAAAATGAGGGACAAAGTGATGGCTCTGAGCCACCCCCGTCATTGAGTGCTGGCGCTCCGCATCACCGCTCAATGGGGGCCTGATGCAGCCACAATAGGAGTCGGGTGACGTTTAAAGGTTCAAGCCACCAATTCCCCGGGCCACGAGAGTGATTCAAGATCCAGCAGGCCACCCGGGCCCGACAGATTAAAGTGCGAGGTTTGTTGGCGTTGAGAGAAACTTGATCCTCAACCCCCACCAACCTCACGAACCCTCAAAGCATACACCACCTCGAAGATCACCAATCATTCCTACACTACATCACTTACCTGGCGCCCTGACGCTCATTGTTATCATCATGGAGTCATCAAACACCACTCCTCTCGCTTTCCCCCGCTTCCTGGATCTGCCCGCTGAACTACAGCTGCAGATCTGGGAGGATGCCATGCCCAACGCGCCGAGCGCCCACAATATCAACATGCACATGAAGCAGTTTGCATACGGCGGCAACGACAGCCCGGTGGTCTGGCATTGGAATGCTATCTCCTGGCTGGAGCCGAAGGGTCCACAGCCTCACGGAGGGTACAAGACCCTTCGTGAGACCTGTGTCACCTCGAAACAAGTCGTTGACCGTTACCAAAAGGGCAAGGGGATGACCTTGCCCATCGACATTGGCCCGAAAAGAGAGGAGTTCATCAGCAGACTCGCCAACTTCCCAGCCGAAGACTTTCTGGTGCCGCCAATCGAGTCTGCTCAAGTCCATATCGATGATCTTTTGATCATGAAGGAGTACTCGCACGGGGGGTGTTGGCCTTTCCCGCCCGAGGTCCAGTTCGAGCGGACGTTCTTCCCTGGACGGGGAGCGCGCCATCTCGCCGTGCCATACTGCAACGTGGCCGAGTTCATCATGTGGCCGCTGCATGGCCACATCGCATATGCGGCCGAAGTCCCAACCACGACGCTGGCCTTCTTCTTCATCTTCCCTCCTGAAACGTTCAGCGGCCCAGGTGGCGAGGACCCTGAAGCTTCAGAGGAAGAAGAATGGTCTCAGGGGTCTGAGAGCGCGACGGAGTCTCTCGAGCTGAAGGTGTTCAGAGACCCTCGCAGGTTGGCGCCTCGACAGAGCACACCCGAGCAGTTCTGGATGAGAACGCGGAGGTATTACACAGTCTCCGCTGGCCATGTCGAAGAAGGGGCGCCATCGGCCATGCGAAAGCTCATCAGAGCCCTTCATGCATTCGAGGAGGAGATGTGCATCGGCCAGTCCGCGATTGCAAATGGCTGGGAGGATGAACTTTCAAAGTTCAGCAACCCAGGCAACTTGCCTCAGATTAGTTGGGGCTTCATGACCTGGGAGGACTTGGAATGATCACTTCAAATTGGGTGCCAGTTACTACAAAGGCACGGCAGGAATACAGCAGGCATTGGGAAAGGGCCGGGGCCACATACAAGTTGGACAAAGCGGCTTGCAAACTGACGCCAAGCATCATTACATCCAAGAGAAGCATACAATCACATGCATAAATACAAGAAACTCGAATAATCCACCTTTGTACAGTAGATGTTGAATGATGTATGAAAAGTCTAAAACATCCTCGCACTAGGGTATCTGTCCATCCTTAGAGCCAGCAACGCCGGCTGCTCTTGGCCGAAACGCTATGGCCTGAATGCGCCTATTGATGCTTCACTAACGCAGTACGCGTGCTGTGCGCTGCGATTTGTTTTTCTCGTCCCCGTTCATGAGTTGGTGGCCCACGAGGTCTGGAGTCATACGTTACCTTTCCTCCATGTCGCCGAGGGAGGGGGTTCTCAGGGGTGCGCCCAACAAAGGCTGCAATCTTGCGTCTAGTGGACTCGGCTGCCCATTGATGAAGCGTTCGGGACGTGTCCTATCAGTGAGGTCCCGGCTTTGTCCTCTTGACGCCCTTTGTCCCCTCGAAATGGGTCGAGGCTCGTGGTGACGGTGCCATATCCCCGTTCAAGGCTGGCACTGCCTCATTCCCTGGGAACACGGCTGTGCGCTGCGAGTCGACGCGGAAGGGTAGTGTGCTCTCAAAGTTCCAGTCCTCCAGCTTCCGCGACAAGCTCGAGTGTGGCATGGGGTGTGAGGAGCCATCACTGGCGAGGCTATTCTGTGGGCTAGACCTTTTCCTCTCAACGTTGTTCATCTCGTAGACTTCTCGGCCGTTGGGCCGTCCTTCCATCTTGACAAGGCCCTCGCTTATCTTATTGAAGGGTTTGGAGACCAAATTGAGCAGTGTTGCCGAAAGCTGGACAAGACGAGGGTTTGCTCCATGAGGACTTGTGACAAGATAGGCGTTTTCACTCCAGCTGATGGAGGAGCTCAGGATAGCTGGTGCTGAAGAGGTGTGGGAGGAGAACTCGAGAATCTGCTGGTGGAGAACGTTCAGTTGGGCATGAAGCTGAGCTGCCAGTGCATCAGATTGGCCGCAGGTTTCGAGAATGGCGAGACAAATTGTCGCCTGTTCAAGGTCTTCGGACCATCTCGACTCGGGAAGCTGGCAGAGTTGCTTCTGGGCAGTTGATTGAAGAAGGAGAATGCAAGAGGCATAAATCTGGTTCCTGAAAGACGCAGTGTTAGAGACTCGCTGAAGTTATATGCGGTGGGCAAGGTCGCTTGGGGCGTACATGATGAGCCAGGTAATGTCATGGACTTGATCCGAGCCTCCAAGTAGCGCCAATATCCTGCTGGCATGGCTCGCGGCGACCACGCCTTCTGCTGCCTGGTTGACGAGAGCTTGGTCCAGACTCGTCCATGGGAGCTCGTCCGGGTTTCGAAATCCGTGAACACGCACGAACTGAGACATGGCCCTTCGAGCCAGCAACATGATGGCGTCAAGGTGAAGAAGGTGGATGTAGCAGATGCAAGCCTGGACACCCTCTCCATAGTTGGGCTGTGCCACGTTGTGAAGGTACATTGACTCGGGGATTTGGGAATACCAGCTCTGCAGGTCATGGTTGGCAGATTGGATAATCGGAATGTCGATGAGAGGGAGGGCCAGGCGTACTCGGAGGAGGTCGGCTTTGAGAAGTGATACTTTCGCCATCTCGGATTGGAGGACTGTATGCCATGTTAGCCAGGCAACGGATAGCAAGGTTGACGCTGGTAAAAGTTCACCATCGATATCGTCCAGTTGAGGGCCAAGGTCTGTGGCAGCCAGCTACAAGAATCAGCACGGCAAGATACTTGGAACAGGACGGTAAGTACTACTGGAATCCGTGAGATAGGATCGTCGTGGTCTTCATTGAAGCCTGGGGTGAAAGGGATCCAGCTAGAGGTTGTCAGCTGACGTGACCAGTGAACAGCAGATCCGAGATCTAGTGAACCCACCTAGACAGACAGAGGAGCGTCCGCCACGCTTTACGGTACTCGGTCCAGCGTTGAATCGTCAACGTCGTGTCTCTGGGGTCTCTAGCGTAGAGGCCTTGGCGTCTCGCCATGCTAAGGCCGGTCTCAACATAGACCAGTGCCACCGTGGGCCTGGACATGAAGTTGTACATGGCTAGCAGAACACAGCACCTGATGGCGTCCAGAGGCCGAGTATCAATGGTCTTGTCAAAGTAATAGCGAGCCACATCGTAGAGCCCCTGAGATGTGTCCTTGCTGAGTTTGGCTCGGTGGTAGCGTGCTCCAACGGCGGCGATGGCGGCAAGACAGGCGGTGGCGGCTTGGTCGTATTCTTGAGAAGGGGCCAGGTCCCTGAAGTATACGGTACGAAGAAGATGGCCAGCTTCCTCCTGGGTAAAGACGTGGAATGGCTGGAAGCTGAAGGTGAAGAAGGCTTCGATGGCGTTGCTGATGATGGTTCGGTCTGGGAGTGCAATTTCGGGAAGCGTCGAGTTCTTCCTCTCCGAAGATGGCCTGGACGGGAAGACGCCGTTGTTGGTCAAAGATTTGCCGGAGAAACTGGGGCTTTGGGTGTTGGAGACAGAGTCGAGATCTGGGTCGGCCGAGGGGGAAGCGCTGGTCATAAAGGAAGAAAAATTTGCGTCAAATAAGTCAGAGTCTGCGTCGTTATTGGTGGTGCCATCAACTGCAAACTTTGCAGGGGATTCTGAGCCGTCTGTAGCCCTGATTCGATGGAAGAGCCTCTCTGCGTCCTCAAGAGGCTGGGTGCGGATGGACTTGATGATGTTTTCCAGAGCGCTGAGTCGAGTCATCATGGCGGCCTGCCTGGACTGGCCGGCCTCCCCAATGTAGCCGCAGGCCTTGTTCTTGGCCACGCAGTTGCCGCATCTTGGACGGGCTCCATCGCACTGAGGATAGCAAGTTGTCGTCAGTGAAGCTCCTGAGAGGGAGGAAGTGAAAGGAAGGGACAAAGGGAATGAAGGTGAGAGGCAGCAGGACAGAGGAGAGGAAGATCGGGCAGGGGAGAGGAAGGGGGTCTGGCTAGGTAGGAAACGGACGCGGGGTGTGGGCTCGATATGGACACGTCGGGAGAGACGGGGCTTGTTGTGGTGTCTGTTTGTACGAGCATGGACTGAAAAAGCCCCGGATTGTGCTCAGGTGGTATTACGGATGGGTACGGCAGGCATGAGTCGAGGTAGGAGACGGACTTGACTCCGTAGGCCGGGCGTGGGTAGAAGGAAAAGCGGTGGCTCACCTTTGCTTTGGTGTGTCGGCAGTGTGGACAGGCCTGGATGACCTGGTGCGTACTGCCCCGTCCTCGTTTTCCTTGAGAAGGACGAGGAACGTCCGTACTGCCTGCACCTACGGCCACCCGAGGATGGCCGCGGGCGTCTTCATCGTTCGCGGCAAGTTTAGACGCGGTAGGTTGGATGGGCCTATATGCCATGGCAGCACTGGAGGAGCATCCCTGGGTGAGGAGAATCAAAGAGGTGTCCCGTTGTGCGGTTGGAAAACGGGACGGACTGGGGGGGTCGGGGTCGACCAGCGGGTTTCCTTGAAAGAGGGGCGGGGTGTCTCTGGCCCCTCTCACACGGCACACCTGGAAGCTGTTGAGCTGTGTGCGTGTCTGGGCCTGGCCAGGGCGGTGCAGGGCATGGACGAGGTGGGTGAGACGCTCTGTACGAGGTGGCCCGCGAGGCAGGCTAGACTGGAGAGAGGCTGAGAGGCTGCGGGTGGTAGAGAAGTTGCCAAGCAAGGGTAAGCGGGTGAGCAGGAAGCCGGATTCGATATCCAGACCAAGAGACAGGGCGAGGCGAGGTGAGGCGAGGCGAGGGGGCTCGACTAATATCAGCCTTTACTGCGGTCATGCCGCTCTTGTCTTCTGGTCTAGATGGACATTGTTCGATCTGCTGCTGTCTTGTCGCCACAGAACGATATAAGTGTGTGAGTGTGTGTGTGCCTAGTTGCTATCGTCGTGTGCGGTCAGTCCCGAGGTCACGACATAAGCACGGTATGGGTGGGGCTGATGGTACTGGGGGAGGAGAAGGGGCAGGGACCTGGAACCGGGACTACGACCACAGGGACGGGAATGGCCTAGAGGCTCCAGCACTGGCTGCCAGGAGAAACCGCCAAGGGTCGGGCTGACACGCAGGGTCGTAAATGAGCACCAGCCATCATGCTCGAGGACTAGTAGCCAGTCATGTCGCGGCCGCCACATCCTCGGAAGGGGTTCCGGACTTGGTGCTGATTGGATGTATCGCTGCTCGGATCTAACTCCTTCGTGCCCGTGGGTGAGGCTCAGGGACTTGGAGTACTTCGGCGTTTTAGTCCCAGCCTGCAATCGATCGATCGACTTTGGAGCAGTACAGAGCCGGCCAGGCCCCCCATTTTGCGGGGACGGACTCGTCGCTCTGCAAATCCCTTTCTTTCATCCACGGAAATCACAGCCAGACTCGCCGATTCGAGATGGAAGAAAGCTACTTGCCGTCATGATGCGACACCGAAAACCTACACGGTCTTCTTGTGCCACGCGCCACAGTCCTCGGGCCTCAGAACCTTTGGCGCCATCATCGACAATTGGTAGACCCGATCGGCCGGGACTTGAACCAGGAAAATCCTCAACGGCCAGCCGCCGCCGGTGGAACGACTTGTCGGCATGATAGCCGTCGCCGCAGAACCCGTGTCGACAACGAGCACCGGAAATCGGGAGAAAGAAAAGACGTTGATGTCTTTCGTGGGGTACCAGCTGTGCTTTGGTTACTCACTTCCCCCCGATTGTTGGTGCCCAGTTCTCTGGTGGTGCTACCCATCAACCCAGCCTTTTCATCGGCTCTCGTTTTCCCACCTCCATCGATTTTGCAAGTGCTTCATGTTTCACCTCTGATTTTTCGAGCGTGTCAAGTCCTCGAGGGTGTCGTGTCGTCGGTTGCAATGCTGGTCTTGTCATATTGTGTGGTTGTCGCCCAGGCCGGTAGACCCATCCCTTTTCCTGCCCCTGACCCCCAGCAGCACCACTACCACAAATCCCTCTAGAGCCCACAGATAGGGCTACAATCTATCCAGTTTCCCTCCTACACCTCGAAACCCGGCAATAGTTCTTCACAGCCTTTCCCTTTCATGCTCCCCTTTCTGCAGTCTATCTGCTTGCCAACCTGACGCCCTGCCCCATCGCAACCCCCTTTTCTTTGCCACGGGTCCATTACCATCGAGCCAGTGGCCGCGTATCGTCCCGAGCCTTTTCACAAGCCCTGATGTCTGACCCGATGAAGGGTTTCAACATTCAGCATTACCTTCTTCACCCGTCACAGCACAGTCATCGAGCATCAACAATTCTTCCAGACAACGATTGCATCATTCAGTCACTCGCCACTATACCGAACCACCTCGACAAACCAGCTCTTTCCTGCACGAAACGCGTCCGAAACATCCCTTTGCCGAGAAAAACCCTTCCATCGTGACACCAGAACTGGTTAATCGCAGTTACATCAACCTATAAACCGCGCCAACCAACACGAGATCATGTCACACGACGAAGACACACGACGAAGACACACGACGAAGACACACGACGAAGACACGACGAAGACACGACGAAGAGATGCGCCCGGTGTCCATGGGCGGAATAACAAGATCCATGCGCCTTGCCTTGACGACTACTGATGCCAGGCCTTCACGAACATGATAATTTGCATCGCAGAGTCTACCCTAGACCATGTTGACCGAATCCTTCGTTCACCAATCTATACCCCAGCTCAAGCAAACACAAAGTTGATGGCTCTGCTGGCTTAGAAGTTGCCCTCTAGTTTGGGGGTAGAAACACAACCCAGATCTCTATGAACACATCTTGCAGCTGGCCAATAGGACACAGTTGCATGGAAGTCGTACGGCGGCTTTCCCACGGTGTCGGCCTGGCTGAAGACTATCAAAGGCGAATGAGGCGATGCGAAACCAATATGTTTGACTTTCGCGACGTCATCATGACCAGAGGGTGGCCTTGAGTCTCCATGCCGTGGCCTAGCTTGAGGGTAGTGACCTTGAATCCCCATCCCGTGGCTAGCTTGTCATAGGGGAACCTGTTTGCTGGAGTTCGCCCAGTAAACGGGGCTGAACATAGTAATACTACCAGATGGAAATGTATCCTCAGATCACGGATGTAAGTACCTTTTCTGCCGGACTCTGGGAAAATAGCCTGTGTCCGGCAGGCCGCAGATTGTCCGGAGTGAATATCCAATGCCCAAATCAAGCCATCCAACGCTACAGACTACCACACGCGAGACCGACATTTCGGGACCCTAGATAACCTTCTTTGTGAAAAGCTATTCGTCAGCATGTTTCTTGGGTGCGAGGTAGAAAAGTAGTTCGAAAAGTACAATGCTAAGATTGCAATAAAGTATTGCACATGAACACATGGATTGTCCCTCTTGACTTTCAATCGTCTTTGCAACACTACATCATACCTAGCCGGCACCACGAAATTGACTGAGTATCCAGGTCTCGACTTTCCTGATCAATTCACTGCCTACTGTAGGCCAACAGAAAAGGCTGCGCCATCGCCGAGTGCAAGCTGAGGCACCAAGCTACAATACATTCTCGCTTCCCCACTTCACGCGCTCAATGCTACATCTCGGCCGCTCGACGCCAACTGCGCTGTTTTTCCATTCGTCCCATGTCAGAGCCCTAGCCCTCAGAGATCAATCAAGCTCTCCTCAACAGCTGGCTGCTGAGGCTTCTGGGTCTGCTGAGGCGCGGGCGGGTGGCTCTCCTGGGGGTATCCGTTGTACTGGTTATTCCAGCCTTGCTGCGGTTGCTGTGGTTGCTGCCAGTATGGTTGCTGGGGCGGTGCCGAGTTCTGCGGCGGCTGTGATGGCTGGGCGGGCGTTTGCGTTGGGGTTTGGGAGGCTGGTGCCTGGTGGTACTGCTGAGGTTGCTGAAGGCTTGGGTAAGGTGAAGCGACGGGATCCGCCGCAGGGGGCGCGGAAGGTGCCTGGTTCGGCTGTTGCTGGTTGTAGTAGTATGCAGCATGAGGGTCAGAGGCTGTGTCGGGGTGAGGAGGCTGCTGCTGCTGTTGGTTGGGGGCGGGTTGGTCGGTGGGTGCGTAGCCAGGCTGGGGATATTGGCCGTCAGGGGGCGGACCGGTGCCGCTTCTCCAGCTGTCCGCTCGCTGGACAGGCTGAGGGTAATGACCCTGTGGAGGGGCGGAGGCTGCGTTGGAATGGTCGTAGGAAGCGTACTGAGGCTGAGGGGTATGTTGAGGATAGGCTTGTGGAGGCGGGGCGTGGCCGTAGTCAGGCCTCTGCTCCCCGGTGTAGAAGTTCTCCGCCGAACCGATATTGCTCGGTGCGGTGGCGTGAAGGCTCGGGTAGGAGCTGGGCGCCTGCCGAGGCGGGGCCATGCCGTAGCCTCCGAGGGTATGTTGGCTGTATGTCTTGGACAGTCGCTCCTCGAGCATGCGGTCGTAGTACCGAACCACCGTCGAGAGCTTCGCGTGGAGATCCAAGAGCGTGTCTGACATGAAAAGTCAGCACAGAAACACACAAGTCGTGTAAGCGGAGGACTTACCATGTTTGCTCATCGTCTCGCCATAGGTTCTTGCCAGCTTCGGCCGCAGTGCGCCAATGCTGTCATATAGCTCTTGGATCTGCGGTTCCCGCAGAATGGTGCCCGGAGGCTGGGTCTGTAGCCGATCCACCAGAGTCGCGAAGAGATTGATATTCTCAGCCTCGACGGGGGTCAGCTCGTAGTCGTTCTTGGGCAGGGCGAAGGGCGCAGCTGTTGTGCTGGCGCCGGTCGATGTCTGCTGCTTGAGGGCCGCGGCATGCTTCATCTTCTGCTCCTCCATGTCGGCCAGCGAGGCAGCGATGGCTGCCTTGAGGTCGTCATCTTCTTCCTCAGGGTTACTCCCACTGGACTGCTTTGGTGCATTCGATGTCGGTTCGACATAACCCTTGGAGTAGCCCTTGACTTCCTCAAGGCTCATGGCAAGCGCCTTCTTAAGGTCCTCGTCATAACCCTCGTCGACGCGAGCATTCCGGGGCTGCATCGCAGAGGTGCTCCTTGTCTTGTAGGGGTAGGTCGGGGAGTCGTCCTGGGCAAGCGCCGAGGGAGCGCGGCCGCTGGACTTGTCCTTGAGCTTCGCATAGCAGCCATCGTCCACGCGGACAGCCTGCAGGATTCCGAGATGTGGGAGTGGGAGTGTCTTGCTGGAGCACTGCTGGTCGAAGCAGTTGCCGCAGTTTCGGCAGTGGTGCTTTCGGTTCGTGAAGGTGAAGGCAGTCCGGCATCGCATACAGACGTCCGAGTCGATCCATTCTGGTGGCTTTGGGAGGGTCAGCAACGGCGTAGCTGGAGGGGTACGGCTTGGCGTGTGGAACTCACAGCACTGCTGTCGATCATGCTGCTGGCAACGGTGACCTTGGGAGGGAAATGGTGACCCTCGCGCTGAAGCGTCTTGTACACCTCGCCTATGTAGCCCAGCTCGTGTCTCCCCTCTGTCGCAGTGGCCCAGGTCTGGATGAGCTCAAGAATCTTAGACTTGACCTCGTTGTTGATGGCTGCGGGTCCGACTGCCGTAAGAAGAGAGGTCAGGTTGTCCATGAACTCCTTCGAAGCGACTTCGGCGAGGAAGTGGGATCCTCCATTCTTGAAGCAGGTATCGGTGAGCTGTGCATGGTCAGCAACATGTCAGGCAAGGCTTGACGATGTAACGTGCGTTCAGTGCACTGAGTTGCGTGTTCGGGTTGCGGTTGCCGATGCGTCTTTTCAGCGACCGCATGGCCTCCTTCGGTTGTACCGTCTTGGACCGAATGACATCGGAGATCTCGAGGTTGAGCGCAATATCTTCCCTGCAGAACCAAGCAAGTTAGCGGTTTGCTGAGAAGAGAGGCAGGAACGTATCACGCACAGGCTGCTGCTCGTGGCCTTCTCGATCTGCTCGTCGAGGGCCGTGTTGGCCGAAGACGACCACCAACCCATCATGGCGATTCGACCGAGGCTCGAAGTAGATCGTAAAAGTCTCTAGATTCGGATTTAGGTCGCAGAACAGACTCGGGTGTCCTTTGGGATTTTCGAATTCGCCGTGTTGCTTGGGTGCAGGACGATGCAGGAACGTCGATGACAATCGAGGTTGGTTGGTGTTTGAACCTCTCTGCCTGTTGAGCTGCGGCGGAGGTTGGAGATGGATGCGACCAGCTCGACACATGCATGCGCTGACTAAGAGAGTCATTGGGTGACCTCCAATCTGGGAGCCTGTTCGGTGGGGCGCCGATGACGACGTGTCAGTAAAGACTGATAAGATAAGCCTCCTCTGATCGTCACAGTGGAGGGGGCTAGCAACAGTACGAATCCCTAGTGGCGCAGCACCTGACTTATGCACCCAAAGTGGTCCCGCTGTGACAGCTCTCCGGCGCCGCCATGCCACGGTACCTGTCTCTCCGTGGTGTCATAGCAGTGGGCTTCGGTACCTCTTGCCAACCTGGAAATCACCACCGCCATCCCGGGACTCGAGTCGGGCAGAGTTCCAAGAAACTACAAAGACACACATCACCAGCACAAACCACCACCACCACCCGCCGCCCGCCCCTCCGACAAAGACATCCCTGGGGAATCGCTCCCTCTTTGTCGCCTTTGTCAACCGAGTATGCAGCTCAATCACTTGTCTCTAGGCTCTCGACGTCTATAAGGACCATTGTTGCGAGACCGCGTGGTAACCTCGGCCTCCTCCGACTTCTTCCCGAGTTCAGACTGCGACATGTCCAGGCCTAGACCTTTCCGCAACATAACCCTCGATCGTACCTTCCTCCGACCCAGAACCAGGCCCTGGTCTCCCATCGCGATCCAGTATCTCCCCGCACCATGAGCGCTTCCGTATCCAACGGCATGAACGGCCACCATGGCTCCAATGTCCCCTCAGGACATGGTCGCAAGGGCGAACGAGTCCTACCACATATAAACGATATTCAAGAGTCAATGCCGGACATCGAAAGCACCGCGTCTATGCGCGCCATGTTGGACAAGGCAGACAGCCTGCTCATGGAGGCCAAATCGGCCCGCGAGTTCAACCGCCCCGAACAAGCATT
Organism: Plectosphaerella plurivora; assembly: GCA_020726575.1. Lineage (NCBI taxonomy): Eukaryota > Fungi > Ascomycota > Sordariomycetes > Glomerellales > Plectosphaerellaceae > Plectosphaerella > Plectosphaerella plurivora. The sequence continues at coordinate 112,476 of JAGSXJ010000042.1, forward strand.
TCGGGCCTATCTCCACGCCTCCATTATCGTCATCAAGCTGGCCACCACCCACCGAGACTTTGCTCAGATACAGACGGACGGGAGCGGGCTTCATCGAAGACACAGTGCCCTCTTGCTGAGAATATCCCAGCAGCACGATGACTTCGCTGCGATCAAGCAGGATATTATTACCAACAATAGGCTGCACGGCACGCAACCCAAGGTGCAGCGCGATTACCCAAGACATCCGCAACCTCCGTCTCCTTCGCGCAATCTGGTTCACGGCAAAAAGCAGAAGCCGCCGGTGGCACCAAAGCCTCGGGAACTACAGTCTCCCCGGTCCGACACGAGCGAGGACCTAGCTGCACGATTCAGCAAATTGGGAGGTCCTTTCTCGTCCCCGGGACAAGACCCTCGAATCCGGACACACCCTCCGATTGTGCCGCCGCGGTCTAATGGTCTGGACTCTGGCTTTACCCAAGGCAATGGCCTACCGAAGCCTCCTGCAGCTATCTACATGTCCCCTCGCGGCACGGTGAGCGACGAGGCCGCGGCTCTCCCAACCAGTACGCCGGGAGGCCTATTCAGCAGGACACCTTCGTTCCCTGCAGGTGTCAGGAACCACCCAAGTGGGTCAGATTATTTCACTGCGCTAAGGGCCACCTCAGTTACCCAGAAAAAGCCTATCACCATACCGGAGGGTGACAAGATCTCGGTCACGGATCTCCAGCAGCTAGTCAAAGCTGGTGCGCAAGTTCTATTCATCGATGTGCGAGAGCGGAATGAGTATGAAGCTGGGCACTTCAATGCCCAGTTCATCATCTGTATCGAGCCATCCATTCTCCATGGGGAGGATACAATCGCCAACTCGTTGCGGGAGCGCATGGCCATCAACCCTGATGCTGAGCTGGAGCTTTTCGACCGACGCGATACATTCGACATGGTCGTGATCTATGACGAAGATGCGACTGACTTGCCTCAGTATGCGACTGCGCAGGACAAGAAGAGTCCGCTTATATTCCTGAAGCGCGTTCTGTATTTTTTCAGCCACGAACAAAAGACGAACCCGAAGCTGCTTGAAGGCGGCCTCGATTCGTGGCTCGACGTGTTCGGTCCGCAATGCTTGGTGACCACGGACAGCCAGCGGCAACAAAGGGGCAAGCAAAAGGCCCCCGTCAAATATGTACCGCAAAACATGAGTCCTGCAGCACTCCGGGCGCTTCAGGCGGAGCTTCACAGCGACGTCAACTTTATTCGCTCCACGGGCGAGTTCATTACCAGATTCCCAGCAATCTCCTCGGAGCCGCAGTCGATGACTGGTCAAAACCAGTCGTCAACAACCAGGCACGCTCCGGCGACCAATATCCGTGCACCGGCCTTACCTGGTGTCGAAGACATTCCAACGGCGCCGACGCGGCCGGCGCCCACGGTCGCAAAGCCAAGCGTCACGGGTCTCAAGCCAGGCGAGGATACGGTTGCCCCCGGAGGCCCTCGAGGCGGGTCGACAAAGGTGCAGAAGCAGATGACTGGGTTGTACAACCCGGGCAACTGGTGCTTCGCCAACAGCTCCGTACAGTCTCTACGCATGTCGCCTGGGTTCGGGCCGGAACTCTCGAGTAAAGAGTGGGAGTTGACTTGGCAGATTCCGAAGCTGCCAAATGAGAAGGGCGCTCACCCTCGTATCATGGCGCGCATCGTGGCAAACCTGTTCCACTGGCTGAACTCGGGCAACTTTAAGGAGATGAAGGCACAGACCCTCATGGTGAGAAGAGACAAAGTACAATCGACCACGACGCATGTTCGCTAACAAATACGGCAGGAATACTCGGGCGCCTTGACGAAGCACCTGGGACCCTCGAATACCTTCTCTGGGGACCGTCAGCAAGACGCACAAGAGTTCATCTCCTGGCTCTTCGATGCACTGACCCAGGAAACCAACGTCAACCGAGCGTCTTCGACCCAGCCCCCTGATGGGAGTTTTGATTTGAACGGACTGTCTGTGCTGCAGAGGGCCGTGGCCTGGTGGGACCTGCACTTGAAGTCGAGTTTTTCCATCATCGACAAGTACTGGCGGTTCTTCGCTATCAACTCCACGCAATGCGACGTCTGCAAAAACACGACTTACAGAGCCGAGCCGGCTGAGATGCTCATCGCCAGGCCGGAGGGCGTGAAATCTGACACTCTGGTTGGTGCGCTCGTGGAGGAGAACTCGGAGACGATATCCGGTTTCCAGTGCGACAAGTGCGCCAAAAGACAGCCAGCAACCCGCGAGCGCAGGCTGGGTCGCATGCCGGATCTGCTATGCCTTCATATCGCCGCATTTGCAATGAATGCGAAGAGCAAGAAGAGGCTGCAGTGGGACCTGGACAATATGGATCTGGGACAACTGTTCATCGGTCCGAACGATCGACAGCTCGCGCCCGGGCAAAGCGTCGATAAGCACTTCGTTGGCCCGTTCAACTACGAATGCTACGCCATCATTATGCACTCCGGCCCGTCCATCCACAGCGGCCACTACTTCACCTATGTCCGGGACCCGTCTCTTCAGAATCCCCATAAGTGGTACGAGTTCAACGACCACAGGGTTACTGAGGTGGGGGACATTGTGGAAGTCGTGTTCAAAAGCAAAAGCGAACGGATTCCATACATTGCCTTCTTCAGGAGGAGGACGGGTGGCCTGCATCGCTGAGAGCGGCTACTGCAATGATTTTGCAGTTTTGTTGCGATCTTTTTTCTTCATTCAAGCCCCCACGTTTCTGGTGTTTTCGCAGCCCCCTCCATCTTGGCCCATCATCGCATTTGCTTTTGGGCATCATTCGAGCACGGCGTCTGGGCGGGGAGGCATGGCTGGGCGGGCTGTAGATGATGGTGGCTTTTGGTTGTTCTTTGGCGGGCATAGCATGCGGAGGCGCTCATTTTACCAAATCTACTACCCATTGATAGAGCTGAACAAAGGATTTGTTGTAAGAAAAGGGGCCATGTCGAGTCCGTCGAGGTCGAGGCGCCCTTGCGTTTGTGTTTCATTGTCGTGATACGGCTGTTTTCTTTGCTCAAGTCACTCTTGAGACTTGGAACTGATAGTAATTGCTGGAATCTGGGACGAGGGAGAGGATGGTATTGGCCTGGGCATCAGATGTAGTTGGTGGCATGATGTTGTCTAAGGTCAACCGGGGGGGCGGCAGCAGGAGGTGGCCCCTTTTGTGGGGCTCGGAGGCTGTGTCCGTCGGTTTCGTCGGATTCAACGTCAGCAACGCGTTGTGCACGAACCAGCCAAGCCTTACGCCTCAAGGCCGTGTGGACCGCGTGTTGAATCCGACGAGACGACGTAAGTGGCGGCCACGGGGGTTGTGGGCGTTTGTTTACGCATCATTGGAGAATGGGCGCTGAGAGACTCCGCAGACATGTCTGGCGATGGACATTTGTGCTCCAGGGGAGGTGAATCCGATGCCATCCTTCGAGCTTGGCGTGGATCTGAATCCGACGAGCATACGTTGGAGTTCCGGGGCCGGAATGAATTGCCAGTGTTGGCCAGATACGAAGGCAGCAACGGTTGGAAAGTCTGATCATAGAAGCCAGACACATAAAACCTAGACAATCCAGGTGTGTTTGTTGTTTGGAGAGGCTCCAAGCAGCCAGCAAGTCGATAGTTGCAACCATCCCATCATCATCTCAGACCCCTTGCACACAAATCGACACTCGATACAGCCGCCAACATGACCGAGATGCAGAGCATATGGTCGTATGACCCCAACTTCCCCCTAGCCATTACGGGGACGATCTTGTATGGCATTCTCACAATCATCATTGGTTACCAGACCATCTTCCTCTACCGGTCCTGGTTCTTCCTGCCCGTCGTGTTTGGCGCGGTGATCGAGGTCGTTGGGTATGCCATGCGTGCGTACTCGACACAGAACCAGATGGAGATTGTATGTATCCCAGCCCAATGGCCCCCAGTTCCCAACTCTGACACGATGGGCCACAGCGCCCCCTTCGCTGTGACACTCAGCCTTGTCGTCCTCGCACCTGTCTTCGTGGCAGCGGGCAACTTTCTCCTCGTTGGACGGTTGGTCCGCGCCGTCCTGCCACCAAGCCGACATACCATCTTTGGGCTCCCCGCAAGATTCATAACCCGCTTCTTCGTGACCTGCGACGTCATGGCCTTCTGTATCCAGGGGTCCGGATCGGGAACAGCTACTGGAAGTAATTGGATGGGACCGGCGGGAGCCATTGGGGTCAACATCATCATCGCAGGCCTGGTCTTCCAGTTTGTCGCCTTCTCAGCGTACATGTGCGTCTTTGTGCGCTTCCACATGACGGCGAGAAAGGCGGCGGTGCAGGACGCCGCCGTGGGATGGATGAATGTTGTCATGTCGGTGTATATCTCGAGCTCTATGATCATGGTGAGTCTGATTCTGCTTTCGTCTCCGGACCATTCAAGTGCTGACATGGACAGATCCGGTGCATCTATCGAGTTGCCGAGTTTGCGGAGGGCATGGAGGGCTATGCCTTCAAGAATGAGTGGATGTTCTGGGTCTTCGAGTGTATCCCGATGCTCATTGCCATTGGTGTCTTCTGCTGGTGGCATCCCAGCAGGTACCTGGGCAGAGATGGTGCCAAGGGTATGATCACCAACAAGTCTGGCGAATCCACCGAGGGATCGGAACTGGCGCAGCAGACGCAGGAGTATGAGAGGATGGGATCTCCCAGGGCCTAATGCCGGACACAGGGAAGCGAGTATGCCGCAGAGAGGTAGGGGCCTGGCTGGTTCTCATCCCGCCAGTGTCGCAGTAGGCCACCTAGATTGGAGTAGAAGATTGTAATTGTTTGTCCTTTACACCGAATCAGATGACCTATATTACGATACCTGTGTGTTTCCATAGCTCGAATATCTGCTCCCCGGTCATCTCAGGCTCGGGCCGAGGCTCAGACGGCCCAAAAGTAGGTGACTGATCCATCATTTCTGCCAGGCGTGCGTTGAAGTCATACGACGGGAGGAGCATCGGAGGTAGTTCGCCTGGGCGCGGACCCCGCAAGGGAATATCCAAAGAGTCTTGGTTGGATGTCGGGGTCGGGAAGAAGCCAGGGCCGCTTCGTACCAGAGCCGTAGTTGTGGCCTGTGGAGGGTCCTCAGGCCAATGCGAAGGGAGGCCGGGACCACTGCCTTTGATCATGCGGCGCGAAAAATCGAGCGTCCACTCCATGTAGGGCTTGTACTCTGGTGGCAAAGAGGCTGCAACTTGCTCGATCCAAATGAGGAGGACGTGCTTTCGGAAGTTGACGGCCTGTTCTGCATCGGAACTGATGGCCTCGCCGATGCAGTGGTCAATCAGGAAGAAGTTTGCCAGGATGATCTGGGCCACGCAGTTCTTGGGGTCAGTAAAGGAGACAAACTCTTCATTTGACATTTGGCCAAAGCGCGAGTAGAGCGCTGAAAAGTACGCATAAGCTGGGCATGGGTTAGTATGGAGTGTGATAAGACGCAGGGGATTATGCATGCCTGTGATGGAATTTTCTGAGCACAACTGGAGAACCTTTTGCATGCTTGCTACGTAGTCAAGCTCGACGACACTCTTGCACAGTGGTGCGAGAGCGCGGATGCTGGCGATGAGACTTTCTGATTTTGTGTGGGTGTGGATCGACACACATGCCCCGGTCATCATCTCAGTGAAGGTTGCAATATGCTCGTCGCGAGTGAAAGACCGGAAAGAGGACTTTTGGATGTCGACAACACCCTTTTCGGAGAGTACGTAGCCTGGGAATTATCAGAACCAGCTCAAAGAGTCGTTGGAACAGGAGCTAGGGACTTGCATCCTCTAACCATAGCTGCAAAGTCCAGCATGCCCTCGGGCATGAGAGTTGACTGGAATACCAGGGCGAGCAGTGTGCCCATGGCAGCGTCACCGTCGTTTATTGTGAAGCTCGGTCTGGATAGTAGCTTGTTGATGCCCTGGATGGCGTTGATGCGATGAGACAGGGCTTGGGAGGAGTAGTTGGAAGCGGTGCATAGGGTGAGATGAGCGGCCCCAAGAGCTAGCATGGCGTGCAGAAGAGGTTCGTACTACGGGTTGTCAGAGCCAACATCCCACGAAGAGGCAGACTGGATTGGGGAGCTGACTGAGTGTGCCATCTGGGCGGCATCCATCCATATTTGGTCACCGTTCAGGGGTAAGGAGGGGTAGGCGGTGAGGAGGAAGTGAGAGAAGAAGCGCATGTCATCGATGTTGAAGCTGGTTGATGTTGTGCGCAATGCGTTGGTAGGGGCGGGCATAATATTGCTTGGCCTTGAGCCACCGGCGGCGGTAACAATTCTGCTCTCATTTGCCTTTTGATACCGCATGACGGGGTACTCGCAGTCGAGGTCGAGCCGCTCGCACTGGGTGCATTGCGGGAGTTGCTCGGTGCATTTGACTTTTCTCTTCTTGCAGGCGAAGCATCCCTTACGGGACTTCTTGTGACCTTTGCGCGGGATGGGCTTGCGTTTGATCCTCGCGGGTTCGGCGGGAAGAAGGGCGGATGGTGAGTTGTTCGAGGATGTGTTGTCACTAGAGACGACGGAGGAGGAGACCGAGAAGGGGTCCATGGTTTGGGGATGGCAGTTCTGCCAGATGGCAATCTTGGAAGGACTCCGTCGGATTCTTGAATTGATGGATTTGGCAATTGAGCCGCGTGGCCGAACGCAAAGGCAGCCGGGCTGACGTTGATGGGTTGAGGTTGAGCTGAATGTCATGGTGCTGCCTGCGCGGAGCAACATGGTCCCGTATTGTGGCAGTGAACGCCACGGCGTGAAGTGCCCAAGCCACAGCAGGGAAGCGAATGTAGGGCAGACGCCAAGCCGCTGGACAGATCAGCTGGGGATGGAGTCCGATGGACCAGCAGGCCAACCTACCTTGGCGTCGCTACGCTTTGCCTATCGAGGAGGCAGGCCGAGGCATCTCATCTTCCGTACCCCAGTTTCCCCGTCTGGGGGAGAATCGAGGCTGCGTCTTGGGAGTATTCTGAGGGCGGACGTTGGCTTGGCTGGAATGCATCGACATGCCATCCTCGGTTGCTTGTGAAGAAGGCCAGCAAGGACGCTTTACTCCTAGGGCTGGTAGGCAATGGTTGGTACAGGTATGGGTGCTTGAAATTACATGGTGGATTCTGGTCCAATACGGTCCGATCTGGAAGATCTGACAGACCCCTCGCGTTTGTGAAAACTCCGAGTCCCTTGCTAGTAATGTAGTTCTCGGGCTATCACAAGTAAGCGCGATGGTGAGATTTGCATCGCTGGCCGGTGCGAGCCGAGGCAGACGATGATCTGGATGCACAGCAGTGGAACGGGTCGGGCTCCTTACAGCGGTATTCCGACCTGGAACTGTACAGGTGCAGGGCGCCCGACCAGTGAACGCCTGCTGCAGCATCCCAGCAGTGGGGGATGGTTAGGGCCCCGCTCCCCCCGGAGCTGCCGTGTCCCGCAGGTCGTCCGCTTGAAGCAGGCATTCCACCCCCCCTGCCAGCCCCCCTTACTGCCCGCATCTCACTGGTCGAAGCTAAAATGTGGGGAGCGAGCAACGAAGCTCTGACGCCATTGTATTGCCGCCCGCGACGACGGGGAGAGCTCGCCCAGCCCGGCAACAGGAGGAAGGCAGGCAGGCAGAGCGAAACCTTGCAGGAGCTGAATGTGCCTCGTGCCCCGGCTTGTGCACAATTACCACCTCAACCACAACCACCACCTCCTCAAACCATCTCCCCTTTCCATCTTTCCCCGCGCCCATTTTCTTAGCATTGCATTCATTCTTGGCAGACTTACCTATATCTGCTGACCACCTCATTCTCCGCCACCCACCAGTCGTGGCATACCTTTTGTCGCTGGCCTCTTTTCCCCGATAACCTAGGTACGTCCTCCCTCCTCCCGCTCGTCGCGTCGCATCGCATCGTCAGCAACCGTCTCACACCGTGCTAGCCAGCCCCCTAAATACCCCGGCCGATCCGTCGCCATTCCATCTTCGACAGCTCCTCAGAGCTTCGCCATCCTTGTCCTCCTCTCCATACTGGTTCTCATCGCCAGCATCAGCTTCGTCTCTCCCGATACCACGCCCACCATGTCTACCATTTCCGAGCACTGGAAGAAGGCCGCGTCGCCTCTCTACCAGGTCCGCAAGCCCCCCTTCACCGTCGAGGCCCCCGGCTACGAGAAGAAGGAGGGCGAGACCATCCCCCGCCGTCACCCCAAGGCCAAGGACGGCCTCATCGAGCGCCCCGCCGAAGACGTCAGCACTGTCTACGACATCATCAAGCGCGGCGCACGTCTGCACCCCAACGAGCCCGCCATCGGCAGCCGCAAGCTCATCCACCTGCACAAGGAGGTCAAGAAGGTCCCGAAGAATGTTGATGGCCAGATCGTCGAGGTCGACAAGGAGTGGCAGTTCTTCGAGTTGTCCAAGTTCTCCTACCTTACCTACGGCGAGGTCCAGAAATATGTCCTGCAGCTGGGCGCCGGCCTGCGCAAGCTCGGCCTGTCCAAGGGCGACCGCCTTCACTTCTTCGCCACCACCCACATGAACTGGATGTCCCTGTCGCAGGCTTGCGGCTCCCAGTCCATCTCCATTGTTACCGCCTACGACACCCTCGGCCCCGATGGCCTCGAGCACTCTCTCCTCCAGAGCGGCGCCAATGCCATGTACATCGACCCCCAGCTCCTCAAGACCGCCGCCGGGCCCCTCAAGAAGGCCAAGGGCATCAAGTTTGTCATCTACAACACCGAGTCTCACTTCTCTGATGGCACCGAGGTCGAGGCTTTCAAGCAGGCCAACCCCGACATCACCCTCATCAGCGTCGAGGAAGTACGCCAGCTCGGCGAAGACAACCCTGTCGACACGGTCGAGCCCAGCGCCGAGGACCTCTACTGCATCATGTACACCTCTGGCTCCACTGGTCTCCCCAAGGGTGTTCCCATGACCCACGGCAACATCGTCGCCGCCGTCGCCGGCCTCTATACCGTCATCGAGGAGACCGTGAGTCACAACGAGGTCGTTCTGGCCTACCTTCCCCTGGCCCACATCTTTGAGCTGGTTGTCGAGAACCTGGTTCTCTTTATCGGAGGCACACTCGGCTATGGCAACCCCCGGACGCTCTCCGACACATCCGTCAAGAATTGCGCTGGTGATATGCGCGAGCTGCGGCCCACCGTCATGGTGGGTGTTCCCCAGATCTGGGAGACTGTCAAGAAGGGTGTCACCGGCAAGGTGGAAACCTCGGGCGCCCTCACAAAGTCCCTCTTCTGGGGCGCTTACAACTACAAGAACTTCATGACCAGGAATCGCATGCCTTTCGCCAACGTCCTTGACGGTATCGTCTTCGCCAAGGTCCGCCAGCTGACCGGCGGTCGTCTGCGCTTCATTATGAACGGAGCCAGCGGCATCTCTGACGGCACCAAGCAGTTCCTGTCGCTGACCCTCGCCCCCATGCTGACTGGCTATGGCCTGACCGAGACGGGTGCCAACGGTGCCCTCGGCGACCCCCTCGCCTACACTCCCGACTCGATCGGTCCTGTCCCTGCGGGTGCCGATATCAAGCTGGTGTCGCTGCCCGAGCTTGGCTACTCTGCCGATTCCAACCCACCGCAGGGTGAGATCCTCATCAAGGGCCCCGCCATCTTCAAGGAGTACTTCAACAACCCCGAGGAGACAGAGAAGGCTGTCACTCCCGATGGCTGGTTCAAGACGGGTGACATTGGCGAATTCGTCGCCGACGGCTCCCTCAAGATTATCGACCGTGTCAAGAACCTTGTCAAGATGCAGGGCGGCGAGTACATTGCGCTCGAGAAGCTCGAGTCTGTGTACCGCAGCAGCCCCTTCGTCCAGAACATCATGGTCGACGCGAACCCCGAATACAATCGCCCCATCGCCATCATTTTCCCCAACGAGAAGATCCTGGCCGAGCAGGCTGAGAAGCTCGGTGTTCCTGAGTCACACATCCACACCGACAAGAAGATGCAGGCCGCCGTGCTCAAGGACCTGCAGACGGTTGGTAGGGCCGCCAGACTGTCCGGCATCGAGCTGGTTGTGGCCGTCGTTCTGAGCGACGAGGAGTGGACGCCGACGAGCGTGAGTTTCTGCCTTGTCCACGTGTTTTTACATTGGCCGCAAATCACTGACAACATCAACAGGGCCTCGTCACCGCCACGCAAAAGGTCAACCGCAGGGCCATCAGGGATCGGTTCAAGAAGGAGATTGCCGCGGCGTTTGAGAGTTCGAAATAAGGAGTGCGGGGCTCCTCATCCGTGTACGAGCAAACAGCAATTGCAAAATGAGATATCAGTGTGGATGCTTTCTGACATGTTGGCCGTTGTTCTTCGCATCTTATTGATTTACAGGTCAGCTGGATGCCAAACCAACATCTTCTTTCCATGTTTCCAGCCGTTTCCGGAGTTTGCTCATACTACCTGTCATGCGAAGCAATCCCCTCGTCGTTCTATTACCTAGTGTCAACGGCCCTCCCAGTAACTCTTGATTAATGCCAGCAAACCGGCCAAGCACAAACTTGGTCACAAGCGTCTCTGCCGCATACTCGTGTGTGCAGGCTCACCGCTCTTCCTTCTGGTGAGCGCAGGCGTCTCCTATATAACATGGCCACCCATGAGATATCCCGATCATCCTCGTCATTCATCTTCATCTTCATCTTACTTCCTCCGGGCCACAAGTCTGAGTCCTTCATGTCCCCCTTCGTCTTCATACACCGCTGGTTGTCCACATGTCGCCATGCTCCGTTGAAGCGCTCCTGAAATCCGCGGAACCTTTCGCCAAAAGACTGGATCAAGGAGCAGTTCGGAATTTTCCTGGTGGCCCTCGCCGGAAACAAGGTCTCAGCTGTCCCGTTCAAGGATCTTCTTGGCAACTATGATGTCCAGAGCCAGAAGATTTTGCACATTGTATTAGACTTGAGGAGCATGGGCACCTGTCCCTGGTGCTGATTTTTCATGCCCGAGATAAAGGACAATGGCTATCCCCTTTGCGGGCTTCGCCCCCAGCAAACTTGGCAGAAGAAGCATTGGGTGAAGTTTCCGCCGACCGATTTGGTACTTATTTTACATGACTGAGCACTGGATGTGGCTTCCTCTGAGACCACTTCAACAGGTCACCAACGCTCTTGACACTGCGAGTCTTCTTCACCAACATTTGGTCAAGGATCTCATGCCCTAGGAAGACCCAGGCCATTACCGTTTCAGCCTGAGGGAGGGACATGTAGACGATGTTCGCGGATTCAGACAGCTGGCCAGCCTTTCCCTCACCCATTACCCCTTTCTTCACACCCTAGGAGCCATGGGCCCTGCACATGGCGCTGCCTTACGACGCGGGCTCTACCCCAGCATGAACATCCAAGCAACCACTGCTACTGGTATGTAATTCAGTACCAGCCCCTTGCACGACGCTCCGGGCCACACCACCACCGATGTGGATCAGGACGAGGAAAAGGACCAGAGGAGGACCACGACACAGCTCCGCCCGAGCCGACCATCAACAAGTGGAGATTCAAACTTGCCTCTCAGCATATCATCTCAGCACTTTCCCATTTCTTTTCCATCAAGTGTTTAGGAGAAGAGACAAGATAGAGAGTCGTGGAGATCCGGGCCCTAGAAGAAGGACAACGTATCGACCTCATGATGAGGGCCGCGATAACATATCCACTTCAGCTGTCTGCGAGGTCAACATCGCCTGTGCATCTTGAACAGCAGTCCTCTTGCACATTCGACACCATGACTTCGAAGCCGGGCCCGCTCGCAGCGAGAAGAACTATTGTTCTCGGGGCCCATCGACCATCTATAGCTTAACCCCGCCGTCTCTTTCTCAAGGGCCATGCCTCCCAACATATGGTCCTCCATCTTGTCAACCAGAATCTCGACGCTCTGCCCAAGTCTGACCTTCACTCTATCGAGGTGTGGGCCGACAGGGCGGTGGCAACTCGGCCAGTCATTTACTCCGTCGTGACGTCGAGGAAGCCCTCCTGAAGCGCCTCACATCATACATTCTCAAGGGACGGACCCAGGACTCACCGTGACATCAGAGGCTGGGTGTCAATAAGAAAACACAGCTCATGGCTTCTGCAACCATTGCGCAATGTGCTCCGATGGCGATGGGTAGTGTAAGGATTTTGCGCAAATGTCTCGAGGACAAGTCTGTCAATACCAAGATTTTAACTGCGTTGGCTTGGTGGGCACAAGCGCTTCGATCAACTCGATGACTGGGCACTCCGCACCAAATACATCCCAATCACGACCACAACATGAGGGAGAAGCTGCTGGCCATTCACTGCCTTCCCCCCTAAGTTTGGGTCATGGCATTTGATTTGACGCCGCAAGAACTTCAAATCAGCCCTGGTCGTTGGGCGAGGTCTTGCTGCCACGGTCTCGCGCCATCTCGTGTCAACCGGGCCTTCTCTCGGCTCAGTGTCTCACTGGCCGCTTGCTCTTCTTCCATCGACCGATCCCGTACCCTGAAGATCATGGGGCTGTTCATCGCGCTTGGACGATTCATCTGCCTCTCCTGGCTCTCAAACTCCATACGCCCTTTTTGCAACAAAATCTGCATCACCTCCTTGACCATCTCCCTGCTTAAATCCCGGGCCCTCCTAATTGTAACGTCTGATGCCATGTTGCCGTTCTTCTCAGGGGCACTCCTACGGTTGGCGGCCGTCACCATGCTTGCCCTACCATTGGTTGGAGATGACATGTACGGGTGATTCCACCCCTTGCACCTTATCAAATGCCATCTTTGAATCGAATTACAATTTCAGATATGCTACATGAGACGCTTATTCGTGATGCGTCCAAATCTGGACACAGTGACCATATATGATGATGCCCGTTCCAGATCCCATGTCTCTGCCACGCCTTGATGGCCAGCACGAGTACATGTCTTATCTACTTTTCTTCCCCTACTCCCTCTGGTTGCGCGAGGCAAGGCCTTCGCGGACGGCCTCGAGGATCAGCTCCTTGGCCTTCTCGACGCCCTCCTCGGTGCCAATGAGCTCAATGGCGTCATCGTTGGAGTCGTTGCGGGGCACCTGGATGCGGCAGCCGCTCTCGCTGCGGATGTTGTTGACAGTCGAGCCGCCCTGGCCGATGACGAAACGGTACGTCTTGGGGTCGGGAAGGACGAGGTAGCCGACGGTGGTGTTCTTGCGGGCCTGCTCGATGGACTTGGCGATGATAGCCTTGGCCTTGGCGACGTTCTCGGGGGAGCCGCGGAGGACCCAGGGGATGTCGCCGTCCTCGGTGGAGGTAAGGCTCTCGACCTTCCACGAGTGGGCATCCGCCGCGGTCTCCTCATCGTCGGTGATGAGAGGCAGGGCGCCGCCGTTGGCCCGGGAAGCGCTGGGCTTGGGGGGCACAGTCTGTCCATCGTGACCAACGGAAACGTGGTGGTTGCTGCGGAGCTGACGGAAGATCTGGCCGTTGTTGGAGATGGCATGGTGCAGGTTGCGGGGCACCTGGACAGCCTCGCCCTCCTCCTCCTTGACCAGCTCGGCAAGGTGCTCCTTGGCCTTGGTAACGTTCTCGGCACGGCCGGTGATCTTGACGCCCGTCTTTCCATCGCCCTGGCGGGGAATGTCGATGCTGACGGACAGCTGGGACTCAAGCTGCTTCTTGGTCTCGCCACCACGGCCAATGAGGCTGCGGTGCTTCTCGATGGGAACCTCGAGAACCTCGGTGACCTGGTTCTCGCGCTCTTCGACAATCTCCTGGATCCTGGCGCAGATCTTCTCGACCACGCTGCTGCGGCCCTCAACCTTGATGGTGTTGCCATCGGCATCCGCCTTGGGGAACTGGATGGTGCGGGCAAGCTCGCGGCGATCGTCCGAGCCACCAGCGGCGAGAACAATCTCACGGAGGGCGGAACCTGTGACAGATTAGTACGTACTTTAGAGATATCGCAATCATGATGACTTACCGCCAGATCCAATGAGAGCACGGTGGTGCTTCTTGTCGACGTCGAGGGTCTTGACGACGGTGTCGGCGAAGACGGCCCTCTGAGCCTCCAGAGCCTTCTTGGCAGCGGCAACCTGCTCCCTGGTGCCCTTGATCACAATGTCGACAGTCTCGTTGTCCCTCTCGCCAGGAACATCGATCTTGGCACCAGTCGCCTGGCGAAGGTCGTCCAGAGCAGCACCGCCCTGGCCAATGATGGAGGGCACCTGCTTCTGGGGAACGGTGACAGTCGCGGTGTTGGAGGTGTCGCGGAGGTAGAGAAGCAGAGACATGATCTCCTCGCGGGCTTCGTCGGCGCCCTTCTTGCCACCACGAATGATGACCTCGTCGGCAGCCTGCTGGCGCTTGGGCTTACCGGCATCGCTGGCGGCATCGGCGTCCGCGGCGTCCTCCTTGGGGGCCTTGGGAGCCTTGGGGAAGAAGATGAGGACCTTGTACTTGGTCTGCAGGCGGTTGATGACGCTGCCGCCGGATCCAATGAGCTCCCTGTGGAACTTGGGCTCGACCTTGATGATGTGCGTCGTCTCATCGGCGAGGGACCTGCTGAGAGACAAGATGTGCGCCTTGGCAGCATCGCACTTGGCCTTGGGGCCCTTGAGGTCCACCTTGTTGTCGCCGACCTGAATCTCAACGTCGAACCGGTCCCTCAGCTCGTTGATGTTGCTGCCGCCCTTACCGATGAGGTGGTTGGCGAACTTCTGAGGGAAGTCGAAGGAGAGGGTGAAGTCACGCTCCTTCTCGTCCTGAGTCTCCTGCTCAACGAAGGCAATGATCTTGGCCTCGAAGGATTCAACCACGGAAGCGGGACCGCGAACAGTGACGATGTTGCGGGCAGACGAAACACGGACGGGGATCTGCTCCGCAGAGCGCTTCTCCTGCTCCTTCTTGATGAAACGGCGGAGGCGCTCGTGGAACTTCTGGGGAACTTCGACAGAAGCCGAGGCAATCTTCTCCTGCTTGTTGATGATGTCCAGAATGTGGGCACGAGCCTCGTCGAGACCCTGCTTGAAAGCGTTGATCTCATCGGCCGAAGGCGCACCGGGCTTGATCTCGGGCTTGTTCTGGGTCGCAGAGGGACCCTCGAAGACGAGAAGCACGGGGGCATTACCCTCATCGGCGTTAGGAAGAACTACGTGCACACCGTGGCTCTGGGTCATGCGAGGGCTGACGTCCTTGCGCAGGTAGGCGTGGAAGAAGGGGTCAACAGGGACAGCGGAGATCCTGGAAGGCGGCAGCGCGTGGATGACGCCGGTGATGGCAGACTGCGCCTTGATGGCGTTCTTGCCATCCCTGGCGTAGAGCTCCCAAGGAAGAGCCTGGCCCTCAGCAGTGGCGGGGGTGTTGATGAAGGTGTTGTGAGCCTTCTCAAGCTCGGAGATGACGTTCCTGTGGCGCAGGAAGCGGGTGATGTTCCTGGCGTGGACACCGGAGCCGCCAGGGGCGTTCCTGTGCAGGCGGGAGATGTCGATGTTGGAGCTCTGCATGTTCATGGCAAGATCCATGGCATGCTCAACACCCTCGTTGATGCTCTCCTGGGGACCGATGACAGTGATCAAGTCGTTGTCGTCCTCGGAGGGAATGAAGATGGCGCAGCCAGTCTTGGCAAAGAAGTCGTCGGGGCTCAGGCCACGGGGACCAACAACGAACTGGTGACGTCCCTGCTGAATGGCGAACTGCTCGATGAGAAGCTTCTCACGGAGCTCGGCAGCACGGCGCTCAAGCTCGGCGCGGGCAGCCCTGACGGCGAGGCGGTCACCTGCGAGCTGGATAGGGTTGTCGTGCCTGCAAGGAACGAAGACGGGACGCTGACCGGGCTCGGGGGTCGCAGGGACAGGCTCCGCTCCCCAGGCCTGGTGGCCGGGAACACGGACGTTGACACCGCTTTCCTCGAAGCCGCTGAGACGGCTGTTCTCGGGACCAGCGAGGAAGGGGTAGAACTGGGCAGGAATGTCCCTGAGCTTGGTGGTGACGTTGGCAGAGCGCTCCCCAGCGATCTTGAGAATCTCGTTTCTAGCGGCAGCGGCAGAGATGGCGTTTCCTTCGACGGAGATGTCGATGGTCGACTCGTCGTCGTCGTCATCGTCGTTGGCTGCGGGAGTCTCGTCGACCTTGGGGAGCTGAATGCGGGCACCGGTCTTCTCCTGGAGCGCCTTAATGGTGGCACCCTGACGACCAATGATGTGGGCACGGGCGGAGCGGGGGATCTCGACCTTGATGGTGGTCTTGAGGCCGATTTGGTTGACGAGGTCCCTGAGGGCCTGCTGGGCGACATCCTGAGCGCCGGTGGCATCGAACTTGAGCCTTCCGTTGCTCGAGTTGGACATGGTGATGTTGGCGCGGGACTTGCGGTTGATGTCCTTGATGATGTCGGGGATGGGGCGACGAAGCTGGTGACGGGGCAGGATGAACTGGGGCTCGAGGAGAATAGACTCGACGTTGCGGCCGGGGATGTTCACCGAGGGCATGGCAACCTTGGGGGTGCCAGCACCGGAGCCAGGGGTAGAAGAGCGCGAGGGAACATCGGGAGTCGAGGCAGGGGTCCTTCCGTTGGCCTTGGCACCCCAGATAGGGGCAACATTGGCCTTGCTCTTGCCAGCTCCGAGCTCAGGGAAGAGCTCGTGAGACTGGGTATCAAGCTTGCTGGACTTGGGGGCCGGCTTCAGGGGAGCCTTGGGAACGAGAGGGTCCTCATCGGGGACATCCTCGACGGTGACGTGGTGGGCAGGTTCGCCAGCATTGTGCTGCTGGAGGAGTCTCTGGGCAGCGGAGATCTCGCCGGCGGCATCGGTAGAGGAAGAGGCCATGGTGATGGTGGGTTGGTTCAAGAATCGGGAGACACACAAGCGGCGGGCTGGGAGGTCGATGGATCTGGAGCGCCGAGGATTAGTCTCTAACCATTAAATAGATAGAGAGGTGTGGTTGCCCAAGACTCTGAGGAAGTACTTGCCAGATGGAGATGAGGAAGCTGGCGTTCATTCACCTGGAGTTGATGAATTGCTGCAGTTGCTGTTTGGTGGGAAGCTGTAGATGGATGTTGTACCACGAGCTTATCCTAGAGCATTCCGTAGCTTGAGTAGAGCGAGGAGGAGACCAATTTCGTCAAAAGACGATGAGAAAGACCAAGAGGTGACAACAGACAGCTCTGTCTGCGGTCGGAAGGGGCGGGAATGGGTGGAAGAAGGTGGTGGTGATGCGGTTGGAGAGAGGTGTAAGGGTGAGGTGGTAAGTATCCCCAGGTCGGTCCACGATGGCCAATTCGAAATTATGGACCAGGCGCCCCAATTGGCGGTCCACTTCACTCCTTCAAACTGAATGGGATCTGGCTCTTTCCAGAAGGGTCGGACTGGGGTTCAGCGCCACAGGAGGGGCATCCGCCACAGGGTCTCCATTCGTGGGGCAAATCACGTGGCATTTGTCTGGTGTGGCGGTGCGAAGAGAGGAAAGAAGCAGGCCGACGAAGAATTCAAGACATTGTAGATGGCCACGTCTTCAGCACGCTGTGTTCGAGATTTTGATGAGCTGTAGGCTGAATGAATCATACACATTGAAGAGCAGGAGGATTGTGCAATCGACCACTGCCGAGTGAATGAATGATGTGCCCCTATATTCCTTCTGTCAGAGACCCAACACACCCATGTTTCCAGAGTGGCCTTCACTCACTTTACCTGCAACAGGAAGATTCGGCTATTCCCTCCCAATTGAGGCCATCGGATGTTGTGTGGACATGAAGGGTGGCAGGCCTTGCCATGTTGTGCACAGGAGATGCCGAAATCGCACGAATGATTTTTCGAGGGAATCAGTCAGTGATGCGGCTACCCGGACAAATTGCTGCAACGGCCCTCGACCAGAACTACATCTGTTACTCAAAATCAAACGGGGACATGATGGATAACAGGGCCGAGACCTTTTAGCCAGCAACAGCCTTTGTTGTGTTCATCGTTCAGCTCTGTCTGGTCGCTTAATTCCAGAGGCAGCTCCAGGAAGCCCAGACTTTGAGCTGATAATGCGGCTGACGTCGACAAGGCCCATGCTTCTAACAATCTACTTCCCGTTCTAGCTTCTGGGGTAGCATTATCCCTTGAGTAAAACCAGAGTTGGCCTTTGAGGTACCCAGCTATAACGGGCTCGGCCTCGAGGTGGTCTCGAAGAGGATTAGGGGAAGGCCAATTCGGACGGTAAATCAGGCGGAGGGGGAGGACCGGCGAGCCATTGCAGATTGATGATGCCATAGGGGTGTGATTCCTTGGTTGGGGCTTCTAGGTCGGACCCCTGCGCCCGCCGGATGCAGGGCCATTTTCGGGTACCTCAACGGTCACAAACGAACGACAAGACTCGGAGAATGCTGACGGGCTTGCAATCTGGGCATCCGGGACCCAAGTCGTGGGATTTGAATGCACGTTGGCACGGTAAGCAACGGAAGCTAAGAAAATCGGCCGATCTTTTCCCCCCCATTCTGCGCCGCCTTGGGGTGTGTCAGTTGGTGGCGAGAGAACAATGGCAAGTTCGGACACTAGCAACCGGGCATTTGCTGAGGGTACCAGTCCGTCGGTGTCCCGCCTGCAAGCTAGACCTCCAGTCGCCCATTGCGGCGTAGGATGAAATTAAGTTGGGAGATCTGTGATTCTTGAGATTGGTGGCTGAGGCTACCCTGCCCGGAGATGTGAGAGTTCAAAGAGGACACATTGGCCTGTGACATCAAGAACGATACGGCCCACTTGGGTCCATCCAGAGCATGGAACCTAAACACGAGCTGGAGGGGAGGGGACGGGGACTGCAAGGAACAGGGACCAGAGGCTGCTCCTGATGCAGCAAATGCATCTCAAAATAGGTCTTGAGGTAGGTAGGTCAGGTACCAGGTTTCCTGAATCGCCCGACCTGTAAAGGGTGATTGCCACCATCCGAATGTCACCCAGCTTCCAGGTTCTTTGATTCCTTGGCCTGGCACCTGGGTGCTTCACATTCACTCACTGTGCCGGTGCTGGATCCGCAAGGCCCGCGGGCGCCCAAGCTCCCAGCCTGATATGCCGGACGGCAATTGGTCGGATGGGAAAGTGTGGGGCATCCCGAGTCGTGGGCGGGATGCCGGCAACAGGAGCGACAAGAGCGACTGCCTCAAGATTTATCTGGGCAGGAGCTTGGAGGGCAAGCAACAGAAAGAAGGAAGGCACTCTTTTTTAGAACAACAGACCCCAGCGGGCACCTCAACCTTGGACGCGTCCTTTCCCTTTGCCCAGACCATTCACTTACCACCTCGCTGGGCCTCCACGGTTTAGGGCTCTCCTCCCGCCCACCAACAAACGCGACGCGACGTTTTGCTGCCTTCACTTTTTTATCCTAGAGCTTCGTCCTTCTACTCCGTCCCCACTCACGCAACTCCACGCGCCCTCTTTCTCTCTCCCCTCCTCCTCCATCGATACCTAGGAGACCAACAAAACAAAAACAACAACCCAAGAGTATCATATCTTCCAGACCCCTCTCGGCGCGAGTTTCAACCGACGCGGGTCCAGCGCACCGTGCGCTACCTTAGCCTCGAGTCCTTCCCAGAAGCAACTCGGCGCTTGATTCCCCCTGGATCCGACGACAGCCCAGCCCGCCGCCTGCGCGAGTCCACGTCCAGTCCAGTCCAGGCCAGCTTGACCCACCCAGCCCGGCATTGATCGTCACCTACCCTTTCTCTTCCAGCAGGTGGCTTTGCGATGCACAAGAAAAGTACTGGACGCCTCTTGCACCCAGCCCACCTCGAGCCATCAACCCATCCTCTCTGCTCGTGTGAGGAACACAAACCGCGGCCAATTTAACAACACGCGAGCGTCTCCTGACCCCCCTCGATCAGACCGTCTCTCCGGTGCAAAAAAGGGAACAACATCCCTCGGCCCTCATCGGCCGTCTTCCGCACCAAGCTCGACTCAGTTTAGGGGCCGATCCGGCTACCCTCCAGGTCTGCACGGATACCCGCGCCAGCTTTCGGGGCCCTCTTTGCCAACACACGACGGACGGACGTCCCAAGCAAGCACCCCAAAAAGAGCCCACTCGGCTCCCCCTCCTATTTGCCCCTCCCAACCTCAGACTGGGATATCAGCACACCCAGTCCCAAGTCCCCGCCTTCCGTTCCGACCAGCAAGCAACAGCGCCAGACGAAACATCACACGGTGCGGAGAGAAAATCGAATCAACCCATCATTCGGCAGAAGCGCCCACTCAGCAGCCATCCCGGAAGAGAAAAAAAAGATCGGAGACGTTTTGGTTGCCGTCCCTCCGTCTGACCTGCCCCGGTCGACCCCATCCTTCCCCCTCCCCCCCTTCGCCGAGTCAATCGACGTGCCGGCGGAACAGCAGCGTGACGCATCTGCCTGCGTGACGCTACCCCCCATCGCCCAATTGCATCGGCGCTTTCACGGCTGTCAAGCTCGACTTCGTCGTCCCACCCGACCCTTCGACCCCGTCGAACCCAGTCTCACAAGCCGTCTGTCTCTGGGGGACCACCTGGATCGGCGAGTACGGTACATACATACCAATAACCATAGCCCGGGTCGCTTCCATTGCCCTCTGGTTGTCGCGCATCAGCCCTTCTGCGCTGCCATCACACCATCACGACCTGTTTCGGGGGGGTTCTGACAAGGTCGCCTCTCGAGGTACAACCACTGGCCCCAAAAACCCCGCGCCAACAAGCGCGACTGCGACCGGCCTGGTTAATTGCCCTGCGACGCACGCCTCTCCATACTGTACCGTCCATACAGTACAGTACCAGGGGTGGACAATCGGCCTTGCGCGGCCACTATCAATTTTGACCCTCCTTCGCTCCCGCCCCAAGCCCCATTCCTTTTCTTTGACGGTGTCTGGGCCCAGAACTTTGTCTTTCAAGTCATGGACAATCAATCACAACTTTCCAACGGCAACTCCCAGCGTCGTCGGCTCACCAAGAAACCGCCCTCGGGCCACCACTACACCCGCTCTTCAGGTGGTCTCGATGGTGGCATTGACGCCCAATCTCTGCAGAGCAAACGCAGCTCCACGAGTCTGAGGAGAGCTCCGAGCGCGCCGCCCCCCAGATCCACGCCGACAAACACCTCCAGCGGCTCTTCGCCGCGACACCTCCCCTCGAGCCAACACGCCAACCCCTCCCCGACCCTGGCCCAGGGCCAGTTCACCCCCTCCTACTACCAACGCAACAGCGCCCTCGCTCGCAGAGATCGCCTCTCCGACTCGGACGAACAACCGCCGCAGGAATCGGACGAGTTCATCGGTGCTCCTTTCGACGGAGCCGCCATCCTCAATCGCATCGAGCAGACAAAGTCCCCCGCCGCCTCCCAGCCCGGTCTGCATCGCCCTCACATCCCTCCCCCGCTGCTCAAGGCGAATACCGACACCCGTCCCATGATCCCGACCCTCGGCCACTCCGCGGGCTTCAACAATTCCGACTCTTTTCTTAACGAGAAGTTGCAGACAACCACCAGGGCCATGGATAACCAGGTCATCACCCCGAAGCGATACTCGGACGAGTCCAAGGAGCCGAAACCCGGTGTCCTGAGGAAGAAGTCTGGCTTTTCCGGCCTCGTCAGCAGTCTGGTCGGCTCCCAGAAGAAGCCTACCATCTCTGCGCCTGAGAACCCCGTCCATGTTACCCACGTTGGCTATGACAGCTCAACCGGTCAATTCACGGTCTGTTTCTTTCCCACCCATCACTGCTACGTCCTTCATCTGCTGACACATTCGCTCAGGGTCTCCCGAAGGAATGGCAACGCTTGATCAACGAGAGTGGCATTCCCGAGAAGGAGAGACGGGAAAACCCCCAGACCATGGTCGATATTCTCACGTTCTACAAGGAGACCACCGAGCGCCCAACCGAGGACCAGGTTCTGGAGAAGTTCCACGACGCCCGCGCACCGGAGTACCGGCAGTACTCGAACAGTCCCGGAGGCCCCCTCTCGCCGGGCATGTACCCCTCCACGGGTTATCAGGGTATGTCATCATTCAGCTCACCCACAAGTCCGCTCTTTCCAACTGTCAATCATGAAGGATCTTTCGAAAACCCAAGGCAACCACCGCCCATCCCTGGCCGGGTCCCTGGCTCGGCAAAGGATGCGAACATGATGCCTAGCCGTCCCGCCCCCAGGCCTCCCGTGTCGTTCCAGAACCGTGCTGGCCCTTCGGCGCAACAGGGCATGGCCAAGGACTCGGGCATTGGTATCATCCAGCCCGGTGACGACCTCCCGGCGGCCGCCTACGCTCCCAAGGACAACGTGCCAATGCTGCCCGAGGAGCATCGATCTCGGTCCAACTCGCGAGTCAACGGTACCTCGCCCTACATGCCCTCTACACCGCAGCCACAGGGTACTCCCTCGCCATCCGCACAGCAAGCGGCTGCATATCAACAACAGCTGCTGCAGCAACAGCAGGAGCAGGCCCTGGCTCAGGCCCAGGCTGCCATGTCTGGCCAGATCGGACGTGCCCCTAGCAAGCGTCAGGCCCCTTCCCAGCAGCAGCACCATGCGCAGGCGCCCATGACGCCTCAGCAGCAGTACCCCCAGGGCCAAGTGGCGGGCAGCAACGGCCCGGCCGCCGCCCGCTCCAACGTCGGAATCCCCGGCCAGCCTGGCTCAAGGCCTCGGCACCGACCTCGCCCGAGCAACGCCATCGACATTGTCTCGGCACTGAAGCGCATCTGCTCCGAAGGTGATCCCCGCGAGATTTACCGCGGCTTCAACAAGATTGGCCAAGGCGCGTCCGGCGGCGTGTACACTGGCCACGAGCGCGGCACCAACCGCCTGGTTGCTATCAAGCAGATGAACCTGGAGCAGCAGCCCAAGAAGGACCTGATTATCAACGAGATCTTGGTCATGAAGGAGAGTTCGCATCCCAACATTGTCAACTTTATCGACAGCTTCCTCACCGGCGGTGAGCTCTGGGTCGTCATGGAGTTCATGGAAGGTGGCAGCCTTACTGATGTCGTCACATTCAACATGATGACTGAGGGCCAGATCGCTTCGGTGTGTCGGGAGACGCTCAAGGGTCTTCAGCACCTGCACTCAAAGGGTGTCATTCACCGCGACATCAAGTCGGACAACATCCTTCTCTCCCTGGAGGGAAACATCAAGCTGAGTACGTGTGTGTTTTTCTGGGTTGACAAGAGGTTTACTGACGCTATGAAGCCGATTTCGGTTTCTGTGCTACGATCAATGAGGCGCAGAACAAGCGCACCACTATGGTTGGCACGCCCTACTGGATGGCCCCTGAGGTTGTCACACGTAAGGAGTACGGCCGCAAGGTGGACATCTGGTCCCTTGGCATCATGGCCATCGAGATGATTGAAGGCGAGCCTCCATACCTGACAGAGTCTCCTCTGCGGGCGCTGTGGCTCATTGCCACAAACGGCACCCCCGCCATCAAGGATGAGCAAAACCTGTCGCCCGTGTTCAAGGACTTCTTGTACTTTGCGCTCAAGGTCGATCCGGAGAAGCGCGCCAGCGCCCACGACCTGCTGCGAGTAAGTTTTCCCAGTCCGAATCCTCATGGAGTGTCCTTTCCGCTGACATGTGTTCTCAGCACGACTTCATGAAGCAGTGTGTGGACCTCTCCCAATTGTCACCCTTGGTGCGAGCAGCTAGGGAAGCTCGCCTCCAAGAAAAGGCAAAGAAGGGCTAGGCTGGCCCACCTTAACAACGTACGTCTTCCGGTCTCAGCAGAGGCCATGAGGCGTTTTCTGTCGATATTCCTCTTGTTTTCCTGTCCCCGGCACATACCCCACTCACGGCATCAGACGAGCCTTTTCGCATGGCGGGACTCGGTGTTCCGCTGGCGGCAGTCAGCCGACATATCACGGAGCAGTTTTTGTTGGCTGTGCCAAATCACGGCTCGACTGCATTTGATCTCTGATCAACGACATGGACCATCGATCAAGTTCGAATGACCCGTCGTTGTTTTTCTTTCTTTCTTCTGGAAGAGCGCGCGCGCAAAGCAACAGCATCATCCTCCATCAAGGGCAACACTGGACAGGGTGTGGTGACGTGTAGCATGGCCGCCTGCACTGTTTGTTCTTCGCCCCAGCATCCCGCAGGGGCACTATACAGCACGCTGCTCGATGCAGTCTGCTACTAAGCGACGAGGAAACGAAATACAATGCTGGCCGGGACGCCTTCTGCAGATGGCAGCAACGCCCGCAGAGGGGACCGGCACACACAAGGGAAAGAGAGCAGTCGTTCTGTCGCACGATGGACTCTTGGTTGCGGGGCGGCCATGCTGGTAGAGAAGGCAGGCCTCGTCTTTTCGAGAACCGGGTGCTGGATGTCTGGTTTACTTTGTTTGGAACAGGAGTGAGGGTTCACTCCACAGCCTTGTGAGAGGCGGCACAATGGAATGCCGTTCTTGGCAAGGCCTCGAGGTATCTGGCCGCGGGATCTGTCTCCATCTTGAGATGGAAAGCTGTCTTGTGGTTGTCCCTAGCTAGGTAGTGACCTGCAGATGGATGAAAGAGATACCTTACTATACTGCGTGTGGTGATGAGTGGCCGAGGGGCTAGATGGGAAGGGCCGTTTAAGAGATCAGCGATCAGTAACTGAACGAAGGGCAAGCTGAGTGAACATTTCCGGAAAACTCCACTGATGAACACTGCAGTCCTTTGTCGCCGGGTATAACCCGTATTTCAAGATGAAGATGATGGACCTAAAAATACACGGAGGGCAAGTGCTTAGTGTGTGGCGTTCCGTGTCCAGGGGCAAGCGTCAGCCTATGTGTCACCAGCACCACGAAGCTCACGCGTAAGTTTTCAAGCTCTCGGAAACAAACAAAGTAGAGGACCGTAGTGTTGGATTTAGATTCCAACGGCTATCCGCGAAAGTGTGTCGACTAGGTACAGCTCGCGACGGTTCTCTCATCGGCTGGGCAACGCCCCTTTTCCCCATGCCATGCAGGATGCCTCCACCGGCATCCATCCATTCCATCCATCCCTCCTTGCTGTCCGGAACGCCGAGCAGAAATCGACGAAAGAAAACTGAAGCAGAAGAAAGGCCGAAAACGCGGAAAGAAGGGTCAAGCAGCCCGATCTAAGTCTGGGGTATAGTATGCCGCCGTAACAGGAGAGCGGGAAAGAAGAGAAAACCAGGCCGCAGAACCGGCGGCGGTATCAGGTCGTCGTCATGTCTTGTTTGTTTTTTCCCCTTGTAAATCCTCCCAATTAGGTAGTGTCGTCAAGGATGGAGGAGAGAAGGAGCCCGCCCGCTTAGTAGCAGGAGTAGCCACCGTCAATGAGGACGTTGGCACCGGTCATGAAGCCTGAAGCGTCGGAGGCCAGGAAGACGCAGAGACCGTTGAGGTCATCAACGGCGCCGAGGCGGTTCTGGGGAGTCAGGGACTTCCAGATCTGCTTCTGGGCCTCAAGAGCGGGCACGCGGTTCAGGGCGGTGTCCATGTATCCAGGGGAGATGCAGTTGACGCGGATGTTGTGCTTGGCCCACTCGGCGGCGATGGACTTGCCAAATTGGATGACGCCGGCCTTGGAGGCGTTGTAGCAGGACTGCTCCTGGGGGTAGTTGACGACGCTTCCGGACATGGAGGCGACGAGAATGATGGAGCCGGGCTTGCCCGCGGCGATCATCTTCCTGCCGACGGCCTGGGACATGAGGAAGGTACCGGTGAGGTTGATGTCGATCAGGCGGCGGAACATGTTGCTATCGTATTCCTCGGCCTTGATGTTGGAGCTGGAGCGGGACGGTCAGTGGTGAGTTTGTCACGGGTTCGTGGGGAGGAAACGTACTCGGCGATGCCGGCAGAGTTGACGAGGACATCGGGAACTCCGTAGGTCTCACAGACGCGATCGACAGCGACATTGATGGCATTGCCATCACGAACATCGACCTTGTAGAAGCTGACGGGGATCTTGGTCTTCTGGTAAAGCTCAGCAGCAGCCTCGTCTCCGAGCTGCTGGTTGGCGTCGAAGATGACAATGTTCTTGGCACCGGCCTCAGCACAGGCACGAGCCATGTAGTTTCCGAGACCGCGAGCAGCACCGGTGATGATGATGGTCTTGCCGTAGACGGTCATCTTGCGCATCATGGGGGACATCTTCTCGTAGGCCTCGGCGGTCAGGGGGTGGACCGCCTCGTCCTCGACGGGGATGATCGGCGCAGCGGGCTGGCTGCGGGGAGGGACAGGGATGCTGGAGCGGGCATCCTTGGTCTGGGGCCATGTGGTGACGGGCACCTCCTTCTCGGTGACGACTTCGGTGGCCTGGGCCTTGGTGGCAGAGGCGGAGATGGGGCGCATAGCAGCACGCATGCTCAGGCCGGTGGCGGCACGGGGAGCGATGGTGGCGCGGGAGGCGACCCGGGTGAAAGAGCGGATGGCCGACATTTTTGGTGGTGGGTGTGGGAAGTTGAGGAGGTAAAAAGTTGTCGGTCGGTCTAAGTCGGGGTGTCGAAAGCAGCAGCGCTCGCTTTATTAGGAGGGGGGGCAGTAAAAAGGGTGGGCGTGCCCTGTAAAGTGAATGCAGAGGAGATGCTGTTGCTTTGTTTTCGTTGTTTGAAGGAGGAGGAAGAAAAGTGTCCCAAGGTCAGAACGCGGGAGGGAGGGCGGTGCTGGAGGATATTTGTACCAGCGGCAAAGACCTCTGGTGTGTAGGAGTGTCCCTGGTCTAGTCCTGGCGGCGGGAAGAGAAAAAAAATAGCAGCAGGCGTCAAGGCGAAGGCGAGGGCTGGCGTGGTGGGCGTGTCGCGGCTTCGCCGGTGGTGCTAGAGCTGACCGAGTCGAGTCGATGAGTTGGGACGGACGGCTACACTCACACGGCAGTGTGGGAGACAGGGACAGGGGCGAGCTTGAAGGGTGGGTGGGCTAAAGGTGGGTGAGTGTGGGCGGGAGGCGTAGGCCGATTTAAGCGTCTTCAGGGGTCACGGTGTGGGTGTGAGAGCGCTGTGTGGAGGACGCCGGTCGGGTCGCTGGATTTGTTTCTGGGGGTCAGGTCGCTCTGGCGTCTGGCTTTATTTCCCTTCAAGTTGGCGCGTTCAAGCTCCAGGAAACTAGGCTCCTCAATAGCGAGTTCAGCGTGAATGTTTTTGGTGAATGTATGTAGACAAGGACTCGAGGAGACCTGTGTAATGTCGTCTGGCAGTGAGTGTTGCACGCCTGTTTTCTCTCTTCGGATGACTGATTCACGGGGTTCGGGGGTTCGGGTGGTGTGGCGAGACTCGACCAAGCTCCGTTTTCAGGGCAAGCCCGAGGAAGGATGGGGGTGTTGGGTGGGAAGCACGGGGTGGTGGTGTATCGAAGAGGGGTGTTCGGGTAGCCGTCCAAGTCAAGACAAGCTAGCTGTGCTGTTTCGAGAATGCAGATCTCTGGGTTGCTAGTTCGGTCCAGTCTTGACACTCGTTTCTCGGGAGAGGAGGGAGAGGACAAGTTGTAAGAGCAAGAGCAGTAGATGGCGGAAGATGGGCAGGAAGACGGGTGTGACAAAGTTTGAATACTGGTAGACCTGAGCAAACTGAGGAACGGCCGCTCGCCTTTTATGTTTGGGAATCCTCACCCCAGCACCGCCGTTCCCCTTCCTCTGCATGCCTCCCTTGCTGCTGGTTCCTCAGCTGGCCCCGATCCGAAAGACGGTCAGCTCGGTCAGGTCAGGGGTTTGCGGAGGACGGGGCTGGGTGTGCACAGCTCATCTGGTTCGTGTCCGAATACGCACCCACGAACGGTGTGAGCGGACTGCGTCGACCGTCCCTCCACCGTACAACGCCACCGTGCTGCTTGTCTGACAGACTGCGGCCGTGTGGGATTGAGACCTGGAGTGGGCGGCGCGGGTTGCTGGGGTTCACCTCCAACCCCAAGTTGCTATCATTCCACCCCCTGCGAGCACCATCAGTTCAGGGCGGGCTAGTCCAGCGCAGTAAGCGTGGGATCTGCTCGACAACAGACGATCACCTCCCCTATGCGCTTGGTCGGCACACGATGGCGGGCTGCGCTGATAAGGCTGATGTCCGGTCTAGCTCTCAGATCGATGAGACCCGGTGCCTCCCAAGACTCGGGTTGTCGGGGTAGACGACTGGCCCACGGTGCAGAAACGCATGCGGTTCTGGGCAAGTGGCCTAGAGTGCCTGGTGTGGTCCCCTTTTGCCGCGGTACCTTCGGATAGATGGGCTTTGGGGTGTCACAAACAATAATTCCCGAGACACACGGTTTCTCCAAGGAGAGGGGTACATGCCCCCACCGGGACCAGAGCTGTCCGGGTGTCTTGAGGGGCGTCGCGGAGAAAGGCAGGTGGCCACAGGAACGGTGGAAGCTCGACGGCTGCGCCAATGGCTTCCAGAAAACACCAAAAAGCATCAGGAAACGGTGGGCCTGGAAGAGAAGCTTCAGACGACCAGGGATGTTTCTCGTAGCGAAGACGCACGCCAATGCCAGGCGGCTGGGCGATGCCTCCCAATTTTGGGGGGTCTGCATGGAGGGTGGCAGGCATGCTGCAGCGTTTAGCGTGTCGGCATGCCCCGAAGACCCGGCGAGGTCGTGCGTGGTTGCAGCTCATCTTGCCCCCTGGTCGGTCGAGCTTTTGCCACAAGTGGGGGTCTCCGAGTTTTCCATCGCCTCCAGGAGCCGTTGTCGGTCAACT
This sequence comes from Plectosphaerella plurivora, assembly GCA_020726575.1. NCBI lineage: Eukaryota > Fungi > Ascomycota > Sordariomycetes > Glomerellales > Plectosphaerellaceae > Plectosphaerella > Plectosphaerella plurivora. Next base: position 141,007 of record JAGSXJ010000042.1, read on the forward strand.
ATTTTGGTGATCTTGGCCACGAGGAGGATGACTGTCGCCTTCCAACGCACAGCCTGCTTGCCTGCCTGCCGTGAGAGCCGTTCGGGCCACATGTCCATGCGTGCCGGGATGAAGAGTCTGCATATGCTTATGCAGCGGAGGGGTAGATGGCGATGTAGGCTCAAGTGACCACAGGAGGGGGTTGATCATCTGGTGCAGCGGGGGGCCCGGTTCTGTTCTGTGTCTACCTAGGATCGGTATGTTGGTCGGATTGGCTGACGGCAGCATGGTGAAGGGCTGGTCCTTGGTGTCGTGGGCTCCTTTTGACGGTTGTCCAAATCCCATGTCTTGTTGGGTCTCGATCTCGCTGGTGATTTCGGCCGATTACTTGCATGTCGTTCGAATGTAGTTGAAGCGGGAAGCGAAGCTCGGGCTTCCTGTGTCATGGATCGTCGACCTTAGCTCCTGCCCCCCAAGCAACTGCCGCGGGGACAGAGGAGCCTGCCCCAGCGCTCTGTCTGGGGAAGCGGCGACAGAGCATCGTGAGGTGGGGCGGCCCGATCGTGCCTTCCACGAGCAGGTCCAGTGTCCCGGCAGCACCGGCCACCCATAGCACGTCAACTCCAACCGACTCCACCTCTGCTACTTTGTATCTCAACTTCACAACGTCACGTCTAGGCTTACAATGGCATCAGAACCACCCCCAAAGGTCCTACGGCGCAAGAAGACCTTCGACTTGACGTACAGAGTAGAGTGTACGTTGCTTCAGAGAGGCGACTGTGTCACAATTTTCACCACGCACACGGTACCCATTCAACCTAACCTGGCTTGCCTAGGCAAGTGTCTTACCTGCCTGAGAATCACCATTTTAAGACGATCAGCAAACAGAACCAAATGACAACTCCAAACCCATCCCTTGGCACTCTCATTCCCTCTCGTGCCTCTGCAGGAAGCCGACCGGAATCGGAGCCCCCTTGCCCCTCCTCTCCCCGCTTTCACTTCACTTCATCAAAAGAAATACCACACCGGCCGGAGATCGAGTCATCTGACCGTCAAAACGTGTCTGTCCCCTGCAGCCTCACTCACCATTTTCTCCCTAGCGACCGACATGCGATGCTTCCGCGCTTCCGCCACGCCCGCGGGTACCTTCCTGGATCCGAAATGGCCCAGCGGACTTGACCCTGACAAGCTTGATGCCGCGGGCCGGTTCCTATCATGCCGGCCGTGGGACCACCCCCCGAAACGCCTGGAATTGACATTGGACGATGATCCCGACCGGCCAGGGCCTGGAAGTCTTTCTTCACCGCTCGTGTCCATTTGTCGACCGTTTGTTTATTCGCTCGTCCAATGACTCGAAAAACGGTCGGCACCTTGGTTTCCCCTTTCTCAGGAACAGACAGGCACCAGCAACCACACCACCTTGCAAGTTGCATCCCATCCCGTCAGCTCGGATATTGCCCCGGACCCCGGAGGTATCCTCCCCCCTACGCCTGCTACAAAGTCACGTTGTGTGTTGATCAGACCAGCCCAGCCGTTGGCCGGCGGTGTGATGCTGACCCGATCAGTGTTTTTAGAAGTGTGGGAGCTCCAGCCTGTCAGACTCGACTTCGACGTTCCAGGCCCGGCGCCATGCCACACCATCACGTCTGTCTCAGTGCATTCGGCATGCGGTGTTCTGATCCTGCAAACGCCGGTCTCCAACCACCCGCATCATCACTGAGATTCCCATTCTGACAGGTCGCACTTTCACCTTCCAGACTTGCATCCCCCCTGCAACATTTCTGCAGCCCCTGCCCCCCTTCCCCCCTTTCCCACTGGGCATGCTGGCATGGTGCGATGAGACGCTGTCGGTGCCGGAAGCCAGGGCGGTCTCGGCAGACCACTCGTCTGTCTTTGCAAGATGGTGGGCAACCATCATGCACATGCCGGGCGCCGAGAGCCATCTAGGCCACGCCTGCGATGCACCTCTGGCGCGACACAAACCTCGTACAGACCGCTCTACAAGCCACAGCCATTCTCCCCACCAAGTCCAACGGGTGACTCGACTGCCGAATCGCAAAGCATCCGGTCCACAGCGACGTGTCCTTCACCGTCATGTTGCCGAAGACTACCCCAGTGTGGCATGTCTAGACGGGACTTGTCCGTCGCACAATCTGACTCTGGCGGGCGCCTAAACTTGCTGGCACGGCACAGGGTCACCAGACCTTCAGAGATTTTTCTCCATTGCAGTACGCGGGGGAACCAACCATGGCAATCTGTCGTGTCTCATTATCATCCCTGGCGGCGGTGGTGTTCCCCCAGGCCTTGCGTCGTGCCGCGTCGTTGCGCAGCGGCTCTTGGCTCTCGCCTCGGCGGCCCCCGGTCACATTGAGCTCATCCCGCCCACACGAAGCTGTCGTGTCGCTAGCAGCTCAGGGGCCCAGGGGGGGAAGCTACCCATAGCTCCCCACCGCCACGGACCATCGCCCTCCCCCACACTTGACACGATAAATTGCGAGCGCACCATCGTGAGGTGGATCCCCCGGGCCTGCAGCACTGCGCATTGTGTCCCGCGGCAGCATTTAAGCGTTCCCGCGCGACTCCACCCCCTTTATTAGCGTCCGCGGCTGCGAAGTGTTCTGTCGGTGAAGGGCCACGGGCCGTGGGCCAAGATCAGACGTGGGGGTTCTCGTTACGAACCCCAGCTTGGGGGGATGCTGCCCCGTCTTGCAGTTTGTCATTTCGCTCAGTTGGAAGGGAGGATGCAAGATGATGACAGCCAGCCTGGCAACGACCGGGGACCTGATGCCCTCTGGGATATGGTGGTCACTTCTGCTCCCAGAGCGGTGTGTTCTTGTTGGACATGTTGTTTGTCAATATCATGTTATTTCGACTTGCAAGAAACACAATGTCATGGCTAGGCAATCCTCCCGCCGTCGTCTATCCACCTACTGCCAGTCCGGCCATGAAAACGCTCCCTGCATCTCATTCGCTTGCCGAGTGATCCGTAACGCCTGGGTATTGGCCCTTCCGCTCCCCTCATACCTCCATGCCTCATATCATACAAGGAATATCAAAATCGGTCTCAAAAGGCCTGGGTCCATCGTCCATAATCAAGCTGCAGCTTCTTGCCACTAGACATCGGTGTCCTGGTCGACGAGATCGAGAATGGTGGACATGAGATCCCGCTGCCAGCAATGTTAGCATTTGTACTTCCTCCATGTGCAGCGGCAAAGACTTACCAATGCCTCGTTCTTGGCCATAATCTCGGAGAGACGGGGACGCAGGAGACGGAAGAGCCGCTCGTTGTAGCCACCACCCTCACCGCCGCGCTCGTGTTGCTTCAGCATTTCCTCCTGGGCCCGCGTCTTGGGCGCGTTACGCGCAATATTGCGCAGGATCAGGGCAGCGCTGAGCGGGATACCCGCAGGCTGTGCCGGCTTGTTAGGGGCCTCACGAGTATACGGCGTTTCCTCGTAGGTGAGCGTCATGGTCTTCGCCGGGTGAACCCAGCCGGGCTTCAGGTTCTTGAAGGGATCCTCGGGGTCGATGGTCTCGGTGGTGAAGAAGTGGCCGTGGGCATGTGTCATGATGTGGTTGACAAAGATGCGGGTGTGCAGCTTGGTTGGCGTGGCGTACCGAGTGCAGCCGCTCCACGTGCATACATAGTCGTTCTCTGCGTTCTGCCACTTGCCCTCCTCGTTGGCGGTGGCGCCGATGTGTGCGCGGAGGATGTGCTCGACGAGCGCGGCGGCGTCGCGGAAGTGCTGGAGGCACTTTTTGGCCGGATCGGCACCCCAGAGGCAGCGACGGAACTCCTTGCCGTCGGTGCCACGAGGATCGACGCGGGCACGGAGACCCTGAATGATGAACTTTTGCTGGTTCTCGCCCTCGCCCTGGAATTGGCGGACCTCGGCCTTTGAATGCTTGTAGACGGTTGTACTGTTTCTGATAAAATCCGCCGGCGTGATCATGTTCTGACCAGCATTCTTGACCGGGCCTGCAAAGGCGTTGTTGTACGCTTGCCAGGCGGTGATTTGGGTGACGAAGGAGTCGGGATCCTGCTCGAAGAAGGACTTGATCCACTGTTGGCAGCGCTCCGGTTCGTTCATCTTCATCAGCTCGTGGAACAGACTCTCCGGCATGACTGCAGGCTGATCCATTGGGGGCATCCTTTGCTCGGGCGCGATGATGAAGTCGCGGTGGGATGACCTGGCGCCGTATGCGAGCAGGCGAACCAGTTGCTGAACCAGCTGCTCGGGCACAATGGCGCGGAGAAGAGTGTCGACGTTGGTGGGAACCGCAGTGTACTGGTACAGCAGATCAAGACAGGCATCCATGAGCTCCTCGTCGTTGAGAAAGAGCCACCTGGAGATGTTCTCCAGAACCTTGGGGGGAACATGGCTGAGCCTGTTTGTCTTCTCCGTACGCATGGAGATACGACCGACGGCTCGAAGGGCGCTGAGGATCACACCGCGATCTTCAGAGTTTTGTACCTGCTCGAGAAGTACCCGATAGAGGGGGTCCTGGACTTCGGTCTCGCCATCGTCGTTGTCGAGGGTCATGAACGGGGTGACCAGCTCGGCAATCTCAAGAATGAGGTGCTTCAGCTCAATGACATGATCGTTGTTTGGTAGCCGAAGAACGATGCAGATCATGTCTTTGAGCGGGTTGAACCGGGAAATGAAATTAGCATTGTCCGGCAGGGTCAACATGTTGCGGATGGTTAGAGCTGCCTCGCTGATGCACACGAGCTTGTCTGCAATCTCTCCGGGCAAGACGTTGTCGTAGAGTTCCACGTGCTTGAGGTCGAGCTTATCAATACGCTCAAGAATGTCGGGGTTGCCAAACTCGGCATCCAGGATGCCAAAATCGGCGTCGATCATGGAGGGGATCCAACTGATCTTCCACTTCACGTCGAAGAACAGTGAGCCAACTTCCAGGACCTTGGACACAAGTCCCTCGGGCAGATCGTGGAACTGGTCGAACCTGAACTTGTCGCCTCGCTCAAACGATATTTTCACCAGGTGGTGGAGAGCGTAGGCTTCTTCATCTGCGCTCTGAGAGAGGAGACCCATCAGACATCTCTGATAGATGGTGGTGAGGTCCTTACGTCCGACACCAGGTGTTCCAGCTGGAAGAGGGGGCGGAAGAGCTCGTTGACGGGCAAGCAGACGTCGCCGGTTAAATTCTGTCGGATTGTAGCTCGGCGTCTCAACTGGTCGAACCGGCAGGGCGATCGGGGCTTGGAGAGACTTCGGCACGTAGGACTCCACGGACGCAGCGGTGTTCTCCATGTTTTGCGGGTTGAAGGCGCCACTGGGGCCGCGTTGTTGCGGGCGACCAGGGCCACCTTGGAGGTTCTGCGAGTAGGGGATCGATCCCGTGTGAGCGGCCATGTTGCCACCGGGTCGGTTGCCTCCAGGTTGGGCATGATGTGAGGGAGTTGATGTGTGAGATGCCGAGGGTGGACGAGGCCTCGAAGAGCTGGTCTCTGGCTGGAAGATGACTCGCTGAGGTGGTGCTTCTCGAAGGCCACGTGTGGCGCGTACAGAGCTGACAGGAGTCGTGTCCGCACTGGGTCTCTCGCGGGAAGGGGTGCCATCGTCGCCGCTAGCTGCCGAATCATCACCATGCTTTCCCCCTTGGAAGTTCTCCCTTGTGCGTGTAAGAAGCGATCCGCCTTTAGCAGTGCAATCCTCCAGGATGTCCCTTGGAGGAGGCTCCTTGCCGTGAACAGTAGATATCTCGTATGCCGCCAGTGTCCTCAGGTACTTCTCCTTGAGAGCGTAGGCCGCGGCGGGAATGTTCGATGTTGGGATGCCCAGGACCTCGCGCACTCTGCGCCATGCGAGCTTCTCGTCTGACACCTTGTCATATCCGCCGCTGTCCACCACAACCTTGAAGAGCTTGAGAAGATCGATCGAGGTATTGGAGACCTTCGGTTCTGGGTCGAAGGGTGTGCCGCGCTTCTCGTGGTAGACGCGCAACTTGTTGATGAATTCATCGTACTCGGGGGTGCGGTCGATGGCGTGAACGGGGAATTCCTGGCTGGAAGACATTTTTCTGGTGGTGTAGTCGAATGCGACTGGTTCAAGTGCGACTGCGTCTACGTTGGTCGGTCAACACTGGAAATCGCATTGGCAGGGGGAGAGCACTGACGAGGATGGTGCACAGCTCAGCACACGGAATTGAAAGTACACTCCACGTGCATGCGGCACGCGATTGACGAGAGGCCGGTGTTAAAAGTGGTACCAAGACAGGGTGACGCTGTTGCGATGTGGTGATGCGGCCTGGATGCGACCAGGGAAATGCGACGGATTGGAAGCTACAGGTCAATCGCGCCTCGAAATTTGGAGGACGCGCCGCAATGGCCATGGTTGGACCACCTGGGGGAGGCTCGCACGGCTAATCTTCGGCCTTTGGTTGGTGAGAGCTTATCGGTGATTGGTGCTTATCGCGATAAGACAGACATCGACCACAGGTACCGCACCCGACTCCGTTCCTTCCTCTTGCAAAACATCATGCCTACCAAGGTCGCGGTACATCGGAAATGGTCTTTTTCTCTTTTCATTCGCTTCGTTCTATTCTGAAGATCAAACACTCTCCAATGTGAATTGTTGATGCAAATTCTGTGATACTTCTTTCCAATTGGAGCAACTGCAAGATCGCCTCTGGACCACCATCGTCTACAGCCACAAATCGGGGTTGATGTACAACTAACGAGACGCGGATTCGCATCATGACCTCGTCAACATGGCCTCTCAAGCATACACTTTTCCTCTCTTGAGTGCCTTCGTGGGCACCATGGCATCGTCCCAGCACTCCCAGCGGAACACGTACACAGCGAACCTCACCCTGACCTTGAAACCGGATTGGCAGCTGGCGCATAGCGGATTCTTGTCGAAAGGGGCAGACGACGTCGAATTCGTGCTACTAATGCATACTGGACCACAGCAACTCGTGCGACGTGCTCTACCTGGGTGTGAGCTTGTGATACTGACTTTCATCGCAGGTCCGGCTCTACCTCGCAGAGTTTGTGCAGACGAGCGGACATCCAATGCCTTATGAAATGGAACATCGAGAGTCAAGGAACGCAATTCGACTGCGATATGAGCCGTCTCCTGTGCGTATTTCTCAGAGACAGCGGTCCTCGACTAATGCAGCGACAGGGAGAGCGATGCCAGGTCGGCGCCGAGTTCACAAAGAGGAGCGATTTCATGCAAGCTGCTCAGCTCTTTGAGAGAATTGGTATGCGTTTTCGGCCGGCCGAGTCTGTACAAAGGCAGAGCCGTGGACTCGATTCTCGGCCAGTTCTGGGTTCCCCTCAACCTCCCATCATATCTCCAACGACGTCTTCCCTCTCCAACAGGCGTCCAGGGTCGGCATTCTCCAGCTCACAGAGGTCATGGTCGCCAATGCAATGGGGCTCGACGTCTTCTCCATCGTCACAACCAAACGTGCCCACAGGCGAATGGCCATCGCAAAGCTTTCATCCGGCCATGGTCTCGTCGGCTTCAAAATCTGCAAGCCCAGGACCGGGCCAGGCACAGAGCCTCCACAGTCAATTGCTGCAGAGCAATCTCTTCATTTCGCAGGCTGTTGCTCGAACATCGGAGCCGCCACAACTCTGGCACTCGCATTCGTCCACTTCGGCGAGTTTGGGCCGGGCTAATACTCCCCTGTTCGTCGATCGGGCACCAGTGTTTGGCGAAGACGTTACAGCGTGTCACAGGAGTCGTGGCCTTCTCTCTCTCCAAGCCTCGGAGGATACATTGCAGATCCGACCACCTTCTGCCTTGTCAGACAGGATGTCCCAAGAACGGCTGGAGCTCGATGACTACACCAGTCTGATGCCACCTCCTCGACAGCTCCCATTTGCCGCTTCCAAGAAACCACAAGCCGTGCTGCAAGCTGAGAAAACAGACATCGCGACGACAACTACTAGGAAACCTTCTGGCGCATCAAAATCGACGACAAGATCACGGCCTCAGCCTGCCGGAATCCCCGATCCTCACGACACGTCAAATTCATCTGGAAATGCTCCTAGACGTGCTCCTGTAGCACCCGAAACACATCCTCCCGATAGCACCACAACTACAACTTCAAAACCTGCTCCCAAAAAATCCCGACGAAGTCCAAATGCATCAAAATCCAGCCAAAGCAAGAGGCAGCGCAAGGACAAGGAGACAGGGGCTGCCAAGGAGCCGAGCATCGTGACAGCACCGCAGCGGACGCGTTCAGGGGGCAAGGGCATCGCAGTCCCAAGCTTTCAAGGCGCCGGAGCCCAGGTGAGCTTTACGGAGTTGCCGCTAAAGACTCCAGCCAGATCGTCTGGTCCAACAAGCAAGCATTCGGAGCAGTCCAAGACGGCATGCACTTCACCGCTCGGGACCAGGACATCTTCTGACCCTCCAAGACGCCCGGGACTTCGGTCTAGCAAGCACGATGATGAGACACCAGGAGCTGCAGCCACGGCGACTTCAATTATTGAACCCGAACGGCCCACGAAGCAATTTCAGCACGCCAAAACGCAAACCAAGGTGTCGACCAAGAACCGAGGGGCGACTTGCAACCTCCGACCCCCTCAAGCAAGCAGCAGCACGCAGGCGGGGGCGGTCATGGTCAGCACTGGCACTTCCAGTGTTGCTGTGCCCGCCCCGCATCAGACCACCCAGACAGACGCCATGTTTCGGCAAGCTGACGATCTAACCCGTGGCGAATATGTTGACAACAGTGTGCAAACGCAGGCTGTCTCCACCCTCAACGCAGCGAGTGGCTGCAACATCCGCCCGTTCCAAGGCACCGCTGCCACGCAGACCGAGCGGCAGAGCGTTGAAACGGGCATCCAAGCTGACCTAGATTCGACTCCAAGCAATGGCGGTGCCTACTTGAGCAGTGACATGGTGGTGGCAGCATTTCGACTGATCAGCGACGCCCGACATTTGATCCATCAACATGTAGACGGCGACCTGGACAAGATAGAACAAGGCTTACACGTTGATATTGCGAATTCAATGGGTGAGATGTTCCACGAAGTTGAGGATTTGGCCCAGAGCGCTCTGAACGAGCATGGGCCTGCAATATTGGAGATGCCATTTTCGTTGATGGCGCGGGATTACTTGAGGGGGCGAGAGACTCGTTCGGACGCACATGTCAATTGACTTTGATCATCACGTTGGCCGGTCATTAGGCAGGAGGGTCGTGTAATTCGTTGCAATTAAGGCTATTGCTCTGCTTGTGTGTGCTGAGGGGATGACCATGCTTGGAAAGATTGTTCGTGAGTCGTGTGAGTTTCCGATGCGCCACCCGTACCCATGTCAAACATAAAAACCCAGACCCTATTTGAAAACCACAAGACTCTAATCGTATCCTTGTCCGTTGCAGAGATGCTTCGCTCAGTCGCCAGGCCATGCTGCGGTTGAAAGAAGAAGTGGCAGTGGCGAGATGTCGTTGTCGGGAAGGGCATCACTTCTTGCCGGGATGACCACCGTCGAGACCGTGTTCAAGAGCCTTGTCGGCGCGGGCGATTGCCTGGTGCGCCTTGATCATGGAGTCTTTGATCTGATCCTCCATGGTGCGGGGCAGAACTGTCTTCTTGAGGATGATGCGGTGGTGCTTCTTGGACACTTGGCTGATCTTGGTGCGCTTGGTGATCCTATGATACTCGGCAGCGTTGGCGAGGTCGTGAAGAGTAGGCCTGCCGTGCTGATAGCTGGGCGACAAGAGCTTGCTGGTGGGGATTGTCTTGCTGCGGAGGGCTGACTTGTTGTTCTTGGCAGATCCAGAATGAAGGATGAGTCTGCGCTGTTTGGGCTGACGGCAGCTGGGGAGGTCGACCTGAATCCTGATCCGATTCTTGTTGTGGCTGGCGAGATTTGCCTGAATGTGGTTCTCGAGGTCAAGAGCCACCGCGGTGGTGTCTTGGGTGCCACAGCTGTGTTCGATCTCCTTGCGGAAGAATTCAGGAGTGATGGGGGTGGGAGGGAGTACATCCGAGAGACGAGTCTTGGAGCTCTTAGCCTCGGAGACGTCGTCGTGTTCGTTGTAGTCTCCGTAGCGCTTGTAGTCCTCGTAGGTAGGCGAGAGGCAACTGGGTCTGGCCTTTTTGTCGAGACCACGGCGCATGCGGGAAGCTCCCTTGGTTTCCATTTTCGCGAGAGTCTGGAGTCGACGCTTGAAAGACCAAGGAGAGACGATGGGTAAAGAGAAGAAGTGCGTCAACGAGGACAAATTGTGACCTTGAAGATGAGTGCTAAAGCTTGCTGAAGTACGATACAACGCAAAGCAGAAAGATGGATGAAAGGCTCAGAGTCGAGTCATTCGGAGAGTGTGGGTGAAAGGGTAGATGGAGATGGGTGGTTGTGGTTGTGGTGTCGTGAGGGAAGATGGGACAAGACGAGGACGAGCAATCTCTGTCAGATATGGAGGGAAGAGCGATGTGAATCGGCTGGGTGCCCGACGCGTGACTTTCGCATTAGCAAAGGCTCTGAATGAGCTGTCAAGCCTCCTCGTGGTGGGCGACGCCATTGTTATCCAGGGGGAGTGCATGTGACTTGGAGCTTGCACTGTGTTTGACGCGCGCTCAACAATCAGGAAAGAGGAGGCTTGAATGGCTGAATACAATAGGCTGTTGCTTCTTTACAGGGAAGTGAGTCTTGATTTCTCTGCTTGCGCTGGCAGGAGCGTTGAAAGTTTGTTTGCTATCAAGGGAAACACCTTCCAAGTTGCCCAAATATCACGTGCGGCCTCGCTCCTTCCACGACAGGAGGCAACGATGAAATACCTCCACCGTCGAGGCAAGTGATGTATACAATGTTCGAATTAAGTACCTGCGGTAGGCAAAAAGAGATTTCATGGGCTGTGTTAAATGGCTTTTGCATTAACTAGGTACAACACCAACGCCACTGTCACCACTCCCTCCCCAAATGACGCCCTATGGACAGCGAGGCGCCCTCAGAAATCAAACTTTGCTCTGCTTCCCGTCGGCAGCGGCAGCGCCGGCCTTGTCCTCAGGGGCAAAAGTGAGACTGACGCTGTTGACACAGTGCCGCTCGTCAGTGGGTGTGTCGAAACCCTCTCCCTTGAAGACATGGCCCAGATGGCCTCCGCAGTTTGAGCAGACAATCTCGGTTCGCGACATGCCAAAGGCGCGGTCCTCGTGGCGGGTGACGGCACCGGGAATGCTGTCAAAGTAGGCAGGCCATCCACAGCCAGAGCTGAACTTGTGGTTTGCCTTGTAAAGGGGAGCCTCGCAGCCGGCACAGCTGTAGACGCCCTCTGAGGGATAGTGCTTGTCATAGGTACCAGAGCCGGGAGCCTCGGTTCCCTTCTGACGCAGGATACGGAATTGTTCTGTTGTGTGTTAGCCTTGTGAATTGAAGCGTGTGTATCACGCGGAAGACCACGGGTGCGCCTTAGGGCTTGCAAGCCATGGGCGGCGGCGGCAGCCAGGACGACGTACCCTTGTTCAGGACGGCGCGCCACTCATCGTCGGAGCGCTTATCGGGGTAGGACATCTTGTCAGAAGCCGAGGAGGATGTTCCAAACAGCGAGCTGATGAAGGGGATGGGCATGCCCGCTCTGAGAGGAAGGGCGCGGTTAGGCAAGGCAGGGCCGGCAAGACGGGATGTGAAGGCGTAGGCGCTGCTGGGGCGTCGAGTGAAGGATGAGACGGTGTAGAGGAGCGAGTTGAAGAGGCGCGGGAATCGCATAGAGATGGCTGGTGTTCAGGTCGGCGGATGAGATCAGGAGTAGGTCGAGGATATGATTACAGCTTTTATACACAGAGCGGCGGGTAAGATGAAGTTGTTACAACGTTCAGGGACGTTGTCGACGGATGGATCGCTGACGTCTGCATTAGTGGCGAGGGGCGAATGTGATTGGTCATGGCGAGGAATGGAGAACGGACGTAGATCGGAGAGGGGACTCGTGAGCGTATCACAATTCGATCTCCCGAAGCACTGCCCTGGGCTGCCTGGGATTTGACAAATCTTGGCTCAGCCCGGCTGACAATCCTGTCCGGCAGGATTCTTCCCGTCTACAGCTGATATATATTCCAAATAATTGATCCCTCATGATGCCGTGCAAAGCGGCTGAGCCCGGCGCATCGTCATTCATCTCCGTGATACTGAAAGAGTGTGGCGCGAGCTCCCGAATGCGAGTGACATTCTCCGCAATTGCTGAACCCCCGCTGTGGCGGACGAAAGATCATTGAGGCCAGAAAAAGGTTAGGCGGTCGTGGACGGCAGAACCGCCCCAGGCAGGGCGTTCCATGTCTTCCCACGTTCCACCGCGGGCGCGGGCCACGGCTGCTTGGGCAAGAATGGTGGGGCACTGGTTTCCATGAGCCTGAGTCGGGCCTCGACCGCCATCCACCCCTAAAATCCCCCCCTAATTCACTTTGAGCCACCCGCCGTTACATAATTGAGGAACCCGATCCTCGACATCCATCGCTGGCCTGGACTTGCGCCCCGAACTTCCCCAAAACCACAGCACGCAACGTCTCCGCCGGCCAGATTCGACTCGCCCTCGCCCTCGCCTTTCTTGCGAACCCGTATCCATTGGCCCACCGGCACCCCTCGAAGCCGACCGTCTCTTTGACCCGCTGCCGCTGTCGCGTGCGGCACATCAGGCCAACATGTCCAGACGCCCTCCCAATCCCGCCGCTGAGCGGGCGGCCCAGAACACGGCTACCATCAAGAACCTGCTGAAGCTCGAGGCGAACAAAGTGTGCGCCGACTGCAAGAGGAACAAGCGTGAGTACATCTGTCCGGCGGGCCGCATGTGCCTATCCCCTCTCGCCGACCCCGCTGACATTGGTCGCTCCAGACCCTCGATGGGCTAGTTGGAACTTGGGCGTCTTCGTTTGCATCAGGTGCTCCGGCATCCACAGAGGCATGGGCACCCACATCAGCAGGGTCAAGTCGGTTGACCTCGACTCATGGACCGACGAGCAGCTCCAGAGCGTGCTGAGCTGGGGCAATGCCCGCGCCAACAAGTACTGGGAGTCCAAGCTGGCCGCCGGCCACGTGCCATCCGAGGCTAAGATTGAGAACTTCATCCGCACAAAGTACGAGCTCAAGCGCTGGGTCATGGACGGCGAGCGGCCCGACCCGGCTTCGCTCGATGTTGACGGCGACGACGACGTGCCCCTGAGCCTTGTCAAGGAGAAGCAACAGGTCGAAAGGCGTGAATCTGTGCGGAAGGCCTCCGTCGGCCAGAGCGCTGCCCCCCGCGGCATCCAGGCACCGCCGCAGGCCGACCTTATCGGCGGCGACGATATCCCTCAAAGGGCCAGCTCAGCCGGTCCCGTCAGCGCTCAGATCCCTCCCAAGGCCGCCGCCGCGCCGCCCAAGCCCACGACAACAAAGGACTCGCTGCTGGGACTCGACTTCTTCGCCGAGCCCTCTGCCCCGCCCCGGCCGGCGAGCACCAACGCTGCCGGAGTCGGTGCTGCCCCTTCGCGTCCCGACCTCAAGCAGTCCATCCTCTCTCTCTACGCCACTGCTCCCCGGCCACAGGCCCAGCAGAACAACCAGGGCGGTTCCTTTGGCGGTCTGGCTTCTCCCGGCTTCGGTCAGCCGCAGCAGCAGCAGCAACAGCAACAACACCAGCAGCAGTCCTCTTTTGGCGGCATGAACGATGCCTTTAGCAACCTCGGCTTCGGTGGCCAGCCTGCGCAAAAGCCTGCCGCTGTAGACCCCTTTGCCAGCTTCGGCAGCCCCCAGATGGGTAACAAGTCGCCACAAATGTCCTCGAACGCGTTTGGTGGACTTGGTGGCGGCAGCTTCTTCGACTCCAAGCCAGCTGCACCGGCTGCCTCGTCCCATCAGAAGCAGCCTTCGAACAGCGGCTTCGGTGGATTCGGATGGTCGACTTCGCCCGCCGCGGCTCCCTCCACGACATCACCCCCTCCTCAGGCGAAGCCCGCCCAGCAGCAGTCCTCAATGGGCGACCTGTTCGATCTCTCATCCCCCGCACCTCCGCCACAGGCCGCCCCCAAGGTTGCCTCGCCGCCGGCGACCTCATCCGTCTTCAACCTCACACAGGCGAAGCCCTCCGCCCCTGCTCCTGCGGCCGTCAGCACCACCAGCCCCCTCGCAGGCTCCAACTTCTCCGGTGCGGACGTGTGGGGTTCCAACGACTGGGCCAGCTCGGAACCTGCCGCCGCTCCCGCTCCCTCGCAGCCTAAGCCGGCCGTGTCTAGCAACGACGACTTTGGCGGCTGGGCCAGTAGCACTACCCCCAGCGGCGGTCTGGGCGGTTTCTCGGCCAACACGCCCATCGTGCCAGGCAACTCCGGCGGCTTCAACACGGCGCCCAAGGTCTCGGCAGACGAGGAGTTTGGCGGCTGGGCCAGCAGTGCCGGCCCTGCCACCGGCGGCAACACCAGCAGCAGCAACAACAACGGTGCCGCCAAGCCCGCATCTGGCGGCTTTGGCGGAAGTGACGATCTCTTCTCCAATGTTTGGGAGTAAAAAGGCCTGTTTTGGCTCACTGAAATGTTACGTTTTATCGATGTAGAGGGTGGCATACCAGACCCCATCAGGGGGCAGCCATTTGCAGGACAGATTCAGGCGGGCCAGCGGTCGTAGCATGTCGTTCAGCGGGAGAGCACCTCGGTGCATGTCGGCAGAGGCGGCTGGTTTTTATCTCTTTTGCATCGCCCCCAGGCGTGGCCGACTAGATCAGGGACACGAGGTGGGGAGAAGCGAAACGGATGGCGAGAATTGAAAATATTCACAAATCCTACTGGATACACAGAACAGGCCCTGTGATGCCTGTCACAAGGGGGTCCTGTACGACTAAAAACAAAAGCTTTCCTGAACTCCGCGCGTCATGCATGCCCGTTTTGCCGTATCCGGCCAAGAAACAATTGTACAAGTCGCCCTGCCCCTAATCTTTCAAGTTGTAACCATCGGTCGAAAGGCACAGATCTGTCCGGTCAGAGGAACAGCTTGAGCAGGTAATATAGGACGATAAAGGCGGCGATGATCATGCCGGCGAGTTTGAGGATAGCGACCTTGTTTCCCGAGGCGGCCATGCGGCCCAGTCGGCCTGCGGAACCCTTGAGAGAGCCGGACATGGAGGAGAAGGTTTGGGACTGCGATGACATAGTGTCAGTATGGAAGAGCGACGGCGGGTGGGGGCAAGGAGGGTATCACGCACGGTGTTATCGATGACATCCTGGGATCGGGCATTGTCGTAAATGTCGACGGTGACGCCTCGGAGGGCCGAGACCTTGGAATGAAGCTCGTCGAGGCGGGCGTTATTCTGGCGCTCTCGCTCGTAGGACTCGGACATGGTGGGCAGGCAGTATCGGGTTAGTCAGGGGTGTTGTCGGGAGTGGTTTGTAGCGACTCGATATGTACTGTGGTGTTGTCGCTGGAGGCAATAAGGTTGTCGTGTCGGCAAGGGGTCACGGGTTTGGGTTTCGGGACTCGAGTCTGGCGATGGCCGTTCGCGGTCGCAGGGGGGGCGATGTGGGTTAGGGGCCGTGACGTTGTGGGCAAGGCTGGCGTGGCTCGGTTGGCCAATCGGGTGATAGCGCGTGCCTTAACTCCGGGGGAGCACCGCCACAGCGCCACCGAGGCCGGAGGGGAGCATCTCTCGCATCGTCAACTTGGAGGCGTACAACACCGCGTCATCAAGGAGGGCGGCAGGATGATCTGTTGCTGTTCTGCCTGCTAGTGATAAAGAGCTATACAGAAAGCAAGAAACTAGACAGGTTGTAAGAAAATTCCGAGCTCGCGGTCTCTACCCTGACGGGGGGTGATGTTGCCGCTGATGCAGGTCAGCAAGTTGCGTGGACTGAGGCGCTGTCGTGCGTCGCATCACCTGGATTCGTGTATCACTCGGATTCGGACAGCGGGAGCGTCGGGAAAGCAGGTACAAGAGTAATCGACTTCCCTGACTCTGTCTCTGGAAATAATGCCTCCAACAACTCGCCTCATCCTCGTCACCTCCTCGACGCGCCGCCAAGACTTCCAGGCGCGCATTCTATAAGCTTCCCCCAAAATCACGAGGTCGGTTGGCCTCCGCTAGCGCGCGCCGCAGCGCATCGCATCTTGGAGACCTCCCGCGGGTGCCGTCCGTTCTGTCTGCTGGTGAGGGGCGACTTCCTCCGCCTCCGCCGCGCAACCCCACTATCCACTATCGCCCGACCTCCCCCCGCCGTCGCACCGCCTATCAGGAGTGACGTGCACCTCGCCGCAGCACCTAACTTCCCTAGAACCCCGTCCTGTCGGCCCAACCTTACTGGCGGGCTCGGCACCTTGGGGAACCCGTCCGTCACCTTCCATTCCCATTCCTTCAACAATTCTACCTCAACCTAAACCGCATCCTTTGCGGCGCCCTACCAGATTTCCTCCGTCCTTCAACCTCGTTTCCCCGAAAAGACACAGGCCTACTCAACGGCACTCTCCCCGCCTGCGCAGCAGCTGGGCCTCACCTACTACACCCGGCGCATCCGTCCTTGACCGACCGACGACCTATACACGCCCACCATGGGCCTCCACAACCCCCTCCCGTCGTCCATGGCGTGTGAGTTTCCCTTGTTCCCCCAAGCCCTCGCGCAGAGCTCCCCTAGACTGACAGACCATCTCTCGCAGCGGAATGCAAAAAGTGCGGCAAGATCCTGACCTCCTTCATCGACCCGAGACAAGCCTTTGGCCCCGACAAGATCATTCCTCCCTCCATTCTCGCCAACGCAAAGGTACGCCCAGCCCGCCTATTCTTGGCACCTGGCGTCGCAAGCCTCATGCCTCTCTCTGCCTGGCGCAGAGACCTGCGACTGCACATACAACCGCCACCGACCGCCGCGCATGCTGACACTTTCTCCCAAAACAGGGCCTCGCGATCCTCACCGTCTTCAAGGCCGGCTTCCTCGGCTCAGGCCGTTTCGGCAGCGGTCTTGTTGTTGCCCGCCTCCCCGACGGCGGTTGGTCCGCTCCGAGCGCCATTGCCACGGTAGGCGGTGGCTTTGGTGGCCAGATCGGCTTCGAGCTCACCGACTTTGTGTTCATTCTCAACGATGTCTCCGCCGTCAAGACCTTTGCCCAAGCCGGCTCCTTGACGCTCGGCGGCAACGTCTCCATTGCCGCCGGACCTGTCGGTCGTAACGCTGAGGCTGCCGGTGCCGCCTCGCTCAAGAGCGTCTCCGGTATCTTTGCCTACTCTAAGACGAAAGGCCTCTTCGCCGGTGTCTCCCTCGAAGGCTCGGGTATCATCGAGCGCCGCGACGCCAACGAGAAGCTCTACGGCACCCGCTACAGCGCTCAGCAGATCCTCTCCGGCAGCGTCCAGCCGCCGTCCCAGGCCCAAGCCCTCATGGCCATCCTCAACTCGCGCGTCTTCGCCGGCATGGGCCGCTCGCCGTCCGTCGCCGGCGACTCCATGTACAACGACGTCCCCGTGTACGACAATGGTCACGACGATGTAGTTTGGAACGGCCGCCGTGGCGAGGCCATGGGCGAGAACCAGCGCCAGTCTTCGTTCGGCCAAGACCACTTTGGCCCCCCTAAGCGGTCCAGTACATGGCAGGACGACACCTACGACCGCCCCGGCGGTGGTGGCGGCATCTCGCGATCCAACACTTTCGCCTCGCGGCGGGATGATGAAGACGTCGACGACTTCTTCAAGAAGGACGGCTTCAGCTCTCAGAAGACTGGCCCGGGACGGCCCTCGGCCCCCAAGCCCAACTTTGCGCCAAAGCCGTCACAGCTCAAGTCGAATGAGGCTGTGGCCCTCTTCACCTTTGATGCCGATCAACCCGGCGATCTCGGCTTCAAGAAGGGCGAGGTCATTACGGTGTTGAAGAAGACCGAGAGCGCCAACGACTGGTGGTATGTTTGGCCTCACCATTCTCGGAGAAACGCCATGTGCTAACTAGAATTCTCAGGACTGGCCAGCTCAACGGCAAGACGGGTATCTTCCCAGCGAATTACGTCAAGATGAAGGAGTAGACATGTGGCTCGGGCCTTGTTTCTTGCTTTTGGACTGGAAAAGACGAGACTGAAGCAGTTCGGCTGGGCACACTTTTTGCTTGATACCTGGGATACCGCGGAGGGACACGACACGACAGTCAGCGAGGGCTTCACCCACCGCCACACCCCTGAGCGCACATCGATCACAACGGCGGTGGGCGAGCCCCAACAGATGCATGGTTTTCTATTCTCCCTTCTCCAACTTTCTGGGGACACTCCATCTAGCTCTTTTTCTTCCTCCCTTGTCATGATGTTCACGAATCAAACGGTTGGGCATGGCATCTGCTTTGGGCCCGCCTGGGGTACAACATTGCGTCGCTGGACTTGGCTTTCGGGCAGGAGTAGATCTTTTTCTTCGGCGGACTGGCTAGCGCATGTTCCGATCAATGTGGCAAATGCAGATTCGAAGTTTACGTGTCATGAGATGCGATTGTGAGTGGTGTTCACCGGGGGAGGGGAGAAAGCATGTCGTTCATCGCAGGCTTGGGTCTGAACAATGGGACGTGTTGATGGGAGGCAGGCCTTATTTATACTTTTGACTTGGCAACAAGCATATGCGTCTGCGTCTCCAAGATGGTGCCGCACGCACACCGCATCAGAGCCTTGCTTGACTTGCGCCCGCCGTATGGGCTGCCTCCCCTGCTGCAGCTGCCATCTGCGGCATCCCCCCTCACGGATCAGGCTCTCCAGCAACTTGTTATGGAAACGGAAGTGCTACTCTGCCGATCACCGAAACACCTTTTCCAAAGAAGATGGTGTGGGAGGGAATGAGCCGACCTGGGTTTTGATGCGATTTTGCAGGTTGCCTTGCGAGAAGCTGCCCTTTCCATGAGCCTCCTCTGCAGGCTTTGCGTCAGGCTCCCAGGTGGGCAACCACCGGGCCATCCCTTGCTTTCCCCCTGATGCATGCCCAGGCGGGGAGGCACCCTCGGAGACGAATCCGTGCAATCAGACAACGTCGTGAAGATGGCTGGGATCGAGAGTCGGGACGGCAATGCCGATGAGACTTGGGATTCCATGTCGCCTGGTTGCCTTCGTGGCTTGAACGCAGAGGGTGATGGCATAAGGGATTAGGAGGCGGACGTACTCGGGTTGCCTTGATTCTTTATACGCGGATATGGCTCCATGTCAACCTGGCGGTTTGTGGTAGGCGGCGGTGAGAGCGATAGGTCTTTGTTTTCTCGCGACAAGTTGGAAACCCCAATGGGTGCATCCTCCACCGCATCACGTCGAAGACACCCTCCCATCTCCCAAACATGGAGGGTGCTAGAGCGCACTATGGCAGGGCTCTGGCTTAGGTGACGAGATATTTCAGATGAGATAGTAATTGACCTTTCCTTGCGGCCCGGACGACTGCGGACACATTTGCAGGTTTGGGGTCATGACACAAGTGATCACGTAGGGCGGAGGGTTTACCATGGCAGTGAAACACGGACGAGACAGTCCATGTTGAATTGACTCTGGTGTGTACTCGTATCGCCTCTAGATGACGAAGGATTTGACACGATATCTGTTGGATACCTAAGCAGGCTCTTGAAGGAAATGGGGTAGTGGGTGCTCCCGGCGTCGTGTTCTTGGCTCTCTGTTCCCAGGGTGATCGCAAATGAATTATGACGAAAGTAAAAGAAAACCAGAAAGACTGTCCATCCGTATCATCCGTGGCTTCAGTCCACGGCCTGTCGTAAATGAATGTGTCCTCCAACAGTCACGTGTAGCCAGTTTCGACTGGCCACATGCCCTGTGGTCCCTGCTCTGCTTTCAATTCCTTCTGAAGATATCATTAAGAAATCCCATGGAGTAAAACTTTGCTGTCGCGTGGTAGTGTCAAGCCTGCTTTTTTGTGGGAGGCTTTCCCCGTGGGCCAAATGTTGAGAGCCCAGTGTGAGGGGCGCATCTCCCGAACCCTCGACCGCCGTGGGCGAATTTGAATCAGCAAGCTGGAGTAAGCAGCTACATCCTCGAGGGCCCGGGGTCTTGTCTGTGGTTTTGGTCAGAGCGATTGTATGAAGCGTCCATGTTGTTGCCCCAGAGGCTGTTCTCCGGGGAGACGAATAGGTTCGGGTAGACGGACGTGGTGTCACCCTGGGGAACCTTTCCAGAGTCGTACTGCCCGGCATAGTAATAATTCTCAGATACTACCCCCGAGTCCTGCTGCCACTGTTGCAGTGGGTTTGAAATCTCCGTGTTGGTCAGCATATCCGGCTGGAGACCAGAGCTGGTGCTGAACGTGTGGAGATGCGAGGACTCTTGTGGTGTATTAACGTATAACGAAGTGGGTAGCAGCGCCTGATTGGTAAAAGGCGGTGCGCTTGAAGCCCCAGCCTCGTAATGGATCGGCTGATGTCGTTGTAGTGAGTGAATCGTAGACACTGACGTTGTGGTGTCGGGAACTTGGCGATGAGCGGAGCTACCAAGACCAGAATTCAGAACAGAACGCCTCCGCGTGCCAATATCGTCGGCGCGACGGAGGCTATCGAAGCGTGGATTCTTAGAACGAAGCTGGCCTTGCTGGATCTTGCCGAGGGTGAATGGTACCGGACCGTGCTCGGCTGGAACGATGTGGATGGCTTTGAGTATCAGGTGGCCACGTTGCTCGATGCCCGCCCAGCGTCCCCCGATCCTGATGTACAAAGCAGCTTTCGGGCACTTGATAGCCCCGACACTTGTTTGCACATCTCTCGAGAGTATTGAGGGCACGCTTTGGAACCTGAGAGCTTCGAATTCCTTCTCGCCGATAAATGTGTCGTCGGAAGCATTGTTGAATACGCCCAAGATCGAGGTGGTGATCAAGCGCTGAGCTAAGGTGAATATGTAGGGTCTCCCTGGGCTGGGGTCGAACTGAGGGCGGGAAGAAGGACTGGGGTTGAGCTGAGGGCGGGAAGAGGGTAGTCTTTCGTTCTGGTGTTGACGGCGGCGGTGGCGGTGTATTGGCCTCCCATCAATAGGTTGTTGGTGAGGTTCGACGAGACGATTGGCGAAATTCGTGGCTGTTGTTGGATTCTGGAGGGAGATCGACGTCGGTGAAATGCCTTCAGGAGGTCGACGGCGCGCCATCCTCCGATTTAATTGTTGGTAAGATTCGGCAGGGCGGTTGGCGACATTCGTGGACGGTGTTGGGCTCTGGGGGGGGACAGACATAGGTGAGATGCCTTCAAGAGGTCGGTAGGGCGTTGTTTCCGGTTCAGGAAGAAATAAGTTCTGGTGTCCAACATCTCTTATGTTTGGATCCATGGCGAAGGGGGTGGATGTCGTTGGCGTTCCTGTTTTGCAGTCCTCAACCTGGAACCCCTAAATGAAAAGTTCACGATGGTTCAAATGGGAAGTTGGGGAGCATGGTATGTGCCCCAGTAAGGCTGTTGTTTGTACGCGGCTGGGTGACGTTGAGGTGCTTGATGATGATCGCAGGGCTGCGTCGATGAAACTTCCCTTCGACAAGTTGAATGTGCGAGACTTGTGTAAGGATTATAAGCCGAGGAGTGCTACTCGAGCGAAAAACGGTCGTGCTAAGCACCCAACCAGAGCCGAGTCGTCCTGAACACAGGAGCGGGAATCAACTAATGATACTTCGTGGGCGTCGAATATTTGACAAGAAGGGTGTGAAATTTCCATTGGACTTTCCTACCTACACATACACTTGTCAAACACGGGCCTCTTTGCTTTAACGCTCTTGGGAACGAGGCTCTGTGGTGCGCGGACAGGCAGGCCGCACACCTCGGTGTCGGGGAAGCATTACCAAATGCCAGGACGGGCTAGGTGGCACAGATTTGGTATTCAGTATGGTAGGCGTAGTTCGGTAAGGGCAACTTCCAATCTAGGGGCATGGGCAATGCCAGCAGCAGAAGGGAGGCCCCCAAGCATGTGCCCGAGGGCTGTGACCGCTGCGGCGAAGCCACACTTGTACGTCAGGTCACAATGAATGCCTTCCCATCCGTCTGGCCTGATGGAATGGCAGGAAAAGGGGCCATACAGCGCCAATTCTGGTTCTTTCCGTCCAAGAAATCACCGAATCCTGAACAGCGAAAGGCGAGCTTATATCAGTTTCTTCACTGTGCTTCCAAAGGAGGAACTTGTGTTTGACCAGGTAGGCTTGCTTCGAAAATGGCGAGACACAAGACTGATCATCGACTCTGTGCCGTACGACGTGCCTCCGCATGTCATGAGGTACGGCATCATAGGTCAGCGGAAAGCCCACTCGGTGGGCTTTCCTTGTACTTCCTGATGTATGCATGGGTGAAGGTACGATGGACACACAATTGACGGTGTGCCTTGGGCGCTTGGGGAGCGCTAAACAAGAATGAGGTGGTATGACGGGGGGGAATCGAGATGCAAATGCAGGGTGAAGCAGGCTTTACGCGCCAAGTTGGGGAGGATGCCATAAGAGTGGCGGGCTGCATGAGACTATTGGTGCAACTGCATGACACCACCACGGGAGGCTGGAATTGTATTGTAATTGTACATCTGACATGAATGGCGTCTTCCAATTCCAGCTCCGTCCTCTGTGGAACGTGAGGAGAATACCGGAAGACTGACGGCCGCCCTGCAGTCCCGCACTTTTCGCACCATCATGCATCCGGCTTCGGTGAACGCCCTGTTCGGTAAGCCATGATGATTGGCTTAGCCTGACTGCTGTGTTTGCCCGATGACCGGCAGGCTATTCATAGGGTGATGTTTAACTGTGGTATAGAATCCAGGTAGAAGTCGAACCCCTTGACACCGCGTCCAGATGCGGCTCTTTTCACGTACGTATAGAGTCGGGGTGTCCTGGGTTAGGTTCAAATCAACACCAAGATGATCCGCAGTGTCAAGTCATCCAGAGTGTGAGTTTTCAACCCCCTCTTGGATCGTTTTCTTTTCATCATGGCGCCTAACCCCCAAAGAAGATCCCCGCCCAGCGGTACCCCTTATAAACAACGACTGAGGGAGCGCCAACGACGGCCAAAATCAGGGCGACTTCAGTTCAACCGGGATGATATTCCTGATGATTTCTTGAAAAAGCTTCCGGTGGCCTACACAACGGGACTTGGAGACTCGTCGGCCTCATCTCACGACAATAATGACGGACCAGTTCTGGTGAAAAGAATTCCTCTTCTCCATCCAAGCTTACTACCGGATGATTCCGACGACGGCCATTGGGAGCACCTTCTTATGAGTCAGGGAGAGGAAGACCGTACGAGAAGTCAATCCCCCGGTGCAGTATCTGTTACATCTTCGGCCTCACAGTTCAGTGAGATTTGGGACTATGGCTACCAGCCCTCAAGAACCGACACCCTGGAAACACAGGCTCCGACCGTCTGTGATGTCCAGAGATGTCAGACTATTGGTGCACCCAATTTCCCTACAGAAGTGTATCACACATGTCGACAGAATGAATTTAACACGGAGACTGAGACGGAGAATCAACTATCGAGTCAAGAAGAATTTGAATCCGGAGACGAAAATACACCTTCTGAGAGCTCGGATGACCAAATTAATTTCTCCAACGAGGCGGAGGCCGACAGGTGGCTAAAAAGCCGCTTCACCGACGAAGAGGTGCAGAATATCAAAGCTTTCTGGACTTGGTCAACCACCCATGTCAACTGGATCCATCACGACGAAGAGACCAACGAGATCATCGAATGGCCGAAAGATCTTGTGTAGAGCTCCTTGCGCAGACGCACCATTTTCATTTGTCAACAAACCTCACGACTCATTTTCGGCGCAATGAATTCCCCATTCTACGGTGAAATGGTTATACATTATTGGGGCTGAGCAAGCTTTCGTTCAACACTGGCGGCTTCAAAAACGACTTCGCTTCTACGGGCATCGATATTATACGGTGATAATAAGGGGTCGCGTTGTTTCGGGAGAATGGGGGTCATCGCAGTGCTGCGTTGGCTTTACACGTGCTACCGACGCTCCGTTTGACGTTGAATTCAACATGGGAACAACAGAAGCTTATCTCGAAGACTAGTCTACTTGAACTTGAGAATGTTAAGCAGTCGTTCAAAACACCTAAGTCCGATTTCCACCCGTGAACCTCGCGCTCACATCTCTTCCCCCAACATCAACCAGCCCCTGCTTCACAACCCACGCTCCAGGCGGCGCATAACCCCCTGACAATGTAGCCGCACTGGCAAACTCCCTCCAGAAATCACATTCCCGCTTCGTCATCTGCTCATCTTCAACCGTACTGTAGAACCAGTTGCCAACATTCAGCACACCTCCAACCTTGTCCCCTTTGCCACTGGAGTCAGGCCGACCCCAGCGAATCGCCGGTGGCAGATTCCACGTTGCCCTCCTCGCATTTGGGTCACCCGTGATGGCGTAGCTCGTCAGATAGCTCTGCAGCGCCCAACTAATACCCCCAAACAAGATCCCTGTTGGAAGAAACACGAGCGCCGACAGCACCTGCGACCAGCCACCCGAGGAGAAGCGCGAGTTGTAGAAGACGGCAAAGAGGTCGCTGCCGTGCCACCCAGGGCTGACTGAATACTGCATATTGTACACCTTGTCATCGCCCATGGCCGCGTTGAGGTGTCGGATGTTGCATGTGAAGGAGCTGTCGCGAAGGAGCGCCTCCATGCGGGCTGCCTGGGTCTTGAACTTTGACAAGCCGCCGGACGTAATGGGAGGGTACATGTCGTTGGCGATCCGGGCAACAAGACCGTTGGACTGCGTTTCGTTGGGGAAGATGCCCTTGATAAAGGTGGTAAAGTGGTCATTAGTGGTAATGGCACCGCTGACGAAAAGTGTGGCCTCGTTGGCGCAGTGGGAGAGAAGGAGACTCTCGGGCTTCCAGAAGCTGTTGGACGAGAGCTCAAGGACGGGAAGTTGCCGAATGAAGTCGCCATCGGGGGTTGGGCCGACGGCAAATGATCCCTGGGGCAGGTGTCCTTCCATCAGCTGGTCATTTGCAGAGGCGAGAGTCTTGGAGCTGGCGGCGCGAAGACACTTTAGGCCCTTTCCTGAGCATCCAGCCAGGCTCTCAAAACGCTTGAATGTATCTTCAACCGTCCCGGCACGGTCCCACATTGGCTGATATGCCGGAGACAGAATGACGGCCCGGTGGAAGAGGGGGTCCAATTTGCCGCCCTTGGCGACAAGATGATGTATGATGCTTCCAGCACCGGCACTCTCTCCTATCACCGTAACCCGGCCCTTGTCGCCTCCGAACTTGCTGATATTGTCCTGCACCCACTGCATGGCAGCCCTCTGGTCCCAGAGCCCCGCGTTGGGCAGGCCGTCCCTCTCCATGGTGGTGCCGGCCAGAAACCCGAAGGCCCCGAGGCGGTAGTTGAATGACACAAAGACCAAATCCCCATTCGCTTGGGTCAACAGACCTGAGCCATCGTAAAATGGGAGATGGGGCTGATACACATCCTTGGAACCCATGACATAGCCTCCACCGTAGATGAAGACGGCGACAGCAAGCTTGGACGAGGGGTTGCGAATCGCTTTCGAGGGAACATAGATGTCGAGGTAGAGACAGTCTTCGGAAGAGTCCTGGAAAGAGGGAATTGGAATGCCGCCGAGGCTATGACACCAAGTCAGCTCAAATCTTTAAGTTTCGTGAAGCCGACGTACAACTGATTGACAGCCGCCCCAACAGGGCTCTGATTCCCTGGGCCGACGAAATTGATGCCCTTCACGAGCGACTGAGGACACGACGGGCCATATCTCCCAGTCTGGATGCCGCTCTTCGTCACCGGTGGCGCCGGCTTTGCCCACCTCAGGTCACCTGTAGGCGGTGCGGCATAAGGGATGTTCTTGAAAACGTAGCTGCCAAAGGTGAGCTTGACCCAGATCAGCGTTGGGCGACACTTACACATCATTTGCCTTGTTGTATCTTGCAGCACGAAAGGAGCCCTGTGGGAGGTCAATCACTGGGAGCTCCGCTCTATCTTCCAGCCTGCTAGGGCTGGCGAGCGCAAGAAGCGCTTGCAGAGCAAAAAGAACGAGAGTGATGATGGCCGGCATCGTAAGTGATGGAGCGAGGAACAGGTCAGAAGGACGTCGGAAGAAGGGCAGAAATAGAGAAGTCGAGCAAACAGATCAGCTTGCATGGAGGCGAGACATGTCGGTTCTTGTCTCAACACAGCTGCCACGAAGCAATAGATCTGTCCCTCGGGTCGTCGCATTGAT
Organism: Plectosphaerella plurivora; assembly: GCA_020726575.1. Classification (NCBI taxonomy): domain Eukaryota; kingdom Fungi; phylum Ascomycota; class Sordariomycetes; order Glomerellales; family Plectosphaerellaceae; genus Plectosphaerella; species Plectosphaerella plurivora. The sequence goes on from JAGSXJ010000042.1 coordinate 167,073, forward strand.
CCGTCACATCGTACCCGCTCAAGACATGTGCCAGATACCCATGCCCAGGCACATTTCGACGAATAGATAGTTATTCCATGGGTCGTACCTACACGTCGAAGCGACGAAGGAAACGAGCCTCCCGGTCCAGGGTCTGGTACCCCGGTCTAGAGGAGCTCGTCAATCCGGAGAGCAGGCTAGGACGGGCATCCCCAAGAAGTTAGCCAGGCACCGCAGATCGCTTGTTGATAATGGTGACGACGGTGTGCACCTCGGGCAAATCAGACTGAGAAGATGGTGTGTCGTCGGGCCGGGCCAGTCAGGGGTAAATCGGGTCGCCCCATCACAGCGCCAAAGCGACAGCCAATCAAGTCGGGAAAAGGGGCCATACCACGACCACACATCTTTCTCGCTCGAGCTTTTGTCACCTGCCACAACATCACCCTGCAAGCGTGTCTCGTGACTTTGGTGGATCGTGCTTTTGTATGAGCGAGATGCTCCGTGAAACCCAGCCAAGCATAAACCCAAGCGCTCGTGAGAAATACCCGTCAGACCTTGTAGAAGCAAAATGCGACATAGAAGCCCGCTGCCTCCTGCTCCTCAGGGGAGACGAGGATCGGGCCGCCGCCACGCTCCCTCACGCCCATCCTCTCGCTCAGCGGTCCCAGCATCGAGTCGTCCTTCTCGCTGTCCCACACGTCCGTGAAGCTCTTGTGGTATTGCAGCTCCAGGTTGTAATCCTCGGCGAGCGCACGGAACGCCTCCCACGGCACCACGTACTCGGGCACCTCCTCGACGGCCTCGTCAAGGAAGAAGCTGTATTTCCAGCCAAATGCAGGCCGGAAGATGCCGTCCTCGGGGGTCGGTCCAGGGAAGCGAACACGGTAGATCGAGTTGCCCCACTCGGCCGTCTTCTCGGCCTCGCCCTCCTCCACCTCGCCGTCTTCAGCATCTGCCTCAGGCTCCTTGGCCTCCTTGGCTTCCTTCTTGTTGGCTGCTTGCTTCGCATTGAATTGGCGGACATGCTCGCCAATGACATCCGAGTTGGGGATGCATCCGATGAAGCGGCCTCCTTTCTTGAGAGCGCCGGCAACGTTCCTCAGCATCGTGCGGGCCTTCTGCTCCGTCTCAAAGGCGTAGTGCATGCAGAACATCATGGTGACAATGTCGAAGCCGCGGCGGTTGAGTGGGCCGGGATCAAAGCCAACCTGACGAACAACGTCAATGTCCTCGATCGACTCGCCGTAGCAGTCCTTGACGTGAAACTGGGCGTCGAAGAGACGAGATTGTTGTCGCCTATAGCCACCCCTGCCTCCGCGACCACCGCCACGGCTCGCCATCTGGCGGAACCTCTCCCTCGCCTGGTCGATACTGACATCGGCCGGGTCGAGACCGACGTAGAGCTGGACCGACTGGGGTGCCTGCTGCCACTTGCCAAGATCACCGCCCTTGCCGCAGCCAATGTCCAGCACCAGCAGCTCGTGTTCCTCGCGACCGCCAGGCACGTGGTCTTCGTCGGGAGAGAACTTTTGGATGATGCAGCTCTTGACCCAGTTGTTGAGGGAACGCAGGCCCTTGATGTTGCTGTCGGTCCGTCGCCAGTCGCGCCCGCGCTCGGGGACGCTGTTGTAATGTTGGGTAACGACGTTGTTCACGCTGCGCTGACGTGCGGCAGCATCGGCGGCGGCAGCCGCGTCCTGCATGTCCCGCTCGCGGTCCAGCGCTCTCTTGCGGGCTGCCTCGCGTTCCGTCTCGGAGATGCGCGCACGGGCGCCGGGCCTTTTCTGCTTTCGCGGTTGTTCCGAGGGCGACGCGGCTCTGCGTTTGGCCGGTTGCAGCTCCTTTGCATTGTAAGGCTGGGGTTGAGACTCGTCTTGCCGGCCTCGGTCGCCATCGCGCGAGTCGCGGTAGTTGTTGGATCTGTGTCGTGGGGGAGACTGGGATCGTCTTCGCTGCTGCGCATAGTCGTCGTCGGACGCCATGATGGCGTTGGGGGGAGATTGAGATTCTGGTGGTCTTTGTCGTGTTTGTTGTATTCCACCGCGATCGAGTATTTTGTAGGTTGTTGGAGTGTTTCGAGATGGGTGGAAAAAAAGGGAGGAAGAAAGCTTTCCCCAGAAAGAGCACCGGCTGATGGACCAGGATCCGAAGCAGGTGCAATTGGCGTGGATCCACCTTGCTGCTCCTGCCCTGGAGTTTCGAGGCAGGGGCGTGACTGCCGAAATCCCTAGCTACACCCCCGCTACGTACCGTGCTGTAGCCTCACAAAGTCGGAGGAACCGCAGCAAGCATTCTGACCAATCAAACACGCAAAGAGGTGGCCTTGCAGTCTGAGGGCTTCCATCGTCCGTGACGCTCCCATCGAAGCTCACAGCTCCCTCTCAACCTCAAGCCCAAACACCCATCAACCATCTCGACCCGACGCGCCCACAAACCCCTCCCAAGACGCATCTGCTCGACCTCGCGCCCTCTTCGTTCCTCATCCACAAAGTCAAGACCTCCGACCACGTCCCCCCGCCATCACCATGGGCGCCGAGCCGCAGCACGCCAAATGGCCCCTCCTGCCGCTGTCCCAGCACGTCTTCACCCTCACAAACCCCTACGCTGCCCGGACAGCCCAGCAGACGTCCGCGAAGACTCTCCAAGATGCCATCACCGAACACAAGATGGCGCCGTTCTACCGGTACCTCGCACACCCCATTGAGGGCATCCTGAATTCCGTCGGCGAGGGCTCCAGTCAGCAGGCCCCCGGCAGGCCTCCCAGCCGCAAGTCCAGCCTCGTCGGTCTCGTCGCATCTCGCGCCCAGAACGCCGTCAGCTTGCCCTGGGATGAGGACCTGTACCAGAAGCTCAAGAAGGAGAACGACGAGGAGCTGGCCGGCATCCAGAAGGAGGAGGACGAGGCGAACGAGCAGGCTGGTGACACCGAGGTCCAGGCCGCAAAGGCCAAGCGTGCCGAGTTCTGGGCCAGAGTCGGTGACAAGGTGCGTTTTACCTCCCCAATCCCCTAGCATTGATGCGCTGCATTTCCCTGAGCTAATGACCCGTTTGCAGGACCGCGCAATCACAGCCTACGAAGATGCGTTTGAGAAGATTGGTATCCTTGGCACCAAGATCGACCTCGTCCTCGCCATTGTTCGCATGGGCCTCTTCTACGGCGATAAGCTCCTCGTAAAGAAGCACGTCGAGCGCGCAAAGACTCTCGTCGAGACTGGCGGTGACTGGGACCGCCGCAACCGCCTCAAGGCCTACGAGGGCCTGTACCTCCTGACCGTTAGGTCCTACGCCACCGCTGCCCCGCTGCTGCTCGACTCGCTGTCCACCTTTACCAGCTACGAGCTCTGCACCTACTCGTCACTCGTCGTCTACTCTGTTCTCGCCGGCTCCGTCTCCCTCAAGCGCGTCGACTTCAAGTCCAAGGTCGTCGACGCCCCCGAAATCAAGGCCATCCTCGGCGATGGTGAGGACAAGCTCCTTGCCCTGACGGGTGCCCTCAGCGCCGGCCCCGGTGTCGACGACTCAGCAGCCAACAGCGGCGATGAGAGCTCCCGCGCCGCCCCGGGCAAGACCACCGTCGTGAACCTGACGACCCTGGGCACCGGCGCTGGCGACCAGCCCGAGGCCGAGCTTGCCATCGATTTCTCGTCTCTGGCCCAGCTCGTCAGCAGCCTTTACAACGGCAGCTACAAGCACTTCTTCCAGGCCCTCGCTCTCGTCGAGGAGAACTTCCTGTCCCAGGACCGTTACCTGCATGAGCACAGGCAGTGGTTCATCCGCGAGATGCGCCTGCGCGCCTACCAGCAGCTTCTGCAGAGCTACCGCGTCGTCGGTCTCGAGTCTATGGCCACTGACTTTGGCGTCACCGTCGACTTCCTCGACCGGTAGGCCTCCCTTTCTGTCCTTGTATGATCCATGCTAACCCACCCCCACAGTGACCTTGCCAGGTTCATCGCCGGCGGCCGCATTCCCTGCACCATTGACCGCGTCTCTGGCAAGGGTGTCATTGAGACCAACCGTCCCGACGACAAGAACAAGCAGTACCAGGACGTCGTGAGGCAAGGCGATCAGCTCATCACCAAGCTGCAAAAGTACGGCCAGGCCGTGCGTCTGAGAGGAAGCGAGCGGGCATAATCGAGTTCTTCGTAGATGTCAATTAGAAGAGACGATGGGCGTGGGCACTAGGGGGTAGTGCGCACCCATCGTGTATGATACTGATACCTCATAAGAATAGACGGAAGATGGGGATGCACCATCAGACCACGCCGCATCATGGAGTGAGATTTGAAGTATTTCTTTTTTTCATTTGTTGTCCAATGCTTTGAGCTATCCAGAAGACGCCACAGACTATGCGATGGCTATATGTCCAAGCCATGAAGCTGGCTGCGTACTATGCAAATCAAACGCTCTTCCTGGGTCGAGCGAGCCACCCTTTTTGCTCCGACTTTCCATCTCCCTCACACAAGCTACACTCACCGGAACTCGTCCATGAACTTCTTGTGGAAGTCGACGATCCTGCCGGTCCACTCGGTGCCAGGGGCAAGGAAAGTGGTGCGGAAGTGAAGGGTGCCCTCCTTCTGGCCGAAACCGCTTCCGGGCACGACGCAGATACCGGTGGCCTCGAGCATGCGCAGGCAGTAGAGCTCGTCGGCGGTGCGGCCGTCCTTGGCAGCGGCCTCGGCAGCCTTGGCGGGCAGGTTGATGGTGGGGAAGAGGTACATGCTGCCCTGAGGGGGACCGCACTCGACGCCCTCCATCTGCTCAAAGGCTCGGTGGAGAGCGTGCGCGCGCTCCTTGAGGCCGTTGAAGATGCCGTCGTACTCCTTCTTGTAGAGGGCGTGGGAGGGCTCACCCTCCTTGGGGGGGTTGACCATGAGCTCGACGACGCACTGGCCGACGACGGGGGCGCAGAGGGTAATGGACACGAACTTGTAGATCTGGGCCTCGACCTCGGGGTCGAAGCCGACAAGCTCAAAGTAGCCGCCGCGGTGGCCGCACTCGCCGACCATGCCCTTGGAGACGGAGTGGAGGGAGGCAAGCTCCATGTGGTCGTACTTGCCGGGAGCGTCCTTTTGCATCTGGCGCAGGACCTGCTTGAAGCTGTAGAAGCGGCCCTCGAAGACGTTGGTCTGGTAGACCTCGTCGGCCATGACGACGAGGTTCTTCTCGGCGGCGAAGTCGAGGATGGCGCGGATGTTGTCCTCGGGGAGGGAGGCGCCGGTGGGGTTACCGGGGTTGATGACGACGAGGGCGCGGACATCGGTGCCTTCGTCGACGGCCTTTTGGTACGAGGCGCGAATGACGTCGAGGTCGGTCGACCAGCCGGAGGCCTCGTCGAGGTTGTAGGGGACGCAGCGGGCGTTGAGGACGGCGAGACTGGCGGTGTAGAGGGGGTACTGGGGGATAGGGACGAGGACGCCGGACTTGGGGTTGGCGCAGATGACGTGCAGGAGGGTGTTGACGCCGGAGGAGGCGCCGCCGGAGAGGTAGATATTGGCGGGGTTGGCGGGGAAGCCGTCGCGGCCTGGGAGCGAGCAAGTCAGCGGGAGGACGAGGAGGGCAGAAGAGGGACGAGGGAAGGGGAACTCACGCTCAATGAACTTTGCGACGCTCTCCTTGATGGCGGGCACACCGTTGCTAGCGCTGTATGCGCCGACAGAGCCGACCTTGCTGAGCAGCCAGCGCGCGCGCTCGATGACGTCGGTCTGGTAGCCGAGCTGGCTGATCAGGACATCCTCCTTCTCGAGCAGCAGGGGGTTCTCGACGAGGCTGAGGACCTGGCGGAAGAAGGTGATGGGCTTCTGGTCCAGCTGCTGGGGGTTGCCAATGTTGGCGGAGATGACCTGGTCAAAGGGGAGGTCCTTTTCGCCACGGGCGAGCTTGGCGCGGTACTCCTCTGAACGGACGGCGAGCTCGCCTCTGACGGCGTACTCTGCCGAGACGACATGGGGGTTGATGTTGTCAATGTTCAACCGCTGCTTGGGGGCGGAGGCGGACATGGTTCGGGATTGCTGGCCGGCGGCGGCGAGTCTGTGGTTTGGCGGGGTAGCAAAGAGCGAAGCTCTGGCCGATCGCGGGGTCGGATCTGGAAGGGCGGTTGGGGTTAACGAGGTGCCCTTGGTTTTTTTTGGAGGCGTCAACAAGGCTTGGGTTGGAGAAGCTCAGAAGCAGGATGGAGGCGTGTGGGCTTGAGTTGAGGTAAAGCCAGAGGCGGAGGAAGCCGAAAGATGTGACGATGACTGAGTGAGTCGTAAACGGACAAGAACGCCACACTAGTAGCAGCTTTTGTTTACAAAAATCCAATGAGCCCACTTGAGGGTCGAGCAATGCAGCGCAAACAAGACGTGTGGTAGGTAGAGTCGTGGTCCTAGTGAACAACTTGTATGGAGAACGGATGGGAGAAGCCGGGTATAAGGGGGGGCACCTCGCTCGGGTCGTGGAGTCGAATCGAGTCACCAGTCAGTAGCACACCCTCCGGGAGGTCAGGCAGACAGGCAAGCAAGCTTGACCGGGAAAAGGGAAAGGGCGAGGCCAAAGAAGGCCGGGGATGGTCTCATGGGGGAAAATCAGCGCATCGTCTGTCTGCTGTCATGTCCAAGTCGTCTGATGTTGCCCGCCCACGCGATGGACGGGACGCACTCCCACCCCCAAATAGAAGGGACAGTGACGCCCCCGGCTCGCCTTGCGAGAAAGGAGGCGTCGCGTACCCTGGAAGCGCATCAGACAGCCTCAAGACAGACAAGTCTCGGACTCGGACACCGAAGTAGACTCGGCTTGGACCCGGCAGCCAGTACAAGGCAGGGCGAGGCAACAACAAGCTGCAGACGGCCCATGATGGAGGATCCGGGGACGTCGGCTTTCGAGACGGGAACGGGGGAGCCACTTGGCTGCGCGGGACTTGGGCCGCGGCGGGCGTGGTCCGAAACCGGGGCGACCCGGGCAACATGTCTCGCCACGCCGACGCTTTCCTTCAGTTTCCACTGGGCTGTCGGGACGTTGGCCGTGCTGTAGATTGTGACAATCGGCTGCAACTTCCAGCTCGCTGGTGGTTGTCTCCTTCGGGGCGATCCGGTGCTTGGGGGTTCCCGAGAGAGGGACGGCAGGGTATCGTATCAGTGCATCCGGCGGGCGGGTGTTGCTCGCTGAAGTTGCCCGCGGCCTTGAGTCATGGCGCTTGCAAATTGGGGGCCACCCCCCGACTCGGCGCGGCGGGTTTTGTCGTGGTCATAGATTCCCGTAGCCGCACCCCCCAAAGGGTCGAATGGGGGCACGAAAAAAGGCAGGAACCAGGTAAAAATCCAGATAGGGCAGTGGATGGGGGAAGAAGACAAGGCATGCGCGTGCGTGGGTTGCTCGGTGGAGAGATGCGCTGGCTGCGACAGCTCCAAGTCACAGCCTGCGACGACCCCAAGTTGAGTCGAGGTAACGTACCCATAGATCGGCGGCTGCTCATCAGCCTGAGCGCGGAGCCCAGCGACCGGCTGGAGGCGAGGGACGACATGATTGCGGGCGCGGGGTGTCGTCGGGCGGGCGGGCGAGGCGAGAGCCTGAGATTGACGGCGGGTGGTGACGACGGTGGTGATGGAGGATGGTCGTGGCGTTTTGTGTCTAGCAGCTCAGCTCAACACAAAAGTGACGGTGGAGCGCGAGCTCAAGCTCAGTCCGGAAGCTCAAGCTGACGACCGGCGGTGCTGCGACCGCAATTGAAGAGTCGGCAATTGAAACGACTCGAAGCTGGCTGGCGGGGATGAAGAACGTTGCAAGTCTGACTTGAACTTGGGGTTCAAAGTTCCAGAAGAAATGGAAGTCTGAGGTCTCACTGCCCTCCTCAGTCTCTGTTGTCCGCGTGCCCTGAGCTTCCGCCATACCGCGCAGCCTGTCCCTGCCAGCCTCCCATCCCCTCCTCACCGACTCGGACCCCTCAATTTGCCCAATTTACCAGGCCCAGACCCTGCCTGTGCCACTGCAGACGCCCGCTCGATCGTTGAGGACCCTGAACGGCACCTAACTTTTCTTGGCCCTCCCCCGTCGGAGCCTTGATAACGATTCTCTCAAGTTTGGCCGTTGATAAGAAACATATCGTGAAAAAACGTAGGTGGTGCACTCTTGGAGGCTTTTATTTACGTAAGGTTTAGGTCAACTTACCGTTCTGCGGGTCGATCGATTGCGCCGCCTTTTGCCGGGGCTGTTCAGCTGCCGACAGCATTATCTGCTACCTGGTAGACATCGACGGGGTCAAGCTGGACGACACAGCATGACACCTGCGAGTCCGCCTTGATCCCGCCATATCCATGAACCCCCAAACATCCTCAGCCAAATCAATGGCCATCATGATCCCTTCATCCCGCTTCCACGGCTGAAGGAAGAAGGTCAGCACGTCCACTAGGTTTGTGGGGATTGACCAGCTCGAGATCCATCTTAGCACATCAAAATGCTATCAGTGTGCGCTGAGAGCGCGGCTAGCCAGCGATGCAGAAAGTGCCGTCGATGGGGATCGCTCAAGACTTGAGCGTCCCAGCTCCGAAGACAAGATGAGGCTTTTGCAGCCTCCAAATCCGCGGTGAAAGTCTGATCTCCAAGCAGGTGACGCAGATTATCCAAACATCTGAAGGACAATTCAAGTTGTAATGTACCTACCTGAGCCGTACACTGGCTATCCTCAGACGATCCCTCCTATCCCGACAAGATGACTGGGCATGGGATTATCTTCCTAGGGAAAAATGCAAGATGAATTTGATCAAAGAGATGGCGTGGGGCAGCTGGGAAAGAATGCGAACTTGCCAAGTCACCAATGGGCGATGGCACAAGCAGTTCTGCGGACAATTGGAAGCTCGTCCTAAAGCTTCGACATCCGTCCTCGGTGAACTCGGTCCTCCCTCGCTGAGCTGTCGCCCGCCCCACCTTCTCCCCTTTGGCCAATCGGCTTTCGCCCCAATCCCCCGACGACATTCAATCCCGTTTGGAAATCTTCCCATCGCGACCGAGCTGCACCACTTCGTGATACCCAAGCCAGCAATCGCCAAACGGCCCAACATCCTCCAAAATGGCGAAGAAGAACGGTCCGTCCGCCCGCTACCACCTTTGTTCCCCGTTCTCCCAAGCTAACACCCTCCAGCCAAGTCCCGCATCGTCACCGTTCGCATCCTGTCGATGGCCATGACCGGCTTCTTCTACACATTCAACCGCGCCCGCACCTCATCGCCCCTCAGCATGCTGAAATACGACCCAATCAGTACGACAACAACTCTTCACAATGACCATTGTCATACTTGTTCGTAGCTAACAAGCTCACAGTTCGGAAAAAGGTCCTCTTCCTCGAGGCGAAGCGCACCGCGAAACGATGATCACCTGCCGAGCACCCGAGACGCACCCGACCGACCCCAATGTATCATTATGACACCAACACTACGGCGTTTGGAATCCCATCGTATCTCTACACTTCATGAAGGATGGAGGACGCATTGTACAACACCATCAGCCACATCTCCGAGCCCCCGACAGTGGTGCCATTGGCCATAGAAGCAAGAGAATCGCGTTGTTGAAAGATATTCTACATGACCCTCCAATGCGTGCGGCGCGGCCTGTCCGCTCAAAAATGGTGCCGTACAAGATGATGAACACCTCCAAAAACTCGCGTCACAACATGCGAATCCCGCCATTCCGATACCTACGCCATCTGAGCTTGCTGGTTGCTGGGTGGCATCTCAACCATGTCCTGACTTCGGGTACGGCCAGTGTACGTTCGCATGCGCTTCCTGGGCCGATCAGCATTCCCTCCGGCATTCTCGGAAATTGCGGCCTCTTGACGAGCCTGTGACGACTGACGTCCCTTGTCTGCGGCATCGTGATCATTGTTGCTTGCTGCGCGCTTGTTTGTAGGCACAGCTGCTGGCCCTTGTGCTCCCAACTTCCAGGCGGCCAGGCTGGTCAGACTGTCACTCTCAGAGCTGTTCAGCTGGCCACCGACGAGAGTGGTCTTGATGCTCTGCACAGCCTCGTTGTTTCTGCCGGCAGGATGGCTGACTTGAGCCGACTGAACGGGCTTGCCCTCTACGGGTCTACTGTAAGATCTGCCGCCCCGCGGGAGTGCCGCAAAGGACTCGAGAGGTTGCTGTGGCGGTGCAGCGCTGTCGGCCACAGGCTGGCCTGGCGCGGTAGGCCCCGTAGTCTGACGGAGGATCGACTTCTCTGGCCTGCGGATGCGTCGCAGCATGCGCTCTTGTCCGGGCGCCAAGGCTGCCACTCCTGGCTCTTCTCCGTCTTGGCTGGGGGTCCTGAGGATGATCTGCTTGCCCACAGGGTTCGTCACCTGGGTTGCAGTGTAAGACGAAGCTGGGACGGAACTGGATCTGCCTGTCCCTGAGGGTTGCTGGTCTGAAGTTGCCCCCGACTCCATCTGTAACGTCTCGCGAATGGAGAGCTCAAGTGTGCTCCGGAGGACGCCCTGGATCTCGACAAGAGTTCGAATCATGGCTTCCATCTCTTTGACGTCCGTGGCCTTGGTGGCAAGTTTCTCGAGATACTTCTCAGTGCCTGCCAGTTGTTGCAGATTTTTTTCGAGTTGCGTCGCGTTCGGCTCCCCTGCTTCGATCGAGCCGGGCGGGCTCGACAAGATGCCTTTGGCCTTCATCTTGTGCGCAAGATTGGCATGGCGTTGTTCCGAAATCTTGAGCTGCTTCTGCAGCTCTTCCGTCTCTGCTTTCGATTCTTGTTTGAGGCGCACAATCTCCGAACGCGCACCATGGAGCTCTTGCAATGCTCGGGACTCCGATTCCTGGAGCTTCTTGATGTCCATGTCTGACACTTCCCTCTGCTGGTTGACCATGGCCGACTTCTTGAGATCCTGTATCTTGGCAGTCAGTCTCGTGACTTCTTGCTGATTCTTCTCCTTGGTTCGAGTCGAGTCCTCCTGCAACGCCTCGAGTTGCTGTTGCTTCGCCGCAACTTCTTGGCGAAGAAGACTCGAGTCGTTTTCTGCTCGCTGGGTTGCAGAAAGGAGCTGCGTCTTGGTCACCTCGACCATGTCCTGTAGGGCAGCAATCTGTGCTGCTCTCTTCTCGTTGGTTTCCTCGATGTGCTGAAGCTTCAGTCGTTCTACCTCGAGGCTGGCGGTGGACTTGGCTTTCTCTTCGGCGAGACTCGCGAGCTCTCGCCTCATTTCCGCTTCTCGGGTGCTGTGCGTCTCTCGCAGGGTCTTCATTTCACAGCACAGCGTCTGCTCAATTCGGCTGATCTCTTGCATCAAAGTCTTGTGGGAATCGGCAGACTGGTGAACTTCGTTGGCGAACCTAGGGGCAGGATCAGCGACAGTGCCATCACTAAACGGGTGCAGGAAACAACTCACAAGGACAAGCTGTCCTTCAGACGACCTTCAAGACCTTCCACGACATTCTTGGTACTCTGTGACTCCCCTTTGGAAGACTCCAGCAGTGACAGCATCGAATCAAGCCTGTGGGCGTCAGCAAAACCCTTCACCACGTGGATGAAGAACCGACCTGCTGCGAACAGAGTCATTGTCCTGGGATGAGTAGTTGGATTCGAATTGATCCTGTAAAGTGCCAATTGCAGCGATGATGTCGTTCTTGTAGCTTTCGATGGACTTGTTGGAGCGTCTCTGGTACTCCAGCTCTTCCCGGAGTCCACGGTTCTCCTCGTTGGCTTTACGAACTTGTTCTTCAGCTTGCCGCACCTGATCTTCCAAGGATAGAATGTCTAGGTAAACACACATGAGCGTCAAGTCACAAATATCAGGTGCTTGCGACTTACTTTGGTTCATCAGCACATCGCTCGCTTGCTCGACGACGGCGGTACTGCGCTTGATGCTTTCGACAGCACCCCCGACATTGTCGATAGCGGTTTGGAGTTCGCCCTTGATTTCCAGCTTCATGCCTTTGCATTTTTCCACCGACTGATTCCAATGCTGCTTGGAGTCCCTGGCAAGAGCTTTTTGTTCCCGAATCATGATGTCAAGGCGGTCCCGGAGTGCGCTGCACCTGGCTTTCAACTTCTTGAAGTCGGCGTCCGCTTCGGCCAAGCGGACTTCTGACTTCTTCAGCTCGTCTTCAAGGAGTGTTTCAGCCTTGACGTTTGCCTTCTTGCAAGACTCCAGATCCTCGCGCAAGGTCCGAACCTGCGCCTGGAGTTTCTGGTTCTTCAGTCCAAATTCGCGATGCTCGGTTACTGATTGCTGAAGCTGATTCTTGCCAATGGCAATTCGGTCGGTGGCCTCCTGAACCCGATGCTGGAGTTCTTGGCAAACTTGCAAGGCGTCGTTCCTCTCACGGCGAAGCCGGGACCTGTCAGATTCGATGGCCTGCATGTTGACGTGGATGGCTTGCATGGGTGTATCTGGAACAACTGAATGTCGCGACATGTGCTTGAAATGTCGTCTCCTCGACACGTTTGACACGTGCGAGGCGGGCTTCACAGAGGAGCATTCCGAAGGTGTTCTCTTCATTGCGGAAAGATGGTTCGTGACATGTCCGCCACCCATGTACTGATGTCCTTTGCGGGTCATGTTGTGTGATGGACGGTACTCCTGGGCAGAAGCCAGATGGTGCTCGGCAGGCCTTGGCCTGGATGAAGCTGCCCGAGTTTCGGGCCGGATTCCGATGGATTCTCGTGGCTCTTGGTGTACACGGCGGGTTGAGGCAGTGTTTGTTGGACGACGGGTATCGTTCAAAACCCGTTTGGCCTTGGCAGCTCCCGGAAGATCGAGGTCGCCAATGACAGAGGCTTCCCTCGATTGACGGGTGCTTTCGACTCGTTGGATAGGGGGCCCTCCGTTTTCTCGGGCTTGTGTTCGATGGGCAGGCGAGGGCATGACCCGTGGTTGGTGTTCCTCAGGAGCAGGGAGCTGAAGTCGTGATCCTGATTCGACGGTGTCGGTTTCAATTGTGGGAATGACCATGTCGGCCTCGGGAAGCTTGCCCTCAAGAAGGCTGCCCTCGGGGAGGGGACTGGTTTGAGCATTTCGCCACGGAGCTTTCGATTGCTGAGGGAGCACTGGGTCAGTCCTCGGCTTGGATGATTGGGCCCCATGATCGATAGGTACGGCAGGTTTTCCAGAGAACTGGTTTTTGGAGTGTACAGGGGCAGTGCCAAAGGTGTAAGCTGCTCCCACGTCGTCCACGTTAGCATCTGGCCTGGTGAATCGCCTGGTCTCTGTGAGCGGAGCTTTGTCGATGGTTGGAAGCAAGAACTCGTCAGAAAACCCGCCGAACTCGCACATGGTCAACTGGGAGTCCTCGAGGGACGGATTTGCGCCGTACTGGTCCAGTCCATGGGGGTCCGGAGCGGCTTCTTCGGACAGGGGCAAATGATCCATTGTATGGGAGCTTGACGAGGACATGTTGCAGAGAGATGCCGACCGCTGTCAGCGGACAGCGGAGATTGAGCTTGAGCTTGCTCAGACAAGCGATGTTGGAGAGACTCGCGGGAACAGAAGGCAGCTTGGAGGCCGCCTTCCACTTCGACGGCCCGCACAGAAGGAGGGATACATCTGAGGAAGGGCCCTGGGTTCTCGAAATTCCTTCTCCTGACTATGGAAAGAGCGTGGCCGTGGCTTGGATCGTGGCTTCCCATTGTGGAATAACCTTGAGATTCTTAAGCAAGCACAGGTTCCCCGCCTCAGGAAAATTGAGCATGTACTCATGATCGCTTCTAATACATTGGAATGTCGCAGTAACGACTCAAGGGCGGATTGGTTGTATGTAGCGTGGTCATGTATTCGCTTCCTCTTCCAACTCGGCAGGTGCACTCTCGCCGCAACATGGCTGGAACTCATGTCGATCCTGCCGGTTCATCGTCGCCACAATGAGGCGCCCAGATAGCAGGCCAGCAGGTGTTCATTGCTTCGACATCTGTTTCTGGCAGCAGAGACCACTTTGATAATTGAAAGACGGCCTGGGACATCCCACATCCGAAGCCAGGAACACTTTTGGCTGCGCCTTGCCTTCCCTGCTAGCATCGTTGCGCCTGGGTGCCTTCCTTGGTAAGAATGTCGCTCAGACGGGACTGAGTAAGCCACAGCCCACCGAGTCGAAGTCCGTCCAGGGTGCTGGTGTGCCCGAGGAGCTCATGCTGAAGATCACCGAGTTCTGCCTCCTCCTACCTTACCGCCAAGACGACGGCGATGATTCGGTCGCTGCAGAAACCGTCGACACCGCCTCGTCATCACCTGCAAGTGACGAAGGACATATCAAGTGCGCCACGCCTATAAGTGATTGACCCCAAGGTATAACAAGCGTGACGAGAGGTGTGACCATGGAAATCGATGTGCTTTAGACACAAAATGTCGTCGGAGCAGCCGCCACCCCACTCTGTGTGTCGACAGCCGCCCATCATCGACCCCTTTTCGCTGATTGGCCCGCCCCCGCGACGCCAACCAGGGGCACATCACAGAACGCCGCACCTCGGCGCTTCGAGCTTCCCCCGGCAGCCAATCGATCTCTCCTGACAGCTATGCATGGGTGCGTCTGGGCACGGCGATAGATGCATGTGCCGCCCAATCCTGCAGCCCTCTTGGTGCCCCTGCGTGCGTCGGGGCCGGGCTTGCGTTGGGTCACTGCCGGAGGGGTGACGATGCAAAACCCGTCACATACCGAGTGTTTTGTAGGCATAGTACAGTCGATGATAGGTTGCCGCCGACCTCTCGCGCGATGGGGCGAGGGTGAGGGGCGCACAGCGTCTCCATGTCGTTGAGCTTGGGCGTTTTGGACATGTCGACTGGGGTGGAGGGGAGGGTGACGGGTATCAGTTCTACTTCTTCTGCTTCTATTTTGTATTCATAACTCTTACGCCGCCCGTGACACAGACCAAAGTTGTGGCCGTGCAGACTGAACATACCCTCCTCTTGTCCAAATAGCCTCTGTCGCTCGCTATCCTTGCTCTCCCGGCGAGAGTAAACACCAAAAACCAACATGGCGTCGACCACGACACACGCTTTCCCGCTGGCGACGGAAAACTATTACCCGGCAGACGGCGTTGGATCACCTGATGGCGATGCTGGTGCCGTCGACCACGGCGTCAATGATGCCGCAGGCGCAGCAGGCGAGGATCCTGGAGCCATGTATCTGCCCCAGGGCGCCTTGATCGCCATCATCGTCATCGCCGCAGTCATCGCCCTCGTTGGCAGTGAGTACCCCCCGTCCCTTTCATTGCATCCATTCCCTGACAGAACGGCAGTCGGCATGGCCATTCTCTTCTACGTCGCCAAGAAGCGAGAGTGGAAGATGCGTGAGAAGATCCGCCAGTCCGCCCGCAAGGTTGTCAACGCCCTCACGCCACGCCGAAGCGAGTTCCCCAAGGAGGTCAAAATGGTCCACCGGGGCAGAAAGGGAATACGCCTCGACGATGTACCGCCCACGCCGAGACTGACGCCCGAGGATATCGAAAAGGGCCTCTCGGTCAACATCAGCAGCGAGGGCAGGAAGAAGAAATGGGGCCGCAACCTGACCTAAACGTCTGGAAGAAACATTTCGTAAAGATACCAGGCGGACCCTGCGGGTTTGGGCCGCCACGATTGCATGTGACCAGGACGGTCCGATTGTTTTTGTGCCTTTTTGACCATTTTGCGCCGAAATCAGGTGCTCCTTTTTTGTAACATAGTCCATGGGTATCCGGAGTTCTTGGGGTTGAATTACAGCTTCCGCATCGTGTTCGCGCTCGCACTCCGCCTGTCTCCCATCTTCTTGCCCCGCGGTTTCGCATCGAACTGCTGCTCGGCCTGTTGCGGCCTTCTCCTCCTCGCTTCCGGGACGAATGTGACCGACCGCTCGCCGCCGACATCGCCGCGGTTCTTCTGGACGCGGCCGCCCTTTTGCGGCCTCGCTCCGAAGGCGGTATCCTTGGGACCCCGCACCCCTGACGACGAGACCTTCATGTCCACACCCGATCCTGGCGCCGACTGGCGCATGCCCGGCCGGGAGCTCTGCGCACCCGCCGAGAAGGACCTCGTCTGCGACGAGGGACCGGCCGCACCGCCTGCGGTCGGCGCCAGGTTGGGGTTGAGGGCCTTGAACTCGCGACTGTTCTCGTCGACGTTGAAGGCCTCGTCGGTGAACATGCTTGCGAAACGGTCGTCGCCCAGCATGCCTGCCTCGGTGTCGACCTTTTCTCTGTTCTCCTGGCGATCCAGGAGCTTGTCGGCGAGCCTCTGGTTCACCTTGACCTTCTTCTTGCCTCTGATTCTGCTCTCGCGCTCCTTTTCGACCTTCTCCTTGATGCGCTTCATGCGCTCCTCCTCCCAGACGTACGGGTTGGCGATCAACCTTGCCTGGTCGTAGAGCTTCGAGGCGACGAAGTAACCGTGCATGTACGGGCGGAGGAGGTGTGTCTTGCCGATCAGGTGGGCCAGGCTGAGGGACTTGAGCTCGGGTAGCGTCAAGAACTTGTAGTTGTCGTATGTCTCTGTCCGGGTTTCTTCTGCCATCTCTTCCACCATGTTGTCGAGGAACGAGCACCACTTGGGTGCGGGGCCCAGACTGGGGATGAAGAAAGAGTGCTGCTGCTTGCCTGAAGACACGCGCTAGGTTAGCCATCTTGCTTTTGCTTCGAGGTGAAGGCATCATACCTTCGTTTGCTGTCAGCAGCATGCCAGTGTTCTTGCACCACGCTACATCGTTCAGGTCCACCACTGGTTCCACCGACGTGAAAGGCTCGCCGTCGAGTTCGTCCCAAATCTTGATGATCCTCTTATCGGCGGACATGATCTTCTTCTCTTGCGAAACAGTCGTCATGTGGATGAGCTTCTTGATGGCAAAACCGTAACCCTGGTCCTTGGAGAGGAGGGGCACCGGTCGTCGGAGATCGAACAGCTGAACCATACCAGTCGAGGAGCCAGTGGCGATCGAAAGCCCGTTGCTGTTAAAGTCCAGTGCCGTGATACCGCCGTCTTGTCCGGACAGCAACGCAACGCGCGACTTTGACCGAGGGTCCCAGAACTCGACCGTACCGAGGGATGTACCAAATGCGGAGAGGCCGTGGGATCCCTCGGCAATGGCGGCTGCGTTGACACTACCAGCGTTGATGCTGCCCTGCAGACCGGAACCGGGTTCGTCGCCACCGACGTCGATCTGGAACGACTTCATAAATCTTCCAACCTCCAGGTTCAACCGGAAAACCTCGCCGAACCCATCCTGGTCCACACCGACCGAGGGGACGTATACTTCTGCGGATTGCCGGTCGAAAAGCAGGTCTCGACCGTATCTAGGTATCCGAATGGCATAGTGCATGCCCATGGGGGTGTGTAGTTCGAGTCGTCGGTCGCTTTGGAGCAGCAGCGTCTTGGAGTAGTCCTGGGAGAGGAGGGCGATTTTCTCTGTCAAGGATTCGGTGTGGCGGGCAAAGGACAGGCACAGTTGCGACAGCGTGTGGACGTGGAATTGCGGCTTGTATGTGCCGGCGCTCACAGCCCATTCGCCATCTTCACTGACGGCTATGCAGTTGCTCGCCTCCTCGAACTCAAAGTCCTGGAGAAGTTCGACACGGTTCTGGTATTCGGGATCGTCCTTGAGGGAACGCTTTCTACGGCGCGCGAGCCAGTCGGGAAGAGGCCTGGCAGTCGAGGCACCAGAAATGGTGTAAACCGGCACGGTGCCGGGGTTCGTGAGCTTCATGTTGCCAGTGGTTGTGAGACTTTCGTCTGGCGATTGAGATTGGTGATGCTGAACGAGCGGAAGCCGAGACTCGAGGGTTGGCGGGCAAACTGCTTCACCCGCTGCTGGAAAAAAAAAGTCCGATAAGATAAGGCAGTCTGCGCCGGTGAGGCCCCGCTCTTGCCGGGGTCGTTGCATTAGCGGCGCGGTTCACCGAGAGCTCTCCCGGTTGAATAGGGGCGGCCATGATTGGGCGATGGCGGCCCGCTCCCCGTGGGAAGCCACGGCGCGAGGACCACGTCCAAGTCCCCTGCCCCATCTGCGTTCCAAGCCCCGATGGAAGGCCGAGCTGAAGCGACGGGACACCATCAAACGCTCAACCTCACCCGGCTGTGTCGAAAGCCGAGCATCCTGACATAGACCTCGCCCCTCATTGCCAGAGAGGCTTGTGTCACGGCGTCTTTACATATCCGCTTCTCTGATCACCATTATACATACAGCACGCACCAGCAACACCAGCGCTCGACTAGCCTTCGATTCGCATCATCTCCAGCCCGGGGAGCTCGCTGCTACCCTGTCGGAGCTGCGCTTTCCCGTCTGCTGAGATGGATTTGTGCATCTTTTCGAATCGACACGACAAACCTACCCCCGCGACAGCCTCCTTGACACCCAGGGGCTCTTCTCTACCTCTCTAGTCAGAGGCATATTCGCATGACAACGGCTGTCCGGCGCATTCGGCCCCGGCAGCCTCGAGGCGTCTCGTGACCAACGTTAATGTCGCGATCACGACCTCCTCACAACCCCAAACCACCGTCGACATGGACATAAGCGACTACGAGACTAATGTAATATCGGTTGTGAGTCTGAACCTCCGGCCCTCGCCCTCGTTTCCCTTGCTAACGCTGCGTGCCGCCACAGAACGGGATCAAGTCAATCGCTTTCCAAGTCTATGAACCCACCACCGACCAGGCGCAATCCTTATCATCCATCATTTTCGATACCGACAACTCTTTGCGACATGCCGGCCGAATTTTCTACTTTGACACCGTCAGGCGCGCCCTGTGGCACTTCTACCTTGCGAACAACGATGAACCGACACCCGAGGCGGGCCACGAAGATGGACTTGGACCCGAAGTTACAATAGCCGGCACCACATTGGCCCTCGTTGAACATGGTTCTTTCGAGCCTCTGAACCTGTTCAAGGGCCGTATGCCCGCGCCGGGCACAGCTGGTACTCCGACAGGCACCGCTGCCAATACATCCACTCCGGACCAGAGCCAGAGGGTCATCGCGGGTCCCAACCCTCCAGATGCCGACAAGATCATCTCCGTTTCGACCATGAGCAACAGATCATCATCCACGACCGTCAAGGATGCATATGAACGCTTCATCACAGCTCTGCTGTCAACAACATCCATGGCTTTCTGCCGCAGAATGGGCGCCGTGCCGCTGAACCCATCTACCGTGCTCCTCGATCCGAAAACCACGCGACATCCTGCCTTGAAAAGTACCGGCGTTGGAGGTGCTGCGCTCTTGGGAACATTCCGAACATATCTCACCACAACGGGATCCTTGGTCATAGGGCTGTCGCTCTCTTTCAGCGAAGGCATCATCCCGCTCACTGAAGCCCACGGCTCAGGGCAGCCGGCGTTTGCCACACAAGTCCTGGCAGCCCCCTTTGGCGTTCTCGGCACGTATCAGGGCCTTGCCACTGGTGCCATGCCGGAGAATCTTGGTCAGACGCCGGATACCCGGGTGTGGCGCCCGAGGCAAGGCGCTGACTCTCGATCGTCTCAGTGGAGAGACATGTGCACCAGTATACTACGAGGGAGGGGCGTACCATCTGAAATTTTGGACGAGTGCACCTGGATCGCGCTCCAGCTTCCCAGGCGCAGTCTTGGCGACCAGAATGCGACGGGACTCGCGACTCCCGCCTCCAACACCTCGACCATCATATCTTGGCCGGCTGTTCTATGCTTCAGGCGCAGAGCCCTGGATCCCCACTATGGAGGTGATGCCGAGGGGCGTCATGGGTTCTCGGAAGATGCCGCTGATATTCTCAGCGTAGTTCAGCAATGGTTTCAGGCTACGCCCGACAGGGAAGAGAGCATATCTCTTCGCCGCAAAGCTCGGGAGGCGGCGGCAAGCAGGGAAGCTGCGGCGGCGGCAACGGCGGCAGCGAACAACAATGCACAGCCCACGGCGCAATCGCCAGTGGACCCTCGGCGCGTGGGCAACGCGACTGCTGCAGGAGCCGTGTATCCCACCCCTCCTGATGGCATACAGAACCCTCTGGGAGCGACGCCTGCTGCGGTTATGGAGGGGGCATTGTCTAGCCCTACTGCTCCGCCTTCCCTCGTTGCACCGGTGGATATGGACATCGCCATGGGGAACACAACGGCTCCGAGTGAGCCCGAACACTGGGAACCACCACCAACCAAAAGAGATCGTGGCGAGTCCTTCGACGGAGACAACTTGTTTGGAGATATGGGTCCAGACATGTTTGGCGGAGAAGACATTACAGATGCCGACTTCAGCTTCTTCGACGAGGAGCCGGAAGATGGAGATATGGCGCTGTCTGATATTCGCGCTCTCCCTGTTCAAGAGCCGATGCCCGCGCCTGAAGCTGCCCCCATCAAACCGCCACCACCAAAGCAACCAACCCGCGAGAGCTCCAAAGAGAAGATGCCGCCGCCGAGCTCGCCTGCGTTTGCCAAGCCAGAGCCCAGACATGCCCGGGCCACGGCCACAGAAGAAGTCAAGCCGCCAGTCAACACGAACAAACCATCGGCGGGCGTCAAGCGAGACTCCAGTCCCTTCGACCCCGACACTGTGTTCAAGAAGGTTCGCGCGTCCCTCAGTCAGCCGCGCCCTACTGAGGGGAGCGCTGTCAACGGCCGAAAAGGTAGCGTTTATGATGGCATCGAATTCGACCCAGGACTGCCATTGGCAAACAAGAAGTACGAGGCCGGCGGTCGTTTTGACTGCACATATCTGCCTCCGCAATCCGAGCCGAACCGCATGCCCACAACCGATTACCTCAAGCGCCATGGCAAGCAGAACCGCAAAAACTCGAAGGTCCTCGACCCCACCAGCGCCCTGATCAGAAGTTTCAACGGGACCCTGGGTCCCAATACCTTCCAGGGCAGTCCCGACAAGGCGGAGGAGGTGCAGTCAGATGCCGACGACATAAGCATCGACTCGGACTTGGACGATACCCCTGAGCCCACCGAGGACCCAGCATCTCCTATGAAGGGCAGTGCGAAGCGATTCAACCTCGATGACGATGTGGCGTCACATGTGACATCTCTTCGCGATGCCGAGTCCGTCGTCGAAGATTCAGATCCATCCCTGGCACTGGAATTGCCAAGGATTGCCAGAGTCGAGGCACCGTCGATGTCTGTGACAAGATACTTTGACACGCCGGAGCCTGCATCGATTGACATCGTTCTGAGCGACGAAGAGGCCATTACCGTTGCCCAGATCCTCACAGAGCAAGTCGTATCTGGGAACATATGCATCCATGGTGCCCGACAGGGCTTGAACGGTACCCTTCAGAGCTCTGAAATGCGGCGGCATCTCTCGGTGCTGGCGAGAACTCTTGGTGCCGATCTAAGGGAAAGCCTTCCTTCTGCCTTGACACCTCTATCCCCGTGCAGCCTGAAGAAGGTGGTAGAGGTTGCTGACATTCCCCTATTCGGACCATCGAGCCGGTTTGTGCCCCGCCCCGTTCCATCACGGGATCCCAACGCCGAACCTCCAAAGCCAAGCAACCTGTATCCCATACCGGTGCCTCACCTCGAGTTGAAGCGAATGGAGACCAAGCTGTCAGTACTCCCAGCAAGTGTGCCGTTCTGGGAAACCATGGGCCTCGGTCCGTCACCAGGACCAAAGGAGATCACTGCCGTCTGTGTTTTCCCGGGAGCGGAGGGTCTGGATGAGCTCGCTGCTTCGTTCCTGGAGCAGATACGGCACACCTATGAGTTTTTGAAGCTCGGGCCCTTTGACTTGCTGGCCAGCGAGTCGCACGCCATTGCCGGTGGTCTTGTGCCATGGGATGCCTCCGTGTCCATGACGCCTCTCAGCGCCGATGGGCCGTTCAACTCGCCCGCATTGCACGAGAGAATGAAAGACCTGAACGAAGGAATCTTGGCAGCCGGGACCTCGAAGAAGAACTTTGTGGTGTTCTTTGCGTACTCGCCCTCGTACCCCGAATCGATCGTCGAGACGTGCGCAGCGTTCCAGCAGCTCTTTGAGATGCAGAAGAAGTCACTCGCAGACAAGAAGAAGCAGCCGGACAATGAGCTTGTCCTCCAACTTGTTCCCATCAACGCCCTTACATCGATTCTGGGAACATGCTCGTCTGATCCCGAGGAAACGATCCGTATGGCCCTCGAGACGTACGATCGGTGCACTCTCTTCGGTGGCCCCATGCCGGCACCTTCCATTGTCCTCGAACAGACGCTGCCTCGAAGTATCGATTTCCGCTTGAACAACAACGGATCGTCGTCACTGATGCACGAGAACACTTGCATTCACATTGCCTACGCACAGAGCGTGGACGAGAGATGGATCACGGCGGCCTGGACCGACAACCGAGGCAGCCAGCAGATGACGGCGTCCTACAACCTTGGCCGAAAAGGCAAACCACTCTCGAGCCCGATGAACGAAATCATGCACGAAATTTGGGAGACGACTCATGATCTCATTTCCAGATGGAAGGTTCACTGGCGCGTCGTCATCACCAAGTCTGGGCACATGGACCAGAAGGAGATTGACTTTTGGATCGCCCTTGGCGAGACCGAGTCCGTTGCGAGCATCTCCTTGACGCTCATTTCCGTGGACACAGATCCGTCGCTGCAGCTACTACCGGCGAACGTCAGGGTTCCGCCTGGTACTTCGGGGTCGTTCTACACGACGCCCGTTTCGACGCCACAGCCATCCACCATGTCTCCTGATCAAATCGGGACACCGGCAACCCCGATGAAGGATGTCATTCCAACGGGAGCGCCCACGCCAGGATCCATGGACGGTACGAACGAGCCTGCGGATGGCGATGCGATACTGGTGGATGTGACAGACCAGACATGGGGCGCCATCTTGTCACACCGCCTGAGCACCTCAAGCTCACCGGGCGATCTCGGCTCGGCCCTGGTGAGCGGCTACCTTGTGAAGCGGGGAGGTACCAACGCAGAAGACCCCCCCGTGGTCATGGAGGTCAACATACTACGCAACGACGGCAACCCGCGGGCACACGATGCTCTGATGCGGGAGATGCTGAGCTACTTCCGGGGTCTGGGCACGCTTGCCAGGGCCCGGGGTATGGTGGACAGGGAGACGGACATACGGCCATGGCACGTCGCGGCCGCCGAGAAGGGCGTCCAGGCGTTGTATCTGCTCATGTGACGAACGAACATATGTATAGACTGGCGGGTGGGGGGAATGGTCAATGGGAGGAACCTGTACACACACGGTTGGAGTACCTCCAGGGAGTCGGCGTTTTGTTTAAGCGAGGAAGGACTGGTGGCGTTGGAAGATGGCGCGCCTGTTGGAATGATACCATATCTGTTGCCTTCATGAGGACTCAAGGGAGTTGAGCAAGTGAAGGGTGATGCCTCTGGTGGATGTGGTTGAGGCTGACCAGGGGTCGACGCCAAGCCGGCCAAAGATGTGGGGGTGGACTGAGGCCGCCCCATCCCCCGCTTCTCCAGGAGCGGCTTAACTTGTAAAGGTGATTAGTCAGGCTGTTAATCGATTGATTGTTCGAATGATACCTTTCTCAATTGGTCTCAGGCTGAAAGCCAACTCTTCCTCTTACATATCTTTCAACTTCTTGACCTCAAGATTCTCGATCCTTCGCACCACGACACTTCCCAGGCTGACGACCAAGGCGACTATTGAATCTCTTTGATTCGAATCACTGCTTCCTCCTCTGGAACATTCTTTTCAACCTCCGAGTCTCGCCTTGGGTGGTGTCGCTCGAGATGTGGTGTCGGGTCATGGCTTCCCAGCATGGCTCTTGAGTTGTCTGTCCAAGCCGCTGTCACGGCTAATGTCGAGTCGTGTTTCATGCTGACACCGAATTCTTAGATCGCCCCGTTTTCTCCAAAAATGACTCCATCGTCATCGCCTCAATCTCCTCTACACGCTCCCTAGCAGGAAAAGTCGTGCATCGCCCAGATGCGCCCGCAATCTCAACTGTTTTCGCCGGCTCGCCGATTTCCAGAGGTGCGAGGCTGCCGCCGTGCATGGTGCCGCAAATTTTGGGGCCTGTCACGTGGGCGCACTGCTGCCCCTGTGCACTTCGCTGGCCAGCTCGCTACGCGGCGGCCTGCTCAGGGTGTGCGGCCCTCGCTGCAGCGCGCCGCAGCTGCCCAGGCCACTGTAAACCGGTACCAGACCACCAAGCTCTATAGGCAGGTGCGAGCCAGTCCCTTCCATAAAATGGTATAGCCAGCCACGCGCCTTGGTGTAGTGGTCAAAGCCCCGAACTCGAGGGATGGTGGAAGGGAGCCTGTCTGTCCTCCGGACATTCAGCCAGCCCGAGGTGCGACCGCCTGCCGCCGATACTCCGGAGTAAAACCTGGACTCGGACCGCCTGAGGGCTCGCATCTACCCGGACTGAGGGGGGTTGGGATCTTTTTGACTTTTTGCTTTCATGTGATGTAATTGTTATTATTGCCAGAGCGCGTGGGAGGGCGTGGCGCTGCGATTTGCAAAGGGGGTTGGGCGGGTGATGTTCTCATGAGAGGCTGGCTTGATCCGCGCCCGACACGCCGTCATAGTGTTCAACTTGGCAGTGCACCCAAACAAAAGTTACATTTTGTCTGGTATCAAATTAAAGCTTGTCTCTTTGCGAATCGATGCACGTACGTCTTGCTTGATTTAAAGCCTGTTTGGGGCGGCCACAACTGTTTGAAGTTGGTCTGCCTCGATTTCGAGGGCAACTCGCGCAGACGCGCCTGGCAACCACCCCGCCATGACCCGGCACAATAGCCCATACTCCCATTGAACATTGCCCCCTCAGGCTGCATGGTCTACCTGATTCCCTGCCTGGTCTGCCTGATTCCCTCGCATCAAGGCTGCATGCACTTCGCCCCTGACCTGCACCAAGACATCACTTATCGCCCCTGGATAATTCAGATGCCAATACAATTGGTCTATGAACAGTCTATAAGCCGGACAGTTGATGCCTCGGCATGGTCTATGAAACAAACGTAAATCATCAATACATCCCAGCGCTCATGTCCTGCTTTTGGTATCCCTTGGCCCCCTGGTCACACCTCTTGGTCTCCACACAGTCTAGTTCTCCCAGAAACCGGGGAACAGGTAGTCGACCTTCTTCATGGCCTCGGGGTTGCGGCCCTCGGGCTTGGTCATGAACTTGACGGCGCCCTGGGAAGCGCCCTCGAGCTTCTTGGCGAGGACGAGATCGCTGTTGTCCTGCTTGGTGAGCTCGTCGAGAACGCCACCGACAAGGTTCTTGGCGTTCTTGCTGTTGGCCTCCATGTACTTGAGGACCATGGCGACATCGACGTCGTCGAAGCTGTGCCAGCAGTCGTAGTCGGTGGCCATGCAGATCATCTGGTAGGCAATCTCGGCCTCGCGTGCGAGCTTGGCCTCGGGCAGGACCGACATGTTGATGACGCTGCCGCCCCACGAGCGGTACATGTGGCTCTCGGCACGGGTGGAGAACTGAGGACCCTCCATGCAGATGAGGGTGCCCTTGTCGTGGAGGACGACACCGTCACCCTGCATGTGGGCAGCGCAGGCCTTGACGACCTCGGCGAGGCCCTTGTCGAAGGGGTCGGCGAAGCCAACGTGGCCGACGACACCGCCCTCGAAGAAGGTGAAGGGACGGATGCCCTTGGTGCGGTCGATGACCTGGTCGGGGACGACAAAGTCCATGGGCTTGATCTCCTCCTGAAGCGAGCCGACGGCGCTGAAGGCGATGATGGAGCGGACTCCGATGTGGCGAAGGGCGGCGATGTTGGCGCGCGCGGGCACCTCGTGGGGCGCGTGCTGGTGGTGAACGCCGTGGCGGGCGAGGAAGGCGATGGGCACACCGTTGTGCTCGACGATGTGGATGGGCGAAGAGGGGAAGCCCCAGGGGGTCTCGGGATTGACAGCGGCAATGGGCACGAAGCCATCGATCTTGGCGAGGCCGGTGCCGCCAATGACGGCGATGTGCACAGGGCCTCGAAGGTGGTCAGCCGGGTTGGATTTCAACGGGCCAATGTTCGCGGGGGCGACTCACGGTCGAAGGTGGTGGGCAGGGAGGCCATTTTGCAGATGTCCTTGGTCGTAAAAAGGGGGTCGGGTATCGTGCGATGGCTGGCGCGACTATGCTGAGAGGGAGGTTGATCGCAAAGGCGTCGAGAGTTGTCGGGTTAGAGGTTTGACAGCTACCCCGCCAAAGGACCGACGTTGAAGAATTACGCCATGGCTGATGGAGGGGCAGATGTGGCTGGTGGCTCCGGTGTGGCGTCGCCCCTCGAGACGGGGAAGACTGACTATTTCTGGCACCACGAAGCCAACACAGAGGGGGATAGATTTCCAGAATAGAAGGATTCGAAATTGTAACTGTATTTTCCAGCTTGAAATGGTTGCCTTTGAGGAGAAAGGGTTGAGATTATGGTAGTCTTGGGCTAACTGCAAGATCTGGAACTTGGATTTTGGGACTCAGCAGTCTGACTCGCGGCCCCGTTACATGGTCTATATCGAATACATAAAGAACATGAAGTTCGCATCCCGGTTATGCCATGTAACTGACTTGAGATGGTGAAGCAAGCCTTTTCAAATAAACTGCGTTTAGCTAGACCCGAGGAGCGTCAGATAACTTTTCCACCAGACAAAGCTGACAGACCGAGCCTGCGGGCCCAAGCAAACTACATACAGACTTCTCAGTTCCACAAATTTATCGGAATATTGACTAGGTAGAAATCCAGGATCGGAATAGCCGCCTTGAGTCCTACTCGTGCCTGGCAAGTCGAGAAACAAGATGGTGGAAGTCGAGGGGCTGCTGACAAATGAGATCAAAAAGTTGCGGACCAGATGGGACCAGGTGGATACCGAAGCTGCCCCTCGAGCTGTCGATCCGCCAGGTCCGCACGCAAACTCCGTCCATTCACTCACTCACGTTTGACCCAAAACCACAAGTGCACTCGCGGGCTTGGACAACAAATACTCAGAAACTCCCCGCACCGCACCCAACTCTGCTTTTTGACCAGCCCAAGCTGCACAGGATCTTTAACTCCCTGTTCCTTCAAACAGGAACGCCGGGCGCCTCCCGCCAGGCCGCCACGAGTCCATCACACCGCCACCCAAAATCCGCAGAGAATTTCCAATACAGCTCAACCGCGACGAGGTCCGCGGCCACACCCGGCACCATGGCGGCCACAATAGAGATTCCGTCGCTTCCGGACCCTGGACCTGCCGATGTCTCGAAAGCCGCAGAGTCCATCGAGGAGCGCTGCTTCTCGGCAGCCCTCATCTGCCTCGAGGGCCACTACACCAGCTCCCCTCCCATGGGCCCCCAAACCGCCACCAAGGTGTCAACCCTAGTGTCCAAGACCCTGGAGAAGACGCACACCTTCAAACATGTCAGGTGAGCAAAGACAAAGCACTCTACCTCTGATTCCTCAGCTCTGACATACCCCAGGGAGGCACTGTCGCGGAATGTCGCCATTTGGATCTGGCTTACGAGAATTTTCGGTGCTGCCATCCCCAACCTCACAACAAGATCTGTCGGCCCCCTCTCAAGCCTCAACGACCCCGACAAGGGTGTCAGTCCCCAGGAGAGCACCGGTCTCATTGTCAAGAACTTTGTCAACCTCAAGGACGACCTGCAGATTCTCAACAAGCTGATGCACATCGCCCGCAACCTCCTGGTGACGTCCGAGCCTGAGGTGCCCCAGGACATCTGTGCCGCTGTGCACTTTGACCAGATGGTTTACCAGACCATCATACTCTGTGTCAATGTCACCAGCAAGGGCTACGACGGCGAGATGTTGGATGACGCTTCAAAGTCGAAGCTCAATGAGATCACAGACATGTGTAGGTGCTTCCCTGTCCTGCCACTGACTGCCCATACTGATGATTCCCTGTAGACAAGAAGCTTCTCGTCACATCCCTCCAGCAGGCCCACAACTGGATCGCCAAGAACGACCGGAACAAGATGTCCTTCTGGTACGACGTACTCTTCGACGAGGACGCACAGCTTGACGATCCCCAAGAGGGCATGGGCGACGGATCGGGCTTCCGCGTCGATATTGCCAAGACAGAGATCCAGAACTGGCTGGAGCGCAACTCGCGCATGTGCGAAACCGCCCGCAAGCTTCTGACCGACTACTCGGAGAAGCAGTCCCACAAGCCACCCGGCGTCCTCGCCCCCATCGCGCCACTCGCCTGGAACTGGTTCCCCGACGGCAAGATCAAGGTTCGCGAGGACTACTTCAAGGGTACAACCGAGAAGTTCACGCCCAAGTGGGATCCACATATCACCGACAAGTTTGAACAAGATCGCGCCTACGGCCGCGTCTCCCGCGAAATCGATACCTGGTGGATGCGTGCACGCGACGCCAACTACGACGACTGGGTCGTGCCAATGCCCTCGGTGGAATTCGCTGCCTCGAGGACGGAGCACTGCAGGACCAACCTGCTGGCCCGCTACACCCACGCCCTCCACCCCGACGACGAGGAAGAAGACGAAGAGGAGGAGGAGGAAGAAGAAGAACCCCGCGTCATCGAGATTGAGGAGTCTGACCAGGAACTCGTCGATCGGGTCGACCGCGGCTCGGCTGACAACTATGACGATGACGGCTACGACGACATGCTGGACGAAGACGACGATATCGACGACGACGAGTCCTACGGCGAGGGTCCTCTGACGGGTCTACTTACGGAGATTCCCAACATTCTCGATCCCAAGCAGATCGAGGCCCTCCACATGATTGTCAAGTCGTGCATCCTCGACTCGGCCGGAGCAGGCTTGACCAGGGCCGGTGAGAACCTGCAAAAGACGCGGTGCCGCATGTTCCTGGCTCTGGACTGCGGGAAGTCGCTGCTGCGCGAGATGCTCGTCTTCATCGCCGTCTGGGAAAAGGACGAGCAGTCGCTCATCTTCCAGCTGACGTCTCAGCTTGTCGAGGCCATGCACCACTCATCCCTCGTCTCCTACGCGTGGAACTCGCTGCGCATCCCCAAGGACATCATCTCGCCTGCGCAGACTGTGCTCCTGCGCCTCATCAACCAGATGTTCCGGTCTCGCATCACCGCCACGCAGGACATCAAGGACCGCAACCGTGACCTTAAGCTGGTCATGTTCTTCTTTGGCTTCTTCCGTTCGCGTATCGTGCCCGAGTGCGTCGCCCTCATGCACCTCCAGGCTCAGACCCGCGAGGAGGGTACAGACCCTGCCGAGTTCCCGATCGACACGTGGGACATGGAGCGCGCAAAGGATGGTCTCGCCCAGTACCTTGATCTCCTGACCACCATCTCCGAGGTCCCGACGCTGCGCCCCAAGCTCATCGAGTGGGAGGCCGTGTATGATCTTATCAGCATCCTCACGGGCCTCGAGGCCGCCGTGCCCAAGAAGCCGCTCGTCGACGCCATCCCCAACCGCAACAATACCGGCAATGCCAACGTCCCGACGACAGAACGCTCGCCCTACCCGCCGCCCTCAGCTCCCGCGGCCACCCCCGGCTCGCCCTCGCCCTCACCCCCGCTGGTCGAGCGTCCCTACTCAGCCGCCTCAGACTCGCCGCTGCCCTCCCCGCCGCCGCCTCCCCCTCTGTCCGAGCCCGCCCACAAATTCCCCTGGCCCGGCATCAAGGCCCAGCTCTTCACCATCCTCGCCACCCTCCTGCAGCCGCCTCCTGGCCAGTCTTCGCCCGGTAATGCCGAGGTGCAACTCCAGATGGTCCGCCACAACGGCATCGTGCCACTTCTCAACTGCTGTGCTTACGACGACCACAACCCATTTGCCAAAGAGCGCGTTACTATCTGCCTCAAGTGGCTTCTCGATGGTTGTGATGCCGCCAACGCCTTCTTCCGCGAGCTCGTCTCCATGGCCCCGCCGCCCAACGTGCGGCCACCACCCGGCGGCAGCGTCACCAGCACCATGCGTGTCGATGGCATCGCCGGTGAAGTCCAGGTCAAGGTACGCTCGAGTGCCCAGGTCGAGGCAGCAGGCATCCCGCACGTTCTGCCCCCCGACATGGGCCAACCCCAGAGGCCGAAGAGGCCCATCTTTGACCCGGCGGAGCTTATGGAGCGGCCGGCCAACGACCCGTACGGCCTGGAAGCTGAGACGGCACGTCTCAACCTTGAAGAAAACAAGGGACGGTATGATGAGGATGACTTTATGTGATGAGTAATTGGGGTCAGCACCTGCATGTAATGACGACTTGTTTGTATGAGTCAAAATCAGCATCACCTCCCATAGATAGACTGGCTATGGTGCATCGTGTGAGAAGAGAAGGTTGCATCATATTAAAATAACTAATGTCTCTCTCTCATTCTATCCTAGCATGGTGGAGTTGGGTATCAAGTGTCGTCGAATGAGTACAATGCGTGACAGGGAGCAAAAATGGAACAGAGAAGGCAAGCAAAGCAGACTCCAGTAGATCAAAGCCCCCCCTGCCTAGGCTGAGTTGGTGGAGCGGCGCCAGATCATAAAGGCCGCGACACCGGCGCAGGCCGTGGCGCCCAGGGCAAGATAGAGCGAAGAGCGATCCGGGGGCTCCTCTTCGCTGCGCGGGAAGGCGGTGCTGGGGTTCGTGGCGGCCTCTGCGAGGGCGATGAAGAGCTCGGAGATGGAGTTCCAGGTGACGGAGACATGCAAGGGGGCACTCATCATGAGGCCCGAGGTGTACTCGTCAGGCTGTTGCTCGAAGCGTTGGGTCGTCTTGTCGCGGTCGGCCTTGAGGGCGGTGTAGATGGCGGGCAGATCGTCGAGATGAGGGTAGCGGCGCCGCAAGTCTGCAATGTGAGCGAACGAGTCCGGGTCGGACGAGTCGTAGGCGTAGCAGATCAAGTCGCACGCATCGAGGCGGGCTTGGTTTTCGAGGATGGCGGGCTCCAACTCGCCGAGCTCCTCGAGGATCAGGTAGCACTGGCGGCCACCAGGCAACTCGACACTGTTGACGGCGCGGCGGGGCTTGATGGAGGGGCGGTAGAGAGGGTCGAAAGGGAGGTTGAGGAAGGCGTCCAGGAGAGACGACTTGCCCGAGGCGGCGGCGCCAATGACATAGCAGTGCACGACATTGCGCTCGACGCGGCCGGGGCGCCGCCGGCGCTTGCGGGCCTTTGTGACCTTGAGGGCTGAAGTTGTCGACTCGCGGGGTGTGGCGGGCTCGAAGCCGAGGTGGGCGAGATATTCGAGGGTCGTCTTTGGCTCCATGAAGGTCGTCATGCTCCACTGGGCGAGCCACCCCTGGAGAGTGACGTAGCCAGCCTCATTACGAACGGTGCTTAGGGGGAATGATGTCTCCTGCCAGGACTGAGGGATGCCAGGCGTGGGTGCGAAGAGGGCGGCGAGCTCGTCGTCGTTGAGACCACCATCGTTGTCCTTGTCGAAGAGCAGGAAGAGGTCGACGAAGAAGCGGTAGCCGGCGGGGCTGAGTTCGGCCGAGGCGTACTCTGGGACGTCAAACTTTGGTCGCAGGAAGCTGTCCTCCAGGCTGAGGCTGTCGGTGTAGCGGAATTTTCGCAGGATGATCCAAATAGTCTCATGGCGACCCTTTTCGGCGTAAAGCTTGTTAAGTTGTAAGAAACCATCCTGATCAATACCCTTCTCGGTTGAGGTGCGAGAAGCAACCTTGGCGACGGACTGCTTGATATTATCGAGGTCGTCTGCGGTCAAGGGCTTGTCGAAGCACTTTGCTTGGAAGTCGTGCATTTCTTGGTCGTTGAGGAAGCCATCCTGGTCCTTATCGCAGAGGTAGAAGACGCGGCGCAGAGCTGCAACACAGGCGGGCTTGAGGTTGCCCTCCTTGTAATCGAAGAGAGGGGCGATGGGATGTGTGACGGCCTTTTGACAGAGGAAGAAGACCTCGTTGACATTGCGGTGGTCGCGGGCGCTGGACCGGATGCACGAGTCGATCTCGCGGAACTCAGCCATGACCGGTAGCATCTCGCCCTCGACGACCTGGGGAGTGGCGGCGTCGCCGGTTAGGTCGGACTTGTTGGCGCATAGCACGACTGGGACGTTGACACCGAGGGAGCGGAAGTAGGGCATCCAGAAGAGGGCGACACGCTCGTAGCTGTAGTGGTCGGAGTATACGAGAAGGATGACGTTGGACTTTCGGATCTCCTTGCGGAGAGTGGTGCGGTCTTGAGGACGAGCTGAAGTGTCGACGATGGAGGTGGTGACGTTGTCGGGAGTGCCGAGCTGCGGCGGGATGGTGATGGCCGGTAGCACGGGCTGGATTTTGTTCTGGATGAAGACATCCTTGACGAGGGAGGCGATTAGGCTGGACTTTCCGGTGCCCTCGTCGCCGCAGACGCAGATGCGGACTGTCGGGGGAGTGTTAGAGTGTATGCCAAGGCGAACGAGCAAGCTCTCGGGAGGGACGGGGGATCTGTACCTGAAGCCATGTTGAGGGAGCAAGCAGATGCTATCTAGATGCCATGACAAGTCGTCTCTGCAGAGAGGTGTGTCTGTCTTCGAGGGGGCCTCGCGTGGGCCAGGCGTCCTGGTGGTGGTAGTGGGAAGATGGTGATGGTGGCACGAATGGCGCGTCCGGGTTGGGCATCGAATGATGGCGCTCAACTCTGGTGATCATTTTGGTTCCATCAGGTGTCCTCCAATGGCAGGGGTGGGAAGCTCTGAGGGGCGCAAGCCAATCAGCGGACAGAGGGGAGGAGGCCAGAAACCACTGGTCCGTGAGCTCCCAGACACGACAAGCTTCAACGCGTCAACTCTGACTTTGCCCCCAAAACACGAACTTGTCTCTTTGAAGCACATCATGCACATATTTAGCGATTCATTCTTATTGAATATGCTGACGACGCTCGTGATGATGCTTGAGGCTTGCTCGTTTGTCGAGCATCCAGCCACATGGCTGCACCTGTGGCTGGACGGTCACGCGCCAAGCCCCATTGGTCGGTGGCCCTTCCATCTGGACGGCTCGCTGCTCCGAAGGACCTTCCGTCAGCGTCCATTCCTTCCAGGTTTACCCCACACGTCGTGGCTTTTACAGTGAGGAGACCCCGGCCCCGACCTCTCCAGCGCCGCGGACACGCACCGTCTTGTGCCCCTGCAGGCTGTCAGGACAGGCACGTTGGTCCGGGGGATCCAGTCGTATCCCCTCGTTCAGAGCGCCATCCCACCAGTAAGGTCCGCCCGACTGACGCTAGCCCGGCCCCCCCGATCCCCCAGAAGTCACTCTGTGTGTGCCTCTTCCCCTCTTGGAGTTGGCCCTGGCGAACCTAGCGACGCTTGTCCCTGCCTGTCCGCCTGTCCCTCTCGCTCGTCGTCTTGGCCCCGGCTAAAGAGCAACCCACGTCGTCCGCTCTCACCAACCGCTCCTCCTCACCACTTTGCCTTCCCTCGATTGCTCCAAGGAGGCTCTGCCTGTTCCACAGTCGTCGCCCTCCCCGTGTTGCTCGACCTCGTCCTCTCGACCTCGTCTTCTTGTTCTCCGACCTCCCTCCTCCAAGACACATCGCGCGACTTAGGTCCCGAACGCCTTGCTTCAACCCGACAACTAGGTCCCGATCTCGCTCTCCAAAAGCCCGCTCCGCGAAGCCAGCCTCCTCTCGAACCACCTCCGAGCCGCAGTCCCCCCGAGGCTTGACACCCCCTACCGATCCTACGTGTTGCGATACACTCGCCGATACTAGTTGCGACGGAGCACGACAGCTCTCGGCACCAGACAGCTCCTCCGAATCGCCGCGCTTGTCGCTGTCGGTATCCATTGCGCCGTGCCCCGCGTGCGTGCGCCTCCCGAGTTGCCTCACCTGCCAAACACCCCTCCCAACCTCAGGTCTACCAATCGCCGATATGTTGTACGTGCCTTATCTCTCCCTGGTGTATCGAGAGGGGCCCCGAGCCTGGCGATAGCGCAAAAGGCGCCGCCTCGCTGCTGGTCGAAAGGACCGACATGAGCCCGCCGCCATGTCGCATCGTCGCAAGATCTAGATGATAATGCGCCGTGTCTTCTTATCTCGCTTCCCGGCGGTTGCGGCCAGAAGCTTTCCGGTGGCCTGGCGCTTTTCGCGCAAGACCCAATGGCGCGGGCTGGCCCCCTCCATCTCCTTGATCGTCTCCAAAGTTCCTTGTATCTATCTACTCGATATGCAAAAGGGAGAGGCGACTAATCACAGCACTTTCTGACGCAAAAGTAGCGTCCTTCCTCCTCCGCCTCGCTACCCGCAGGCCGGCGCATATGTCGGCCTCGGTGGTCCCGGAACCATACCCATGATCGAGACGAACAACACCCTCACCTTCCCCGAGGGCCCAGAATACCAGTTTCTCGCCGGTGAAGGTGAGACATGACCCCTCCCCCGCTGTCCATTGCCTGGCCGAGACAGCCCAGAGACACGAATAGCCTTGGCTGATAAAGTGCCCTGCCCTGGGCGTACGCAGGTACCTATGTCCTCAAGGAAGACCTCCACCTTGCGACGCCGCCGCCTCACCCCTCTGAGGCCCCCGTCGTCAACCCGAACCCTCTGGCGACGAACCCTCAGCCCGCCAGCGCCGGCACAAAGGTGTCTGCCATCAGCCTCGACTCCAAGCCCTCACCCTTCTTCTACAAGGGGCCTACCTCGGCGGCTCTCTCCCTCAACGGTCTGAGCATCCAGGAGCACCCCACCGAGCGCTACTCGACCGAGGCCGGTCTCAGCAGCGATGGCGGTAACGGATCCATCAGCGACGCCCCTCAGACCTCCATGACTCTCGTCGCCGCTCCGGCCTTTGGCGATGGCAACGCCGCGCTCCAGCCCCTCAACCCCAAGGATGCCAGCAAGAAGAAGAAGCCCAAGAACAACATGACTAAGAGCAACTCATCCTTCATCTCGCGCGTCATCGTCAACGAGCACCTCACCAAGAAGTTGACCGACCGTCCCCTCGAGGGCGTCTTCCTCTTCGCCAACATCAACCGCGCCTTCCAGTGGTTGGACATGTCCGGGACTAAGAAGCAACGGGTGCGTGTGACGCTCGCTTCAACGGCCTACCTTGCTAACCATCGTTGCAGCCTGACTACCTGACTAAGGTTCTCTTCACGAAGGCGCACTGCCTCTGCCATGACATCAACCACCTCACCAAGTCTCCTGCCCACATTGATATTATCATGGGCTTCTCCACGGGTGAGGTCATCTGGTGGGAGCCCATGTCGCAACGATACACACGCCTGAATAAGAACGTCAGTAATCTTCTGATAGAATGGCGAGCCAGACTCAGCTGACATGACCAGGGCATCATCAACGGCACCCCCGTGTCCGAGATCAAGTGGATTCCCGGCTCTGACAACCTCTTCCTCGCATCCCACATGGATGGCTCCCTTGTCGTGTATGACAAGGAAAAGGAGGATGCTCCCTTCGTGCCCGAAGAAGACGAGACTACCGCGCCCAACGACACCTCCGTCTCGGGCTCGGAGAATGGCCATGCCACGAACGGCGCCACCGGCATCAACCACAAGAAGAAGCTCCAAATCTACAAATCGGTTCACTCCAAGAACCAAAAGTTCAACCCTGTTGCTTCGTGGAAGCTGTCCAACCAGCGTATCAACGCCTTTGCCTTCAGCCCGGACAACCGCCACCTGGCTGCCGTGTCTGAAGACGGCACCCTGAGGATCATCGACTACCTGAAAGAGGAGTGAGTGTTTCCCCGATGTTAGTTGCGTCCCTTCTGCTCACCCTTTCCTAGGCTCCTTGACCTCTACCACTCGTACTACGGAGGTTTCATCTCTGTCTGCTGGTCGCCCGATGGAAAGTACGTCATCACTGGCGGCCAGGACGACCTCATCTCTATCTGGTCCGTCCTCGACTCGGCCATCGTCGCCCGCTGCCAGGGCCACCAGTCTTGGGTCACCTCGGTGGCATTCGACCCCTGGCGCTGTGATGACCGCAACTACCGTTTCGGTAGTGTGGGCGAGGACTGCAGACTTTGTCTGTGGGACTTCAACGTCGGCATGCTTCATCGCCCGAAAGCTGTAAGTTTGGATCCATCGTCGCACTCCCTGGGAAGTATTACTGACCATGCGCAGGCCTCTGTTCGTCCGAAAGGGTTCGTATCTTAGTGGTTTCCCCTGCGGCGTATGATGACGACTAACATCATATCTAGCGGTCGCCACCGGTCCAACTCGGCACTGTCCACTGGTGACTTGGAGGAGGAGGAAGACGATGGCGTCGAGCATGCTGTCGAGCCCAGGGCCAGGATCGCCATGCTGCCTCCCGTCGTCGTAAGTGGTCCGCTTACCCTGTCTATGCCAGCAGTCACTGACCCATCCGCAGTCCAAGGTCATCCACCCCAGCCCTGCGTGCTGGCTCGAGTTCACCGCAGAGCACATTATGACGAGCTGCAAGCAAGGTGAGTCGCAGCCTCGAGGCTACACATGAGTTGAGTTGACCGGTATAGGCCACATCCGCACCTGGAGCAGGCCGACAGACGCATCTGCTGCGGCGGCGCAGGCCGCCACGACTCAGTGAGCGTACTCAAGCATTGTTCGGTTGCATCTCTTTGGGGAGCGTCCTATTGTGACGAGGCATTGCATGTGCCGTAATGCCTGAATATGGCATAGAGAAAGTGCGCTGCGTCAGCTGGTGGCTGCGCGGGGTGAGTAGGTATTCATTGCGTTGAAATGCGTATATAGGCGTTTCTTGTCGATAATGTCCTTGCGGACGAATTCTGAGTATTTTATTGTTGTCGATCGGGTTGGGGTATTGTGATGGTGAAATGCTAACACTGATGCCGCTTGGTTTGCCAAGGCATGAAGCCGATTCTGTATTGCACATGAGCTGTATGACTGTGAGGAGGGCAGACAGCTACACTCCTTGGCCGCCAGATCTCACCCCATCATCGGACCCAGATGGGATTGCCGCATTGGAATTGCCGGCCTTGGGGAGCACTGGCATCCTTCTGCCAGGGGAGAGCTTGGAACCCGGCAGTCTCGGGAGATGTGATGCGACGGCATCATGGAGGGGGTGTGCGCGTAGAGCAGCCCGGGAAGGCCATCAAGCGCGGCGATCAGTCGACCTCTGTTTGGGAAGCAGTGTTGAGGTGTATGCTCAATGAGGCGGCTCCGACGGCATGTGACGATGCGGCATCGTGAGATGGAAGTTGAGGAGACGCGGGGGTGGTGGTGGTGTGCCGCAGAGCATGTGGCCAGTGACGCCACATCCACGCCGCCCTCAAGAAGAGAAGGGCCTCGAGGACAGAGAAACTGCCGCGTGGTGCTTGAAATGTGACGGCCATATTCTCGGGGCCGTATGACTCTTGCACCACCATGGGTCGTCGAAGCTGATGCCAGCGTTCGCTGGACGGACCCAGTCTTCAAGTTGTCGACGGGACGGGTGCCGGATCATCAACCCGAAAGCTCCCGAAGCCACTGCCGCCTAGGCGTGGATGCAGAGAAGAGTTGAGCCTCATTGTATGCGTGTATGGATGTTCATCCGCAAGGCCCGTCTCATCCACAGGGGGGGCTCGCCGCGTGGATCCCCCGGCAAGAGGCCGTAGCCGAAAAGGTGCCCCTCCAAGATTGCATTAGTCTCGGCACTCGTGGGACACTCACACAGCCTTGTGAGGGAGGTCTTATCCGGCAGCACTGCGATTGTGCGGTGGAGATGTGTATGAGACGTCGTCTTTCGGACGTTCATGGCCCGAGCGGATGAGTGAGTGCTTGGGTATCGGCCGGTGCCGCCGTCAGGGCATGATCTGCTGATATGCATGCGGCAGAGGGTGGTACAGGCCATTCATGCATGTCCGGTAGAGTGAGTGACCTCATGGTCTGTGGCATGGCACGAGGGGATGGCTATTGGTGCATTTGCAACCTTTACAATGTCCGTTTAGGTGGCAGGAGATGTGACCAGGCTGTCAGGGCAGTGCTTGATGGGGGTCCAAAGTCGCGCAACCCCCGAGCCGCGTACGGTAGATCTGCTGGTGACAGGCCGCGTTACGGCATCCACTTGCCTCGCATGAAGCTCCGTAGGGAGGGTTCTACAAGTACAGGCAAGACTTGCATGTGAGGCAAAAAAGGCTTGCTGTGCTGGGTCCAGATACTCAAAATTTTGATCAGACCCCCACGGAAAGGAAAGGGGGGGAGATGGGAAGGGGGGTGGATCGCCATCGGCCGTTCGAGGAAGCTCACCGCTGTGGTGTTTCGGGAGGATCCGGAAATGCGCCGGGAACTAGATCCGGCCATTTATCAGGGGTGGAACAGGGACAGTATCGCTGTGCGGCTGTAGGTTCGGTGAGCTGCATTGCTGGGCTGGGCTGGGATGAGAGCTTTCACGAGCCCCATCCATCAGTCGACTCTTTTGAGATATCCTGTTTACTTCAAGCTGCCAAGCTCATCTCTTCCCTCTCTTCATCCGCAATCGTCCGGGCGATCTGCGGGCGCGGAGATGCTGTAGATTGATCTGGCCTCGACTGGCGCCAGATTTCCCCTCTCTTGGGAACTTCTAAAGATGGAACGCGCCGTGTTTGTCTGATGTCAGACTCGACAGAGGTGATGTTATCTCGCAGTGGAGAACGAGGCCAGAACCCACTCGTGCTGTACAACCTCACAGCTGTCTGTATAAGCCTCAGCCCAGCCCGCCGTGGGTCTATCAAAGGCGATGGTCCGCGCCTGGTGGGTACAGCCTGGAACCGGCACTGATCTTGATATCTCGATGTTGGTATCAGACCGGCGCCCGCTTTCAGCGTGGATGTGGACGGGAGGCCGCATTGGCGCCGGCGGTTGCAGTTGTGGCGCCAGAAGAAGAACGGCGTGCTAGAGCGTTATGGGCACGTCAGACCGCCAGTGAGGACATCCACATGGAGCCTCACGGCGGAAAACGTGGTCGACTAGCAAGCAGAGGCTGAACTGGGTTTGAGGTGTTATAGCGTCGCGGACGAAACCCGCGTCTTTAATGCGCGCACAGGGGGTCCCTTCGGTGAGGCGTCCACATCCAGGGCCCCCCTCGATGACTCGATAAGACGTTGGGCCGTCGTGATTGGAGATCCGCTGGCGTGGGAAGTGCCGAGAGGCTGAAAAATGACTCGAAATTGCCCGTGCTGATGGGTTTGAAAAACCCGAACATGGAAGATAAGTAGCCACTTCAGTGGGCCGCAAGATATGGGCCTGCTGGTGGGCTCGGGCATCAATCGGTGTATCCTGAGTTTGTGACGGCCGGTTGCAAACTCGTCCGGGCTGATAGCAGCATTTGCTTGAGGTTGTCGGAGCGACATGATTGAGGCTCCTTGGCGGTGAATGTCGAAGACGGCACTCGGAGAGGCGCCGAGCCGGCGATAGTCTAGCGTCATGGCACAGGTAGCGGCGTTGGCCCCAAACGGCACTTGAATTCGTAGATGGTGATGACGGGTGTGCAATCAGCAGTATCTCCGATGGACGGGAGGGAGGTTCAAGCTTGGGTTCGGACGAGGGGTCCAACGGTCGGAACACCGATGGCGAGTTGCCCCTTGCTCAGGTCAGGCTCTGCTCTGTCTGAGCCGCGGAGTCGTCTCCTGCAGAAAACCTCGCAAACACCGCACGCACGTGCTTCGCCTCTGATGATGAATCGATTCGGGATTTTTCTCTTCCTGCGAGCGAGACCCTCTTGCAGCCCGCCAACCCCTGGTTCACCGACAATTGCAACCTGAACCCACGGTGCACTGCAAGGCTTGACCTTGCCTTGCGCAAGCTAGCGGCCGGATCTTCGCAGCCGCCCTGACATGCGATGGAGACAGGACCACATTGTCCAGAGTTGTTGTCCCAGGCTGGTGCCGAACATTTCCCGCACCCGGGCCGCTAGTCCTTGAGGCGCTGCAGGTCTGGCGGGTTGGGTCGTTTTGGGTGGCCTGGATCAGCTTCGCCCTGCATCGCTTAGGCACGCAATCTATCTGCAGACCCGGCCCGCCGGGGCTGGTTTGCGAAGAGGAGGAGCTGGCTCTCTCGGGCTGACGCCGAGCTGATGGACGGCTAGCTGCTCACATGTCACTGGCTGCTTCACTCTAGATGGTGGTGGCAGAGGGCAGGTGTCGTGGCCGACTGACATGAGCGTCGTCACGCTGGCCATCTTGGTGGGGGTCGTGTCTCGAAGCTGTTGCACGGGATGAACGTTTGTTTCTCGTGATTCAGGCTGCTCGTGGCCAGCGAGTGGAGGGGGTGCAAAGGCGGCAGCAGTGTCGTTTGGCCGCCTCGGCGCGGCTGTGGTGGTGTCGGTGCCGTTGACAGCGACGCCTTTGTATTCGACGACTAATTTATAGGAAGACATTGGGATGTCATGGCTGCATCGCATTGTCTCAGAAATGACAGTTTCATTGCCGATGTAGGGTCGCACGCAAAGCAAGCGTCCGCTCAGGCTGTCTTGAGACAGCATTTGTTGCCTCTCGCTGGCAACAATCGACATTCTGAGACGGAGTGCGCGTCCAATGCCGAAATCTAACAGCAATAGGTAGAATGTGAAGTCGCGCCTGCCACTTCCAACATCTCAGAGGTGAAGGCGCAAGCGTGCTGTCATGGTGCTTGCCCTGAAGATCAGGGCAGGTGCGAGTGAGTACAGGCGCCCAGGGTCCGTGCTCCCCTTTCGGCGCCGGAGCGGCCCTCGGATGTCTCGCCGCTGGATGGAAACAGCAACACCGCCCAACAGTGGAACATGCACCCGCCAAGGAGGCAAATGGGAAACACGTTCCGGTGGCACACCAGCAGCAGCCAGCCGCTGCAGCAGTGGCTGACAGACGACGGCTTGACCGACCGACCGACCGACCGCGATTCATTTTCCCGCCGGCACCACAGCCTGAGTCGCCCGGTCAGCGGCAGCGCCACCTCTATCGCCGCAGGTACCTTTCTTTGCTTCTGCCAGTTGCCCGACGCAGTCTTCCTCACTGCTGACCTTCGATTGATTGCATCGCCAGCTCGGACAAGACCGCAGCATGTCCGATGCGTCCGGCATGTCAACCAACTCGCCGGCGCCCCCGGAATACGACCCGGGACAGCAGCACCTGTGCAGTGCAGTTTACGCATACGAACTCTGCGTCCGGCCAAAAAAAAAAAAAAAAAAAAAAAAAAAAAAAAAAAAGGCACACCCAGTGGCATCAATTGATGTGCACTCGCAACACAGAATCTTGATACGATTTTTTGCGAGTGGATTCACGACCACATATCTTCCTCGTCCGCCCTGGACATACCACGGCCCCGTCTCGCTGGGGTTCGCACGGGAAGACCCTCTGGGCCAAGCCCACTGACAGTAAAGATAACCCGACGACAAGGGGCAAGGGGGGGTGAACTTGGACTCTGCCCTGCTGCGCGGGAGGGTGGCTGGACATGCTTCCAGAAGGCCGCTGGACCCGCAGCACGGGCACCTTTAGGCATCGCATCTCAGGCCCGCCAAGCGATTTTGATGGGTTCTGGAACCACGACAGATCAACCATCAAAGCACCAAAGAGGACTTTGCTCCAGTATCCGCCCGCAAGGCCATTATCGTGCGGGAATAGGCTTCGTTCCCACGTCGGAAGGCCGCATTTTCGTCTGCTTGCTCCGCCCGGGCTGATTCATGAACGTCGCCGCCCTATCTACAAGTTCGCCTCTGAGACACGGCCTCGTGTCCGAGCTTTTTCGTGACGGACGGCAGTCGTGCCGTGCCTGGTTCTTGTGGACGGACAGGGTGGGCGCGCGTCGCGACAAAGCGGACCGATTATGTACGGGCGGCAGGGCAGGGCATGACAGGGCCGCCTGCAGAGCTTGAAAATGGCATCATCCTGCCAAACCCACTTGTTTTTTTCTGGATCCGCTCATCGATCTAGAAGGTTGCTCGAAGCCAGACCAGAACTCGCCCGGCGGAATCCGCAGTCGTCAGACCATCGCCGCCCGGGTACTGGCATTCTCTACACCGAACTACTGAATACGAAATGACGACCTGGTGCTGGCAGAAAGATATGCCGGGCGAGCATGTCGCTGCCCGTAGTCATCCCACTAACAGCAATTGCGCGCGCAACCCGGGGAGATGGAGTGGTCGCCGAACGCCGAGCCGAAGGATGACGCCGACGATCGATTATCGACAGCACGGGCTGGTCCAAGAACACTGGCAAGACTGGCGCAGTGACAGCACTGACGGACGGGCTTATCTGCCCCTGAGCCGATCCATCCCTCACTCGGCAAGTCGGTGCATCCTCAAGACGAAACATCCTGCTTGGTTTGCTTTGCTTTGCTTGTAACTGTTTCCGGCCTCGACCGCGAAATACGCAATCCTGCGTCGGAGGTTTGTCACCTCGGTGTCATTGGGAGACCACTGTGACAAAGGGAAGAGGGCGGCAAACACAGAAAAAGAATTTCTGGCACTCCTCGGTATCCCGTCGGCGTTTGTCCCTGGGCACGACTCCATTCCTTTATCTCTATCGACCGACCCGGGCCTTAGAGCCTGGAGGAAGAAACACAGCCCTGGCCAGCGTGCGGGAAAAAGACCCCCCTGGTTCTGGGTCTGGCACCCCTCCTCTTCTTCCCTCCGGCTGAGGCTTGGCTTGGTTGACTTGCCTGACATCACGCCCCCCTTGTCATTCATCCCACCATGATGCACACCCCCCTCCCCTCTCTTCCCGCCCTCCCACGCCCCTCCATCCCACCCCTGGGCTTTTTGGTGTCGTCGATTGCGACTTTCGCGTCAGCGAAGGGGGACCCTTGAGGATTGATTGACTGACACTACGGCCAGCCGGTCGTCGCCCCACTGACTCGGAAAGAACGTGGGACAATGGCCGATAGAGACCAAGTTTTGACCTGTTCCGCTCTATGACCGGCGGAGCAGCCTGAAAGTGAGCGAGCGCAGGGGAAAAGGCGCCGCAGCCGGAATAAATAGATCCTGGCCCTCCAGACCTCGCCATTTGTCGCGGTTTGGCTGTCTCTTCCTACCAACCTGTCCCCCCTTCTGGTGTTGCGACAGAACATCGTGCACACCAACCTGATCTCCTCTACACACTGCGACCATGCCGTCCTTTAAGCCCTTCTCCCAGGTGACGGGCAGGAGTAACGTCTCTCTCTTTGAGATTCGGTAGGTCATCCATCTCACCCCGCCGCGACCACGGCGTCGGGCGCAACGCCAGGGTTGGAGTCGCCGTTTACTGACGTCGCCCGCTCCCCGCAGTCTCGACAATGATTTTATCGTTTTCCGCGGTTCCGACCACGAATCCGCCGGCCAAACACTAAAGGGATCCGTGGTCCTGTGTCTGTCGTCTCCCCTCAAGGTCGAAGACGTCCATCTGAGACTGACCGGCGAGCTCCGCTTCACGTGAGCATAATACCCCCCGAAAGAAACTTGGAGGCCCTACGGGCGCTGAGACTTTTTTTTCTCCCCCCGAAAAGCAAGAGGCATAAGCTGACCGGCCCAAACAGTTGGGACGTTTCCAAGTCGGCTGCCTCGGGTCTGTCCACGTCAAAGGTCGACAAGCACACGGAGCTGCTGCGACACAGGTGGCAGCCCTTTGTCAAGAGCAACAATGGCGACAAGACGGTCCTCGACGCCGGAAACTACGAATGGCCTTTCAAGATTGACCTCCCCGGCGACACGTGCGAGAGCATCGAGGGCATTCCCGAAGCCAGCATCATTTACAGACTAAAGGCGACAATTGCTAGGGGCAAGCTCTCCCACGATGTGACCGCTTACAAGCCCCTGCGCATCGTCAGGACTCTCGACCCCTCCGCCCTCGAGTTCCTGCACGCCATGAGCGTCGAGAACATCTGGCCCAACAAGATCGACTACTCCATCGTCATCCCGCAAAAGGCCGTCATCTTCGGCTCTTCCATCCCTCTCGAGATGCGCTTCACCCCGCTGCTCAAGGGTCTCGAGATGGGCGACATTTCGGTCAAG
The DNA here is from genome assembly GCA_020726575.1 of Plectosphaerella plurivora. NCBI lineage: Eukaryota > Fungi > Ascomycota > Sordariomycetes > Glomerellales > Plectosphaerellaceae > Plectosphaerella > Plectosphaerella plurivora. Next base: position 210,644 of record JAGSXJ010000042.1, read on the forward strand.
CTTCTCGAGATCCGCGAGTGCTTCACGCCAGGCCTTCCCCACAAGGAACACAAGCAGGAGCGCGAGGTGACAAAGTGGTCCTACCAGGTGTCTAGGGAAGAACACTGGAACGACATGATCGGCGAGACCGGCCAGGAAGGCTGGACGGTTGCCCACAGTCTGGCGCTGCCCAAGCGCCTGAAGCAGTGCGTCCAGGACGTCAACCACCACGGTATCAAGATCAGGCACAAGCTCAAGCTGGTTGTTGGCCTGAAGAACCCCGACGGCCACGTCAGCGAGGTGAGTAACTCCCTGAGTAGAGCGACCACTACAAAAACGAGTACTAATATATGTTTGCCCGACAGCTCCGCGCCACGCTTCCCGTTTCCATCTTCATTTCCCCCAACATGCCCATCGACGAGACCGGCAGCATCGTTGAGAGCACCACAGCCACCGGCGCCTCAGCCTCGGACGCGACGACCATTGCGCCCCCCGGCTACGGCGAGCACGTCCTCGACCAGCTGTTCGAGGATGTCGACAACAGCGGCTTCCAGACCCCCGGCTTCGCCTCGGGCGTCAACAGCCCATTCTACGCTCTTTCGCGGGCCGGATCGACAGAGAACCTCGCTGCCCTCGGTATGACGAGCGCCATGAGCGGCGTGCCCCCCACGGCGCTTTCTGCGCGTCTGGCCAATGTGTCCATCGACTCTTCCGACCGTCACCACGCACACGGCGACCACTCCGCGCCTCCCACAAGCCACCCCTCGCTGCCGGCATCGACACCTCTGACGAGGCAAAACTCAGCCGAGGAAGGCCGCCACTCGTCCGACAACTCGACGCCCAACCTCGCGAATCACCTCCGATCAGGCCGCGTGTCGCCAGAGCACATTGAGGCCATTGACCTCAACGCCCTGAGCAAGGTGCCGTCCTACTCGACGGCCATCAAGACGCCCGCCCGTTCGAGGTCGCAGACCATGACCGAGTCTCTCCCCGACTACCTCTCCGCCTTGAGCGCCCCGACGACCCCGATGCCTCTCGAAAGTCCGGCCATCGACCCTCTCGATGTCATCATCGAGGGACAGGTTCAGGATGCGGTGCCGGCCCAGTCAAGGACGACGCCGAGTTCTCCGTCGAGCAGTCTGCCGAGAACGAACTCTCTCCAGAGTCTTCTGAGTCGGTCTCCCCGCAGCGGAGGCGTCACACCGGCGCAGAGTCTCGAGGAGAGGCGTCTGCATCTCATCCAGGCTCGCGACCGGATTTACTAGAAGTGGCTCGAAAGAGTGCTTCTCTATTTCTCCTCTCCTCTCCATTCGGCACCACAGCACCACCACTCCACAACGAATCTCTTTTTCATACACACCTAGCGGTTTCATAATATCTTAAAGGCATGGCAGGATATGACAGGGCATGGATGGCGTTTCTTTTATTTTGGGCGGACTGCTCTTTTTCGAGTTGACATATGGGATACCAATCCCTGCGCGAGGTCGTGGATGCGGCCCGGTAGGACGGCACAAAATAGTTGGAGAAGGACTGATAAAGAGGCTCCAATGCCGAAGAACGACTTTGTTTACTTCACTTTCCATGTTTCTTCCCGTGCTGAGGCTGTGACTGTAGTGACCCCTGGTTTTGGTTCACGGCGTGGCCGGCGGCTTGTGCCACCCGATGATCTCGGTTGCCTCCCGTTGCCGATCTGCGCCCTGATGCAGGTATCAGACGAAATGATACTTGACACACAAGTTTGATCTGTCTTGTGTGACCAAGGGGCATGTGAATTAGACCCGGACACCCCGTGCCATGGAACGGGTACCGACCGCATCCTTGCGAGCGCGCGCATGGCAGATCTGACGCCATGCCGCTGGTAAGGTACGGAAGGGCAGTGTCCCGAACGGGGTTGTATCGTCATTTCTTGGCAAGTGCTTGGTTCCTGTTCGTCTGGAGTCGTGAGGCCGCCCGGGTTTATCCTGGTGATAAGGGTCACATCCCACCGAAGAAGATCGGAGAGCATGGAGATGCAGGGTTCTGTGACGTCATGGAGGTTTTTTAGTTTGAAAATTTGGGGGCATTCCACGGTTGGTGAGACCGGTTGCGAGCTAGGGCGGCGGTTAGCATGAATGGCGGCGAGCCAGAGGTGGGATGGGCAAATGGGATAGGATTTGTGCCGCCACGCTGCAGGATCTTGTATCGCGTGATGCGACAGATGGCTACATTCAGGTCTTTACGAATTTCTTTGCGGAGAGTTCGGAATTTCTCCAGCTCAACGTAGAGCTCAGCTGATATTCAGTTGTCTGTCGGTTTGGGCGCATGGTGATGTCGAGTCGTGGGTGAGTCGCGGGATGGGAGGGGTCACAGTTGATCAGCGCAAGGAATGCACGACTTGGGAAAGCCAGCACAGCGCCTCCACGACCCTTGGGGCGAGTCCCCTACCAAGAAATGGGCCAAGAAGCTGGCCGAGTGGGGTTTTAGCCTGGAGATCGGACCCGCCGTCGCCGCTGGCCCCTCCCCTGTCCAGCTGTGATCAAGTACCGCTACGCCAAATTGTGCCGCACTGGTACAACGCGATGGACCTTTTCAGGTGCACCGGCCACAGCCTCCGGGTGGGTGTGGAGAAACGTCATTGAGGGCGGGAGCTCAATTTCCCCCCAACGTGGGAAAGAGCTCCTTCTCACCAGGGATACGACCTACACCCACCATAAATGCGCAACGCGACCTCAAGACCCGAAGTCCGAACGCAGTGCGATCTCTTCCGTGCGCTCCGATCGCATCTTTAAAAGCCTGCCCCTCCCTCCCTCCTATCCCACCAACTTTGGACCCTGAATCTAGACCGATCCTCACGAAACACACCTCCACCGCTCCCTCTGATACACCACTACTCCCTACAAATCGTACGACGACGGCGCATCCCCTACCATGAGCGCCACCTCTCCCACAACAGACCTCCCCTCGAGGGCGGCCACCGGCTTCACCAGCCTGACCAGTGAAGGCGGCGTTACAGAGATTGACCCCACCAGCGTGAGCACTTCTCCCTTCCTCCCCCTCCTTTCTATGCCCCCGCTGACCGCTTGCGCTCCAGACTGCTGGTCTCCTGGCCGAACGACTCCAGGCATGGAAGCACGCCGTCGGCTACCTCGAGGACTACATGACGGCCATGGAGAAGGCTCACCGCGCTCAGGCTAAAGAGTACGAGCGCGTGTTGAAGACCATCTCCAGCCCGCTCAAGGAGGGTCACCACTTTGACCAAAGCCTCGGTGGCTTCGCCGGCTACTTTGAAAATATGCGCTCCAACACCCAGGCCCTCATCAACACAAACGCCGAGACCGAAAAGAGCATCAAGGGCTCCGTCCTCCCTATTCTCGACCGGCTGCACAAGGAGATCAAGGCTAAGAGCAAGGAACTCACCAGCGGCGTCGAGAAGACCGCCAAGGAGGTCGACAAGGCCCGCAACAGCACCCAGAAGCACATTGAGCTGCTAGGCCAGCACACCGCCGCTTTCGAGTCGAGCGGCGGCAAGTTCACTGGCGCCGACGACCCCTACGTTCTCAACCGTGGTGTCATCCACCGCCTGCACAAGCAGGTCCTCGAGGAGAACAACAACCGCAACGACCTCATCGCCGTCCAGACAAACTTCAAGCAATTCGAGGCTCACGTCATCGAGGTCATTCAGCAGGCCATGGAGTCCTTCACCCTTCTGGCCGGCGGCCAGGGCGAGAAGACCCGTGCCCTACACTACGACATGCTCCAGGCCGTCCAGCGCGTGCCTCCCGATTTTGAGTGGAACGGCTTCATCAACCGCTCCGGCGATCGCCTCATCAACCCTAACGAGCCGCCCCGCGCCGTTGAGGACATCACCTTCCCCAACATGGACCACTCCTCCACAAAGGCCTTGATCGAGGGCTCCCTCGAGCGCAAGTCGCGCAACAAGCTGTCCTGGGGCTACTCGGCCGGCTACTACGTCGTCACACCCGCAAAGTTCCTGCACGAGTTCAAGGACTCGGACAACACTCGCAACGACCCTCAGCCTCAACTCTCCATCTACCTGCCCGACGCCGTCATCGGCACTCCCAGCGGCGAAAAGTTCAACGTCAAGGGCAAGGATAAGAGCAAGTCAATGAGCGCAAAGCTCACCGGCGCCACCGAGCTCAACTTCAAGGCGCACACGGCTGCCGACGCTCAAAAGTGGTTCCACATCATCAGCGGCGTCGCTGGCGCGACCGGGCCCGCCGCCGCTTCCTCCACGCCGGCATCCCCCGTCGTCGAGCAGGGTGCCAAGTTCTCGCCGCCCCCGCAGTCCCCGGCCACCACGCCTCCGGCCGTCGACGACCACAAGGCCCAGGAAGCCGGTCTGACAGCCGACCCTACGCCTGCGCCCGCGCCTGCACCCGCCGCCGCCGCTCCTCCTCCTGCTGATCTCAAGCAGTAAGGGAACGGTCTCGGTAGAGGCTCGACATGGCGGCTAAGGTCGTCTTTACCTTGAGCCGACGGGGTAAAAGTGAGGCTGACGGGCGGTCTATGCTACGTCACCGACTTTTTAGCCGTCTTTCCTTCCCGCACCCTCTGCAGACCGAAGGGGATGAGGATCCACGAAAACGAGGCTGTCTGTCGAATTCGCCCAGAACACTCCTGAGGGCATTGCAATGCGTTGATTCCAGAAACGGTGGGCCCTCTATGGCCGTAATTTTACGATGATGATAGTATAATATATCCACGACTTTTCCTACACATTTGCTCGACAATTCTTTGAATGCTAAAGCACCTCAAAAGGCATGTGTGAGACCGAGGCTGACGAGCAGCGCCACCATCAATTGAGCAGGGACATGGCTTCTGTGTTTCGACGAACCACGTTCCCGGACTGCTCAAGCTCCGAGGGTCATGGTCGGGTGAGCTCCAACTGGTGGTAACCGGGCGAGCTCGACGTCGTGTTGTCTGTCACACCTCAGACAAGGCGACCACATTTGTGGCGTCGAGCTCTCGGTGAGTGCGCGTGCTGACCAGCTAGCCTGATTCTCGTCGTTCGCATATTGGCCAGAATTGACCGAAGAGTTTTCCCAATCCAATTCAACTTGCCCTGGACCAGCAAGACGCTATCAACTCGCTGGCGATGGAAGTGAGCATCAGAAGTGCAGATGGCAATGAATTCGAGGCTGGGGCGTCGCGATGGGAGCACCAAGCGCCGGCTCACCGAGTCTTCCAGATGGCACTTCTGCCTTCCGAAGAGCAAAAGAAACACTCGAGGTCCTTTCGCCCTTCGCCATGGCTTGCCGACAGCCTTGACGATGAACAGGTGTTCTCCTCGGACTGGGCACTGCACCTCGGCGGATTCTTGGTCGCACAGGATTGGCGTCTGCCCTAGGCTTCGCTGCGAGGCATGGCATGCAGACAGCTAGGCGTTTCGAGTCCTCCCACCCAGCATCAACATGTCCACAAGTGTGGGATCAGCACCTCTAAATGTATCGAGATTCAGTCCGCCTCACTTGTGGGTTGCCTTCTGCGCGGGCACGGGAGACATAGCCTCAATGAAGGCAGAGCCTCGAACGGGAGAAGAGAGAGAATCAGGCTGTGGCTTGTTGCTGCGACATGATAATCTGCGCTTCCCGCGCTACACCCCCGCTAACCTGTTCTGCTTCTCTTTATTTTCACCATTTATACTGCCTACACCTCGTTGATCGACGTTGTTCCCCTCTTTTTGTCTCGCCCTGCCCCGTATACCACGTTGTATTTTTCGCCCCCGAGGCGAGAACATCAAGCATGGGTCGGAATTGGGAGGGCCAGAAGGCGGAGCTGACGAGGCTGTACATTGACGAGGGGAAGAAGCTGGACGATGTGATGGACGATATGGAGAGGAACTTCAACTTTCGCGCGTCGTGAGTGGATGCTTGTTCTTGTTCGTGTTGTTGGTTTTTATTGCTTGTGTTACGATTTTGACTGTTTTTATGTTACAGCAAGCGAGCGTACCGCTTCCATTTCGACAGATGGGGGTTGCAGAAATATAACTGCAAGAAACGCAATGAGCGGAAGCTCCAGAGGCAGCAGCAGCAACAACATGAGCAGCAGCATCTCCCGCCGAGCCCGCCGGATACGACGCCGTCTCCTTACTCGGCGCCGATGCCGTCGATGCATATCAAGGAAGAAGGGGGCGACGGCTTTGACCTTGATCTTTCTCCGAATGGCGAGGACTATCAAGATGCCTTCACGGCTCGATCGCTGCCTGCAAGCACAGGCCTGGCCTTTTCATCGTCTGTTACTCTCTTTTCCAACATCCATGACTGTGATCTGACTCTCAACAGGACAAACCTGCCCTACCCCGGCAACCTCGCCCTGTCACCCATGCAGACCTTAATGCCGTCACCTGGCCGAACGCAACATCGACCCCCGCCGACCCCAGATCCTGATATGGCCGGGACAGGGGCAGGGACGCATGATCACTTGGCTTTCGGACATACTCTGGACCCCTTTGGAACCAACGGCAACCTCTTTGGAATGTCCCTCGAGACGATCCTCCTCGAGGCCATCCGCCAACACAACGCCCCGCAAGTGCGGGAGACCCTTGCCCAGGGCTGTCGGCTGGATATCTCGGATGCACATGGACTATTTCCTATTCACACTGCCGCAAGGTATGGGGACCCTGTCATTGTTCGGATGGTCTTGCAAGCCGGAGGAGATGCCAATCATCGCGACCGCCTAGGACAGAGCCCTCTCTATCATGCCGCTTCGCTGCCCGTCTTGGATGCACTTTTGGAATCGAACCCACCCCCGAACCTCTCTCGGAAGGATTCTTCAGGGGACACACTTCTGCACCATCGGGTGAGAGACTCGAGGTGGTGCACGGACACAGCGAGGAGAGAGATGGTGTATCGGATTCTCGACCACCGGTCCGCTGCCTTTGGTGCAGCTGACGTCAACATGCCTGATGCTGGGAACGTCACGCCGTTTCACATGGTGCTGGCACAAGCAGAGATCAATCTGGCTGCACTGATTGTGCCCCTGGGGCGTATGCTTGCTAGCAACGCGGATGCAGCAGCCCCAATATACGACCGTCGCTTTCAAACCCATAGGCTACCGCTTGAGATTCTGGTGGGCGGCCTACAGGGGTACATCCAGGCTCGCGGGAATGCGCACCATGCTCTTGACGAAAGGCAGTGGTCATCACTGGACGTCCTCCTCTGCGGGTTCCTAGACAGATCTGGAGGTAAGAGGTACCCCGCTCAGGTGTTGCGGGTGCTTCTGTCCCAGATGCTGTTCAACATGTCTGTCTGTCGGCTGTGGCCTTTTGTACAGCGGCTGGTGGGCCAGGGCATGGTGGACACGTCTGCAGTGGACGAAGACGGGCACACGGCGCTGCACGATGTGCTTCTACACGGGAGGGCGTTTGTGCAGGTGGGCGGGAACCCCACGGGAGAGGAGCGGGTTACGTTTTTGCTAAGGTCGCTGGTGGGCGGCATGGGCCCGGAGGGGCTGCGGTCGGCCTGGCAGATCTACTCGACTTCGTGGAGATGTCATCGGCGGTTCGACGAGATGATGAGGTTGTTTGCTGATCGCAGTGGGGCTGCCTCGCGGTTGCCCCTGAGGAGCTGGGAGTGATGGACGGCCGGCGATCGACTATGGTGAGGCTGTTTGACAGGCTTCGAAGTGCTCAAGAGCTAGGTTCGTGTTTCTTTTTTTCAACGGTTCGGGTACACGGTGCGGGAGCACAACAAAATGGATGGATCAGGGAGGGGGCAGCTTGTCTTGGGAATGGTATGAATTCAAGCGGGGGTATAAGCTGGGTATAGCGATCTGGTTCGTACACGGTCATTTGTTCGAGGGCGGCGTAACAGTCCTGCCATCAGGGGTCATCACAGCAACCCCTGAGCCCTCGCCAGTACAGAGAAGGAGAAAATACTAGTCCATTCGTTTCATGGCCCATCAGCCGGTGGCCCGACCTTTACAGCCCCTTTGAGGAAGGGATAGGCGTCGACGACAGCTTGGCCCGTGTTCCAGTTGTCGAGGTTTCTGATGTGCTCGATAAAGGCAGGGCGCATGACGTAGTCGCGATCTGAGTCGCCCTCGATCATGCTGTTCAGACCATGAGGCCAGTTGATACTGATTGCGGCAGTGCTGAGACGGGCGTATCGGGGGCAGTCGGTGTGATCCATCTGGGTGATCATGCGGTTACGACCCTCGGGCCTGCAAGTGTCAGAAAGCGTGAGGGGTGTATGGGTGAAGGTGAATATCTTACCAGACCATGTTGTCGATATCCGGGGGATGGGGGACAACGATTTGCAAGAGAGTGGGACGGAGAAACTCAGGTATCGCGAGGTAGTTCGCCTCGGTGGGGATGATTTGCCAGCGGACGAGGAGAGCATTCATGTAAAGGAGCTAATAACAGCGTCGAGGATCAGTAGTGAGCTATGTGTGGGAAGGGGATAAGGGGGTTGACGTACAGCCAGCTTCTCAGGCAGGGTCGCAACTCGCACGACGGATGCAAGATGTCGGGCAATGGTCGATGCGATTGGGCGGTCGTGGTCTGCGAAGGAGGGGTTGAGGAGAGAATTCACACTGGGGAAGTGGGAGTTTGAGAGCTCGCTGGTGGTGAGGTCGGCCGGGCGTTGGGCGATGAGGCTCAAGGTGATGCGGCCCAGGGGACTAAGGGCGGAACAGTGCTTGGGGAGATGAGTCCAGACGGAGCTACGGGCGCGCATGCGGTTGGCCTCTTCGCGAGCTGGGGCGAATTCTTCAGAGTCTGTGGGATGGATGTCGGGTACTTGGGTTTCATGGGCGAGGTCGTGGGCGAGGTCATAGGGGACTGTGGTGTTAGTGGAGGAGGCTTGGAGGAGGGGGCAGGGAGACGCTTACAGACGATGGGGTCGTGAAGGGCTGGGGCGGAGGAGGGCGGGAGGAGGCCTTGGACGGACCATGAAGAGAGGGCTTGGTCGTCTTCGGCGGGGACTTCAGGCTCGGGCTCGGGGGTTGGTGATGATGGGTGGTGCGAGTCGGGAGTCAACTCTTGGGGTGTGAGGTCGGCGATGCCCCAGGAGGGGCGAGGAGGGAAGGACGAGGTATCTGTGGCCTCGGGGGCCTCGCGCGGGGCGTCCCTTTCTTTGATGAGTTGGGCGATGAGTTCCTCTGCTGTGGCTAATTTTTCGTTTGCAGTCTTGACCTGAGCTTCGAGGTCGGCCAGGCGGTTCTTGTTCTTTTGTCTGCGGCTGTCAGCCTAGAGGCAATGGACGATGGTATGCAACGAAGGACGCACCTGTGGTAGCGCTGGTTCTCGCGATCAATGGCCCTCTTGCGATAGAGCTGCGCGAGGGGCATCTCGGCTGTGGGAATACCGCCCATGGTGAAGATGGGTCAGTCGGTCTGGCCCAATGGCTGCTGTACTGTCGATGCTGACCCTTGGATGTCGAATGATTGCAGACTCGTCCATGGCGGGGTTTGTCGGTGGTTGTGGGCGCTGGGGTCTTATGGCAGTCTGGTGGTGGGTTGCGCTAAAGTGACACTGCAGCCGGGGTTGCATGGCGGCATTGCGCATGGCGATCGCGTCAGGAGGAGTCCGTCTGATCCGGGTTGTGATGGTGTGATTTCGGTGAGGCTCGGTGTGATGATGATATTCTGGGCGGCCAGTGATGACCTTCTGAAGACAGTCTGGGTGATGGATTTTCTTTGGCTTGTATAACTACCATTTTTTCACCTCTGTAGCTGTCGAAATGCTATCGTGACCCCCGAACCTCTGGTCCCCTGAGCCCAGCTTTCAACCCAGACGCACCTTGGGCCACATACGCAGTGCTTCTCTTAGATCCGCTCCCAGAGATGCCTCAGCTGCCGGTCCCCCAATCCCCGGCCCTCCCATTCCATGGCCTCCTTCGCTCACCGACCCAATGACCGCCGCAACAAGACTCGCCATGGCCAATGCCGCCGCCGGAGATGCCGCCAGACCACTCCCATCCTCGCCTTCTTCCTCACCAGACTGTCCCACCAAAACATCTAGATCCTCGCGCCTCATCCCGCCCTTGTCAGACCACGTTCTCCAACTGTCAAGCGCCGCCATGACTGCCGCTGACAGCTTCGTATCTGACACCAGCGTGTGAAGCAATGGGCCTAAATATGGCTTGATGAGAGCACTAACTGGGTTGACAGGTAGACTCCCAGGTCTCGCGGCCACTGGTTCCTGGGCTGTCTCGACTCCAGGGGTAAAGAGATGCCCCAGTCTCTCATGTTGCTGTAGCCACCATAGAGCATGAGGCGCGACCTGGCAGGGTGACCACTTGGCCGAGTGGATGGCGTCCAGCAGCCGTGCTTCCTTATCCCTTACCGCCTCACGCATACTGTCGCGATCTGCATATCAATCAGCATAACATCTCAACCCCAAAACCGAAAAAGGCACTCACGATCCTCCAGCCTCTGCATCGCCTCGCGCTGCATCCGCTCCCGAACAGCCCTCGACCGCTCTTCCGGCTTCAGCCGCGCCTCCTTCTCCATCTCCAGCCTCTGCTCGCGCAACCTCTTGCTCAACAACTCAACATGGCGCATATGAGGGTCATCGCCCGGTGCATGTGAGCGCCACTCGGGCGTTGCTGAGGAATCAACAAGGCCCAACACCTCGAGAACACCGCATGGCATCGACTCCTTGCGGCAAAAGGACAGCAGCGCGTCGGGGATGCGGTAATTCCATAGCACTGTGCCTGGTGTGGTGCCGTACGCTGTTGCGGCTGAGGCGAACCAAATTCCTGCTGTCGTGCCGGTGTATGAGGTTAGGTGAGAGATGGAGAGAGAGGGGACGTATGGTGGTGGGAGGTCGTCGTCGAGATAGGCTTCGTCGGTGGTGTCGAGGCCTAGAGTCGGGGCTCGTGATGGCGTTGAAATTTCGGGTTCTGGCTCAGCTTCTCTTGTTTGAATGTCGCTTTCGTGGTGTGCCGTGACGACGCCATGCTCTGAGACTTTGCAGACAATGGATGCTGGTGGTGATGATGCGGGCTCTTCTTCCACCTTGACATCCGACATCTTCTTCACATCAACCCCCTCCTCAGCTTCCTCGACCTCGACCTTGGCCATCTTCCCCCTAGGCCCCGGCAACCGCACCCAGTACGGCGGAAGCGACTCATGATCCCTCGCCGTCCACTCCTCCTCCCACGCAACACTCAAGCTCAAATGTCCCTCCGAGTCCTCCCCCGGCGCAACCGTCAACGCCTTTCCACCCCCCGGCGCCCTCATCAGACAACATCCCACAGGCGTCCACAGCCCAGCGCTCCTCAACATCCGCCATCCACGCGGATCCGGCACGGCGCCCAAGTCAAGCAGGTAGCAAACAAGATCCTCAAGACCAACCTCACACTGCGGCTGGCGCAGCTGGTCGGCATACTCGATACGTTGCGTGCGCACCCCGATAGCCGTCGCGCGCCAGTTGAACACAGTCCATGATCCTCCCGGCACGGCGCTCGGATGTGGCGCCAACGTCCAGTATGCTGCACGCGCTGCTGGCGGATGAGAACGGTGGTGGGGCGTGACGGCATATCGCGGGAGGTCGACCTCGATGATGCGGTTGACGATGTCGGAGCGCGTGAGGGCGGTGAGACGCGCTGAGCGGAGGGTGTGCCGCACGCGGGAGAGGGCTGCTAGGGTTGCGAGGGTGTTGTAGAGGATTGGGAGGACGCCGAGGACGGCCAGTGGCACGCCGACGTAGGTGATGATGTCTGATGCGAGCGATGAGTCGGGCATCGTGGCGGCTGGGAGTCTGAGTGGTTGGATGATAGAGGAGACCGCGAGGTCATGCCATTGCCATGCCAGGCTGGTGTTGGAGATGGCAAAATTGAAGAAGCAACTTGAAGTCAACCCCTGACACTCGAGTCAGCCTCACCACAGAAGTCGTGAAAGCCCGTGATAGCGTCCAGCTACTGCACTTGGTCGCTGGAGCTAACCCCAGCTGAACGCCACCAATTCTCGCTTCCAGGGGCAATGTGCCGCGACAGGGGTCAAATGCTCGCTGGAGTGGTATCGTGGGTGTGGCAAAGCTTGTACTGCACATCGATCATGAGCATATCTCTAGAAAATCGGTATTCATCAGACGTAGAACCAGCTCAATATGTTTACCTGTCCATCCATACGCCATATCCAAATATCCAACGCCGTTACATATACCGACCGCCCCTTTTGTCTACATGTCCCTGGCCCAGCCTACCAATCCGGCGCTGAACCACATCCTCCAGACATCAGCTCCACCGGCCTCTTCATGATCAGCGGCGCCATCGGCCTCAGACCCGGCTTCTTGCCACGAATACCCTTGAAGCCCGTCTTCTTGTCCATCTCCTCAAACTGCGACAGGCCCTCGCCCTTCTTGACCTTCCACTTGCTCGTGCCCAGCGCCGCGTCCAGCTCCTCCACGGGCGGCAGCCGAATGTACACGTGTCCGTCGGCCCGCTCCTCCACGTCAAACGTCGCGATGCTCATGTCGGCATCGTTCTTGCAGTCGCCGTTCTTGAGGTCAAAGTTGCGCTTGTGGTACGGGCACGACACCCAAGGGGCTGGTCGCTCCGTGTCGCCGTTGCTGCTGCACGCGCTGTCGGGCTTCTTGGCGTCGTCGCACTCGCTCTCGTGGTTGCTTGTTGGTGACGCTGACCGGCTGGTGTCGACGTTGGGTGCCGACTCGCCGATGAGGCCGTCTGAGAGGACGAAGGCGCGCTTGTGAGGGCACATTTGCTGCGTCGCGTAGTACCGTCCACGCACTCGCCACACTGCGAGCTGCGTGTCGCCGCGCTTGACTGTTGCCGAAATGCCGTTGGGCGTGTCGTCGGCCCCTGCGAAGAAGCTCGCCTCGAGCATCGGCTGCCATGCCGTCGAAGTCCACTTATCGCGCAGCGTCTTGAAGTCCTCCATCGCGGATGCGCCCGCGTCGTCCTTGGCCCAGTACACCGGCCGCTCCTGGCCACGATCAATCTCAACCTCCATGTTGTTGACCGTCTCCTCCGTGTTGGCGAACTGCTTGAACTTCTTGGTCACCGCCGGGTCCTTGATCGCCTCGGCCCACTCGTCAAAGAATGAATCGACAAGCTCCTGCATCTGCGACTCGAGAGATGCGCAGATGCCCAGCTTGTCCTCAAGGACGACCTCCTGGAGGTACTTGAGGCCGCCGGGGAGGTTCTCCAGCCAGCGCGCCGTACGCTGCAGCTTGTCGGCGGTGCGAATGTAGAACATGAGGTATCGGTCGAGGATGGGGATGACCTCAGTCGGCGGTACGTCCTTGGCGAGGAGTTCTGCGTGCTTGGGCTTGGCGCCACCGTTGCCGGCGACGTAGATGTTGAAGCCCTTTTCGGTGGCGATTAGGCCGAAACTACAGTCTTGTCAGTAAATGTTTCAAGGTCAAGGGGCGCGTGCAACTCACTCCTTGCTCTGGGCTTCGGCACACTCGCGGACACAGCCGCTGACACCGCCCTTGAACTTGTGCGGCGCGCGGATACTCTTGTACCGCTCCTCTAGACGAACGGCCATACCCACACTGTCGCCAACACCGTAACGGCACCACGTAGTGCCGACACAGCTCTTGACGGTTCTCAGCGACTTGGCGTAAGCATGACCCGACTCCATGCCCGCCGCGACGAGGGCCCTCCAGATCTCCGGCAGATCCTGCTTCTTCGCGCCAAACATGTCGATACGCTGGCCACCCGTGATCTTGGTGTACAGGTTGTACTTTGTGGCCACCTGGCCGATGACGACCAGCTTCTCCGGCGAGATCTCGCCGCCAGACATGCGCGGCACGACACTGTAGGTGCCGTTGCGCTGGATGTTGCCAAGGAAGCGGTCGTTGGTGTCCTGCAGACCGTGCATGGGCTTGGCCATGACGTGCCTGTTCCAGAGCGAACTGAAGATGCTGCCGAGCGTGGGCTTGCAGGCCTCGCAGCCGAGCGAGTCCTTGTCGTTGCCAGCCTCGCGCATGACCTCGGGCAGCGTACGCAGCCTCTTGACCATGATGATGTTGTAAAGGTCGGCGCGGCTGTAGTTGAAGTGAGGGCAGAGATGGTTCTTGACCTCCTGGCCCATCGATGCCATGGCCTTGCTGAAGATTGTGGTGACCAAGGGCATGCATCCACCACAGCCGCTGCCCGCCTTGGTACAGGCCTTGACGTCGCCAATGCTCGTGCAGGAGCCGCTCTTGACCGCCTCGACAACGTCGCCCTTTGTGACATTGTGGCACGAGCAAATCTGGGTGTCGTCGGGAAGGTCATCGCCGTCGTCCTCGCCCTCCTTCTTCGCGCCGAGGATGAGCTCGCTTGGGGGTTGGTCGAGCTCCTTCATGTTCTTGACCATGGGCACCAGCTTGATGTAGTCCTTGGTGTCGCCAATCATCATGCCACCCAGGAGGTACTTACCATCCTCGGTGAAGATGTACTTCTTGTAAATGTTCTGGAACGGATCGCGGTAGGTGAGCGCCTTGACTGGCGCCGGTGGCAGGCCGTTGGTGAGGGCCTGGATGGCGGACTGCTTCTCCTCGCTCTTGGCCTTCTTGGCGTACTTGGGAGGCAGGTACTGGGGACCGTCGCGATCGGCGAAGAAGTCGCCAAAGCTGGCCACGTCAACGCCCAGAAGCTTGAGCTTGGTGCTGAGGTCGGGCCTCTTGAACTGTCGAGGCTCGTGGAGGTGGGTCTGGGTGAGGTTGAAGGAGAGAACGTCGGCCATCTCAACGCCGGGCGCGATGAGACCAAAGGTCTGCGTCTGCCAGCTGGCGCACTCGCCAATGGCGTAAATGTCGGGGATGTTGGTGCTCAGGTCGTCGTTGACGATGATGCCGCCGCCACGGTCGGCGCACTTGATGCCCGCCTTGCGTGCCAGGTCGTCTCTTGGCCGCACGCCGATGGCGAAGCAAATGGTTGAGCAGTCCATCTTCTCGCCGTCCTCAAAGACCACGCCCTTGACTTGGTTCTCCTCATCAACTTGGATGCTGCCCACGCGCTTGCTGAGAAGGACCTCGAGGCCGAGATCCCTCACCTGCGAAACGACCATGCTGCCCGCATCGCTGTCCAGTTGCCGGCTCAGAACCCAGCGGTTGCGCTCAATCAGCTTGACCTTGTCGTAGCATTCCAGGTCCATCATGGCCTTGGCGGCCTCGAGTCCCAGCAGGCCACCGCCCACCACTGCACCCACGGTGCCTTTCCTCTTGTCGGCAAAGTCGATGAGGTTGATCAGATCATCGATTGTGCGGTAGACGAAAACACCCTTGGCGTCGTGTCCAGGGGTGTGCCTGGGCAGAACGGCGTCCGAGCCGGTGGCCAGGACCAGGATGTCGTATGACACGACATCGCCTGTGGAACACGTCACCGTCTTGGCTGTCGAGTCGATATCTGTAACTTTGGTGTTGAGGTGGTAGCCCAGCGAGCCTTCGGGAGTGCTGTGATACTGTGATGGGGGGTCAGTCGAGCTCGACAGTGGGAAAGCGGGGGGAGCTGCATACCCATTCTTTGGGGTTGAGGTAGAGGTTCTCTATTATCCTGTGGTCGAAGAAACTTGTAAGGCCGACTCGGTTGTAGGCCAGATGTGATTCCTCTCCAATAACAGTAATGTCCCAGTTGCGTGTCCGGGCGTCGAGCTTGAGCAGTTTCTCGCTGGAGGAGGTCAGTCTGCCGGCCCCATCAAAGGCGGCTGCTCGCTGCACGACTTACATGAAGGCGATGCCGACCATTCCCAGGCCGACAACCACCAGCTTTTTCCGAGAGGCCACCGCGTCAGCCATGATGCAGACCAAGTGTCGCGAGTGTATGTGTGTGAGTTTGTGATCAGTACGTGAGGCGTCGCCGAGCGACTGAGGAGGGGTATTCGGAGGGTATCACGGTACGGTCAATGGAGAAAAAGAGAGAGGTGGGAAGAAAGAATCCAAGTTTGAAGACTACGGTCTAGGTATGGCGAAATATCACTCGGGGGAATCGATGCAGCAGCAAAGATGTCGCGCGCGCCACCTGGTCTAGGTCGTCTGCCGAGCAGATCAGCACGCGATGAAGTGAAGGTCAGGCCGCTCGGGAGCACCAGCCGGGAGAAACTGGGTCTCGAGATCGAGCATCTCCGGGGCATCAAAGCCGGAGACGCAGAGCGTGGCATGGGGAAAGGGCCAGGCGCCCGCTGAGGGATGAGAAATGGCGATATGGGAGCTGCGTGATTGGCGTGTGTTGCAATCGGCAGCGGCACATCTCCACGGTTCCCTGGCGGCAGCTCAACCATGACTAGTTCCGTTCCGTGGCCAAATGCGCAGCGAGTGGCGTGTGGTGTGGGTGGCGGGCGGGCGGTGGGATGTAGACGATCAGTGTTCCTAGACCCTGGCCCGTGTCGTTTCGTGGGCTGTTGCGGGCGACGTGAGTTGGCTGGAGGGACGGCTCCGGGAAGTTTGTGGTTCGTGGTTGTCGTCGAGACATTTTCCCTGCGCGGGCCCGACGTGGGAGAGATAAGGGGCCCGATCTGGTGAGATAAGCCGGCATATGGCCAATCAGCGGGCCGCATTGTCCTCCGAGACGGCGCGGCTCTTTAGAGGTGTTCTGACGCCCGCGGAGAAGACGCCGTCAGGAACGGGCCCAGATAAGGGTCCAGCCAACGGGTCCACGACAACTCGAGATAAGAAGTGTTTTGCTTGCATTGGCTTGTGAGAAGTGCCGAGGAGAAGCTGATGATCGAAGGAGAGTTACGGAGAGCGATTTGTTTCACGGAGAAGGCCATTGGGAAGGGAGAAGCGCTTCTCCGAGCTCTTGCCACACCGACGTTCCTCGGATGACTCAGCGCCACACCGAGCCTCGGGCCGCTTGACCGGCCCACCGTCGTCCGTCGTTCCCCGATAATCGTGGTCACATCGTCCGTGATTCCACAACCCACTGCCACGGCCAGCATCTCCAGATCGCATCAACCATTATGACAAACAACTCTAGGAACGGACCGAATCGATCACACACTCGGCGACATTCGACAACTTCAATTTCCATCCCCTGCACCATGTCCTGCAACAATTCTGGAGCTAGATCAATGCCTGGATATTCAGTACCTACTCCAAATCGTGGTGTGACTCTTGCTGGCAACTCGGTCGCCTTCCAGGCCGGCCTCTTCACCCCCGTGTCCTCAATGCTCCATGAGTACCTAGCCACTCTTCGGCATCTTGCATCTTTGTCGAACGGTTTGCTCTCATCTTGCCGTGTTTAGGCCCAAACATGAGTCTTTCCGTCTTCTGCTCTATCAATTTCGGATCCACGTCAGGAACCCCCATCGGATGGCTGAACTGACACAAGACCGATATTAATCACGATACCTGATGTGTTCTAGCACACGTGTTCGTCAGTATGATGCAGTCGATACGGCGATGAACTCCATGAGTCAATGATGAACTCACCACCATGTACCAAAATCCGACAACACTGCCGAGGTCTGCGCGATCCCTTCTGGTTGGACCAGGATAACTGCGTTTCTCCTTAACACGATGTCCGATCCTGGAGAGTCCGAATGATCGCTTCCGATTGGTGGTGATCTGTTGAAGGTCAGCGCAGTGTTCCCTATGGCAGTGGCATCGTGACAGCAAAAGGAGTCGACTGACCATCGCATGTGCTGGAAGGTTAGTATATGATTTCAATCTGCCGTTGAAGTAGATGTCCAAACCTGTGATGCGCTCACCACCTGGACCATCCAGGTAAATATTCCATGGTTTCTTATCTGAAGTACTCTCCCAGTCGTCTCTGCTTTGGGGCCTTGGCTCCAAGTGCATAGTGTCTCGGCATGAATCTCCTGTGTTGAATTGGAGGCTGTCAAAGATGTTTCCCGACCCTACTTCGTACGTGATGCCAGTGAGGCTCGAGCCATCTGGTCGTTCGGGGCTGCTGAACAGAGTGTAGCAGACGCAAGGATGCTCTGGTTCTGATTGGTAGTCGATCAGGGTTCTGAAGTAATCTTCATTTATGCCGTGAAATCGAAGATTTGGGCCGGGAAGGTTTGGGTACCAATCCACGGTCTGGCAACGTGGCTTTGGCCCAACAACGATGGAATCGATAGCCTCTGGGGGAAGACAAAGCTCAAGTCGAACCAATCTGGTGCCCTGTTACCGGTGAGCTGATGGTCAATAGGAGGGAACAAGAAGGTACTTACATCAAATCCTCCCTCCAGGTAACTTGGGAGATGTGAGTTTGCCAAGACAGACTGCGGAACGAGTCGTGTTTTTTTGGCACCCTGTTCCTCTCCTTGCCATCGGGACATGGCACCGGACTCGTCGATCACAGCCAGTCCTCGAATCCCGTCACGATCTCGAGCAACGCCGAAGCCCTTGATGCGAGACCCGGGATTCGGGCAGTCAAGAAGAACTTCAGTCGCGCTTCGTCTGTAGCCAAGGGTCTGAGATTGGCCCTGTCCGTCCACGATGCGGATCCCAGAGACGTAACGACGACCAAACACCTCGATGAAGGACACAAAGACGGCAGTGGCGCCTTCGAGTGGTAGCGCAACTCCACGTTGGCGGAGCACGGCCTCTTCCCTCTCAATGTCGAACGTGGTTCGGGCGATGTTCATGGCCTTCTCCTTCAGGTGTGATGGGATCTCATAATACTCCATGTCGAAGACGGACCGGAGCACATCTCCTTCGCAGACGCTGTTGCGCATGACATCCAGCAACCCTTGGATGCCTTGTACCAGCTCCCACACCCTGACGAAGTTGACCTCGTCATCGTAATCATTTTGATGACTCTCACAGAGTTGACCAAATCTGCATTGGAATCTTAGACGGTCGAAGATGTATTTCCAGTGCCCTTCGAGCGAGGCTGTTTTGAAGTTCTGTCTCACCAAAGCCATGCATCCCAACTCACCCCGAGGAAGGAATCTCGTCTTCCAGAATGAATCGGTCAATTCGACGGACGCAAAAGTCCCAGAAGCCTGACGTAGACTGAGGACGTCTTTATAAGGGAGATGAAGGAGAATTTCGCAGAGAATCGCGGTCGGCAAAACCAAGAACAGGTCTGTTCCAAATGCTCTGAGCCAACGGGAAATTTCTTGTCTGTAAGGTTTTCGTTTGTTGTTGAGGCACTCCTGAATGGTTTCAAGAATAAGGGGGTCGTTCAGAGGATCAGAGTCTTCAAGCCAGCCCATTCCGAGGCTCCCATTGAGTTCCTGAACAGAGCCGGGATGCCAGCAGGCCCATTGCGATTCTCGACGCCAGAACAGGCCGTAGTCATGGCCCCAGTCAATTGGGGTAGGACCGATAAACCGGCGTTCTCCGGGACTCGGCAGTGCCCGGCAAAGATCCATCAGAGATCTGAGTGTTGTCTGGTCTAGTGGAATGTCGGTCGAGAGTATCTCCCAACATGCGGCGTGGAACGGGTTGGCTACGAACGCCGCCAAGGGGACCCATCGTTCAGAGACTCGGCCTCGCGCATAGCGGCCACTCATAGCCCCCATGACATCCAAGAAGTAGTTACTCTGGTTCCCGGGGTATTTCTCGTTGAACTTTTCCTCGGTGAGACGCCAAACTTCTTCCCAGTCATCCGAGACCATGATGAGTGCGTTTGTTTGGTACCCATGCCAGTACACTAAGGTAGATACAGGCATATTAGCGATAGTTTCCAGAGGGATCTGTCGGTTGCAGAACGAATCAGGGCCGCCTCCTACTGCAACTGCATGCTTGGGTGCACGGGAATACCTACCAATTTTGGAATTGGTCATCCATTTCGCTTCGTCGGTGTACACCTTATCGTACATAGGACTGCCACAGATGCAGCATAATCCATGGGCGTAATCGTCAGAG